>CM070011.1:48338839-48881339 GCA_036247105.1 Cirrhinus mrigala
TTTGGCACTCAAACAGGTATGTTCCATGCAATTATTTTGATAGAGGGAAACAAGATACATTTCTATTTTCAACATCATTTGCTCCTCAGACATTCCTCTTTAAAAGAAAAAAGTTAAAAATGCTAAACAAAAGTTTTTGACCACTGAAAATGCATTTAACAATTTACTCCTGGAGCCATTTTTAGATCCCAATATCTTTTGATCTGAACCATACAGGGTCTTAAAAATGAAGATATTGAAAAAAAAGTTTCTGAAGAACCAAAATCTGAAAGGATATTAAAATATCTTCAATACTTCTTAAGTTACAGACATGCAAACTTTGGGAAAAGAACACCAAAAGTGCTCTTTTCCCAAATTTGAACTGTCACCATTAGCATACAATGTAACAAAGACGACTAAAGTGAACAGATTTTACTAATAGATCTACCAATCTCTGTGTGAAAATAACACAATGCTGCTGGAATCTTTCTAAAGTCATTTTTACCCCCCTGTAATTTGCCTCCGAATCTCAGGTGAAAATCGTCATTTTGAAACCCCTTTACAAAATAGTGCATGATTTGACATGCAGTGACCCAACTGATATTTCCTGTGAAACCCAGAATGTTCTTCTAAAGTTCCTGCTGGAAACCAAGAATATCTGCACACATTTGAAACAGAATATTGCACGCGTGACCGTAGCTGTCGTCTGATTATGGATCAGAATCACACATGCTCTGAAAGCGTGCTCTTCAGGACGAGTCTATAATGTGAACGGTCTATTTCAGTTCAGCATGTAATGAAAGCGTGAGCTCGAATCAATGTCTTATTATCGCAGTGGGCTTCAGCCTCCCGCTGAGAGCCTTTCCTGTGACCGGAGGTGAAGAAGCCATTAGTACTTGAGAAAAATGATCTATTTATATTTCACGTCTACAGCGAGTCATTGGTGCAAAAATAATCACGGCTGATTTTATGCAACTCCTACAATGGGTGAGCCGGACTCCTGCGCGCGAATAACGGATGGCGGTCGTTAATGAGCGGCTGATTTGCTTGTGCCAGTTCTTCAGGTCTATGAAGACGATTAGGAAATCTCCATCGGCCTGATGAATTGCTCGGCTGCTGTGTAATGGAGGGTTTGTGCTGCGATTTGGCATTAAACTGCAGTATATTTTCACAGCGGTGCGACGGACTCATTAGTTACAGGTTAGAGATTAATGATCTCCGTCCACCTCCTCCACATTCAGCACAAACTCATCTGTTTCTGATTAAATACATGCATTTAGAAAAACGGAATTTCCTGCGATTAAATCAATTAAAAAAAAAAAATCAGTTTTCAGAAATTACTACTTTTATACGTTAAGGAGGCATTAAATGGATCAAAAGTAAAGGCATTTCTAATGCTACAAAGGATTTTTGTTTCAAATAAATGCTGTTCTTTTGAACTTTCTATTCATCTGTGAATCCTGAAAAATAAAATGTATGACGGTTTCCACAAACATATTGTGCAGCACAACTGTTTTCAACATTGCTAATGATCAGAAATGTTTTGTTGAGCAACAAATCAGCATATTAGAATGATTTCTGAAGGATCATGTGACACTGAAGACTGCAGTAATGATGCTGAAAATACAGATTGATCACAGAAATCTATTACATTTTAACAGATATTCACATAGAAAGGAGCTTTTCTAAATTGTAATCATATTTCACATTTTTACAGTATTTTTAAGCAAATAAATGCAGCCTTGGTGAGCAGAAAAGAGCAATGTTATTATTATTATCTTATGTAAAATATAATATTTTCTGTGTTGATAAGATGTTAAAATGTTAAACAAAGAAGGAGCCTACTATAATAATATTAGATTAAAAACTTGAAGTTCAGTTAGTTACCAAGGCAACATTTCTAATTGTCATTTAGTTTAGGATGAAGCTCTAAAACTACTAACTGGGAAAATAAAATAAAATAAAATAAACAAATATTATTATTTAAAAACAAAACTGATGAAAAACACAAAATTACAAAAAAAAATGTAACAAATTAAATTTAGTTAGTAATATAAGAACTAATTTAAAACATTAATAAAAACTATAATAGTACATGTATAACACTAAAATTACACTGCAGTGTAGTTGTCTAAGTTAGTGTATTACTTTCAATTAAAAAACATAAAAAATCCCTGAAAACCGAACTGAATTGTTTTATATTCTACACACGTCCATTATGTTTCAGCACTTTAATTCAGTTTTTGGTCCAGTAATATCAGAAATCATCGCAGAAATAAAAAGTATCTTATGTAAAAATGTAAGATTTTCAGGTTAATTAATAAGTCAAGAGAAAGATGGTAAAATTCTAAACAAAGAAGAAGCCTCCTATAATAATATTATAATAAAAACTTATTTTTATTAGTTACCAAAGCAACATTTCTAATTTTGAAGCAAAATTAAGAAAATTACTAACTGGAAAAATAAAATAAAATAAAATAATTAAACACAAATATTACTATTTAAAAACAAAACTCAGATCAGATGTTGTTCTTTTTATTATCTGGGTTTCCTGATACAAACACGTCAAGTGTTTAACTTTAACTTACTCGTCCATCAAGAGACAGTTGCTCCGTCACGACAGCAGTCGAGCTGAAAAAGAGAAAAAGAAGAAAACTGTAATGATTGTGATCTGACACAATTCATTTCATTTCAATCCACTGTGTGTGTGTGTGTGTGTGTGAGAGAGAGAGAGTGTTCTGACTCATTGTGTGTGTGTATGAGGATCTCCTGCTGGTTTTGATGGGCTCCGGCAGATTAAAGTCTCCCGCTGCTCCACCAGCAGACGCATTTTCACCACTGCGCCTCCATATGTAGGTCAACATCCCATCAACATACAGTATATCGGCACAGCATCCGTCCACTTCTGCTCAGATAAACAGGTCAACAGGGTAACCCTCTACTGTAGGAACATCACAACTCTGAAGCGGCTCCAGAATCGAGTAATGCACATCCTGGCTATTCAGGACACTTCTATTTTAAAATGCACGTCTGATGCCGGCAGAAAACTTACATTTAGTGCAGATGCTGAACAACATCCGAACAACCACCTAGCAATGGCCCGGCGATATCGCGTGGTTTGTATAAACCAGAAGTGTGTAAATAAGTAAGAAACAACCACTGAGTGTCTTAAAAAACCCTTTTGTATGCAGAACTGTTTCCTTCCACCACGGATGAACAGCTGAGCCCAAGCCTCCGTTACTAACTCAATGTGGAGTTGCTTCTAGGGATGTGCTGAGATCTCGTGAGCTGCACAATTAATCCGTAAAATATGGAGATCTCGATTCAAACACCCACACGATCTTGTTCCTGAATGACAGCGATTTAGCTATGTCTATTATGACTGTTTCACATTGCGAGTGTCAGGGGAGCAGTTTTGTCGCTGCTCACGTTAATGAATCAGAGGGTCGGGGTAAATGTGAGCGCAGAAAGAGCAACACTCTCAGCCACATTATAATCATTATTTCTGTGTTACAGACATTTAAATAACAGAAGTACTGGGATAAAAGTTTATAGTTTGGGTATAAACACTTATTGTCTACAGTAGCGATCAAATGAAAGTATCTTAACGTTTGTTTGTATTGTAACACTCATCCTCTTCCACCAGGAGGTGGCGACAACTGCCCGTTTAAAAAAAAAAGTATGTCATTGAATCATTCATTCAGGAGATTTCAATAGTCAAACAAGTCTTAATGAAGTGAGACACTGACTCCTTCATTGAATGTTTTGTTTGTTTGTTTGTTTAAATGAGTATGTTTTTAAAAGACTTAAGCAATGAAGAGTTTGTCAGAATTTGCTTTTTCACTAGCAAATTATGTTATTTTGTTTAGTTTTCTAATCTTTTTTCTCCAGACTCTTGAGAGAATCATGGTCTCCAATTTATTAAAAACAACTTGGATTCTCAATTTATCCAGAATCACAAAGCTCTTGTTTAAATGGTGTTTTTTTACTGCATATAATTCATTAAATTGGAAGTTTATTTTCATAAAGTTCAAAATGCACCTACATTTTTTTGAATAAAATCGAATGAAAGACTATTTTCCCTATACATTTCATCATTGAGGATTTCTTAAGAAAAGTTTTAAAAATCTTGTCTCGTTCTCATGAACCCAGTCTCGTGTCTTGTCTCGTCTCGTGGGATAAGTGTCTTGTCACCCTTAGTGGCTATATAAAAGCGTATTGTTTGACTGTATTAACAGCAGTGTATTATGTGTAGTATAATAGTATTATGAGAGAGAGATGGACTGAGCGAGTGTGATTACCTGCATTCATTCTTCAGATCAATCTCATATCCACAATAAAATATTAGTTTGAATTTCATTTATGTTAGTTTGAGGCATGGAAAGCCATATCTTTGTCAAAATATCCTGTGTCAGGATGTGCATGACGGTCAAAAAACTATTAAAACTACAATCTGTGACACAAAAACAGTATTATTTATAAAATTATTGTGGATTTGGGTGTCCGCCATGAGTGAGAAATACTGTGGCGATGCTGTCTCTGAAAAAAATAAAAAAACAAAATAAAAATAAAAAAATTATATATATATATATATATATATATATATATATATATATATATATATATATATATATATATATAATTTATTTATTTATTTAAAATAAAATTCAAAATAACTGAAATTGAAATTAAAATTAGAAATGCTGCCTTGGCAACAAACTGAAATTAGTTGAAGTTAAAGTACTAAAATTACAACTAAAACTTTAAAAGAAAAAAGCTAAACAGAAATTCTAAAATTACATTTAAAACTGAAAATATAAAATATAAAAAAAATATAAAATAGATATCAATCTATTAATACATTTTATAACATTAAATTAGTAATGCTTAAATAGTAGGCCTACTGAAACAAACATCCCTCAAATTCACATTCAGAACATTCACTTCAGTCAGAGTTCTATTATCACACACTTGTTTTTAATCAATCGAGTGTTTTTGACTCATTTGTTTTTGCGTCTCTGCGCTGCTGTTCAGATGACTAATATCACGACCTGCTCCTCAGTGGCCGTCACAGGTATTATAGAGAATCACAGATGATTCTGTCTTTAATATGGATGCAGGAGCAGCAGCGCTTCGTTCAGGTGCGTCTCGCACGCAAACCTGATACACATCAGCGACACAAACGCACAAACAAACGCAGCTGTAAGCAGCTTACGTCGCCGTCGCCCACCGCTGCCGCGCTGCTCCTTTTGTTGCCAGTAAATTAGCGGAGCTGTCAGCGAAGCGTGAGAGACTGACAAAGATTCACTTCAGCCGAGAGGATCAGAAAACAGCTGCATCCCCAAGCTCAGCCGAGAAAGAGATGCTTTGCTCTGAGAAGAAACCGTCACGACTTCATGAGACTGAGATCTTAAACAGGTTTTTAGCTTTTCCTTCAGCAGTGCTGTTGAGATCCTCGCTGGAGTGGAAACTCTAACATAACATGTAAAATATATATGGAAGCAAACACATCAAATAAATGCTTTCAGCGTGAAAGTGTTGCAATGAAATCTCCGGGTCAGATTCATCATGAAACTTCATGCCTTTCACAGCTTCAAGAGGAACTTAAACTGCAACAGAACATCATTATTCAGGTCAACAGAGATGCTGATTTTAAATATAAATGTGTCAAAACCAAAGACTACTTAGATTTAATTAAAAATCAATACTTAAGGCAAGACACCCCAGGTGAATAGGGTCAAATTATCTATTTTAACTCACAGAAATCACCATACTTCCCCAGTTGATTCATCGTGTTTCCTAAATAATTATGTTTAAACATGCAAATGAATTTGAAGATGATGTATAATGTACACATCCAAAAACGTCAGACTGGTGCTCAAGCACATGAAACACTTCGCTATCAATAAACAAAAATCAGCACTCAAAAATCAATTTATTAAAATCAACGTTTTAACCCTAAGGTCTTCATCAGGCAAACAACAAGTGCTCAGAAGAGTACTAATTGTATTCATTTATTTATTTTATTTGATAAAAAATTAAACTCTTCAGAGCACTTGTTGTTTGCCTGATGAAGACTTTAGGGTTGAAACATTGTGTTGATTTTTATAAACTGATTTTTGAGAGCAGTGATGACAGTTTTTGTTTATTGATAGTAAACATGCAAATGAGGAATTATCTAATTATATATGCTACAATTAATAAAAACTAAATTAAAATGAAAAATGTTGCCATTGCAACTAGCTGAAATAAAATGGATTCAAAGTGCAGTAGTAAAATTACTAACTAAAAAAATAAGTGTAAATGAAAGAATAAAACAACTAGAAACTGAAATGAAACAAGTTACAATTTGAGTTATAATATTACAAATTTAATCATTATGTTTATATATGTAAATGATACATTATCTAATTAAAAATGCACTTATTTGGTTACATTTTCTGAACGTTGAATCAGGTTAGAGTCAAAGTTCTAGTTTGATTTTGTTGACAAGGTTTATACAGAGGGGATTTTGGATTCCTTTTTTATCACAGGCAGAAAACAAATACATTTTCACATTTTACTTCTGTGTTTTTTAGAAGTAAAATGTTATGTAAATCAGTGTGAATGAAATATGAACAAACCTTCAGAATATAGAGGGGAATACAACTTTAAAATTTGGTGTTTGCAAGAGAAAAAACTCTTTAAAGTTATGGACTGGGATTGAGATCTACAGATGCAAACATATGAACATATGAAAAAAATAAAATAACCTTTAAAGTTATTTAAAGTTAGTCTAAATAAAGTTCTTAGCAAAGCAAATTACATTTTGATATATTTACGGTAGGAAATTTACAAAATATCTTCATGGAACATGATCTTTACTTAATATCCTAATGATTTTTGGCATAAATGAAAAATCAATAATTTTGAACCCATTCAATGTATTGTTGGCTATGGCTACAAATACACCCGTGATACTTAAGACTGGTTTTGTGCTCCAGGGTCACGATTTTCGGATGTTTTCTGTCCACTAGTCTGACAGAAGAGGAATGTTATGGAAGTGAAAAATAGACCCAAATCTCAAAGGTTTGACCCGCAGTGTTGTTATCCGTATGTAATATCTCGCTCACCTGGTTGTGGAACAGAGGCGTTGTGTTCCTGAGGGACGGGCGTCCGACGGTCACAGTGTTTTACACCGGTAAGTCTTCTCCTGTCACGTGAAGCATCTGTTGAAGCATATGTCACACACGGCCTCCATTAATCACAGGCATTTACGGGACATCTGCTGTGTGCCGCGAGCGCTGCGGGTTATTCTGGAGCCGACGCAAGACTCGTCTCTCAACGCAGTATTATTAGAAACGCGTTTGATGCGTCCAGATAAACTGACTGTACGTGAGACTGTGATCATCGCCGTGGGTTTGCTGGATTCACTTCAGTTCTGAGTGGTTTGATACTGGAACACTCCAAATCAACCCGGACACCTTTGAAGCAGACAAATTCAATGCATTAAAAACCTTCATGAGAAACACTTCAGAGAAACTCAACAAACACAGTCAAATGATGTTCTTCAGTTTTATGTGGAAATAAAGACTCAAGAACTTTTTAGTCTCACTGACCATCTTATTATGAAGAAGCAGAAGCAGATCAAACTAACTAACAACAGACAGACAGATATAACTAACCACATAACGACAGATGATATAGATTAGATATAACTAACCAACCAACCAACCAATTAACTAACTAACTAATGATAGATAGATAGATAGATAGATAGATAAAACTAACCAACCAACAACAGATAGATAGATTAGATATAGAACTAACCAACCAACTAACTAAATAACGATAGATGGAACTAACTAACCAACCAACAACAGATAGATAGATAGATAGAGAGAGAGAGAGAGAGAGAGAGAGAGAGAGAGAGAGAGAGATAAAACTAACTAACCAACCAAACAACCAACTGATAGATAGATTAGATATAGAAATAAACCAACAACAGATAGATACATATATAGATGTAACTAATGACAGATAGATATAACTAACCAACAAAAATTCAACAGATAGATATAGACAAATAGATAGAAATATATAACCAACCAACTAACAGATAGATAGATAGATAGATGGATAGATAACAACAGGTAGACAGATAACCAACCAACTGATGACAGATAACTAACCAGCCAACAGATACATATAGAAAAACAGAGAACTAAACCGACTAACCAACTAATCAACCAACCAACCAACCAACCAACAACTAATGATAGATAGATATACCTAACAAACCAATATATATAGATAGATAACCAACCAACCAACAGATAGATTAGATACAGAAATAATGAACCAACAACAGATATATATATATATATATATATGTATATATAACTAATGACAGATAGATATAACTAACCAACAAAAATTCAACTGATATAGACAGACAGAGAGATATAACCAACCAACAACAACAGATAAATAGATAAATACAGATAGACAGATAGACAGATAGATAGATAGATAGATAGATAGATAGATAGATAGATAGCATCCCCATCATATCAGTTGATTAATCTGTGTTAATTAATTAGTTAATTAATTAAACAGGTTTTGCCCAAATCTTTCAGGACTGTTTGAGAAGAAGAGTAAAAGGCTTACCTGATTACCCTGCTCAAGTTGCACAAACAGAATCAACCACAGACGTTTGTTTATTATCAAAGGCTTTATTTATCAAACAAAAAGAATGCACCATTCAAATAACATTTCTATATAAAAAGGAACATTGGACTGTTCTACAGTGCATTACAAAACCAGTAATTGTATACAACGTCATGGTAGAAACAGCCGGAGGGTTCGACTCGTCAGCGGCTCCCCGCCTTCCTTCACATGGAAAACCGCATCTCAGATCTCAATCACTACTCTAATTTGGTTAACGACGCTAACATTGGACAATTTAAGGATGAAGTAAAATACACATAAGAATGATTCCTCCTCTCGCGAGCTGAGAACGTCTAACACGCCTGCTCGCGATCCTCGACGCTGGCCTTCTGATCCTAGAATTAACACGGCTAATTAATGAGTCTGAGACACACACGTGATCGGCTGATCAGGAGTCAATCCCATCAGCCCCGGCACTGCACAATTACGGGAAGAGATCACTGGAAAATCAAGGCCGTTCAAACCCGTGTGACACGCCGCTCAATTCTACACGATTAAAGGTACAGTGTCGATAAAAACAAAAACAAATGTGACTCGCGTGCTGTATTCATCTGGAAATGAGCTGAGCTCTAATTCACAATTCAGACTATTTTCTTGCTGTTTTCAGATTCTGTAAAAAAGTCTGAATTGTGAGAATTGCAAATGTGCAATTCTGAGAAAAAAATTGGAATACATGAACTTGCAATTTAGAAAAAAAAATGTTTATATCTCACAATTCTGACTTTTTTCTTACAATTTTTTGCATCACAGAATAAAAACAAAAAAGGTAATTGTGACTTTTCGTCTCACTTTCTCCCTACGATTGCGAGTTTGTTACAATTTTTGAGTTTGTATCTCGCAATATTGAGAACTGTAAGACTAAAGAGTCAGAATTGTGAGATTAAAAACTCAAAAGTGCAGGAAATAAACTCGCAACCAATGTGACTGCATTTAAAAAGTCAGAATTGTGAGATGACAAAGTTGCAATTATTTTTTTAACAGTCACAATCACTGCGAACAGATGCAGAAAAGAGCTGTGAGATTCTCCTTTAGTTATTCATGGTTTGAAACAACATTGTTTTCATGTGACCTTTTCCTTTAAAGCAGGAACTGCGAATCTTCACCGTGAGAAAGATGAACAGACCGTGAGGAAATGAGATCGACACAAACTTTATGCTTCTGAACTAAAAAATGCTGCTGGATTTCAGACAGAACATTATGGGAGAATCCAAACGCCTCGAATCTCACGTTCGGCAGGAATGTTGTCGATCACATTTAACGTGACGCACAGAAAACGCCAGACAGCCGAAGATGTGTTACGATGCTGAAAATACCTTCGTTCAAAAACACAGTGAAAATCCGTCCCAGAATTCCTCCTTTACTCTCCTAATGGGCTAAATAAAAGCTCTAGAATTAATCACATCGTCTTCATAAATTACCGTGAAAGGAACAATCTAAATCATATATTAAATATATCATAGAAACCCGACGCCCGCCCGTCCCGAGTCCATGACGCCGCAGCGATCAGTCCGTCAATCGCTCGGTGCATCTGTACAGTAAAAAACAGCGTGTCGCTACAGGATCTGTACGCTACCAGAAAAATATCAAATATAGGGACGCGCTTCATCCTCCACTCAGCGCTCTTCTTTTGTCTCGCAGCACGGCAAATAAAGTGACCCAAAAGTGAACAAAAAATATACATAGGCACATAAAAAGTCTCTTCTGCACTTAAAAAATGGTTTAAATGCAAACAGAAAAGAGATGAAGAGAAAAGCAGTTGAACTGATGGTGTGTGACGCATCAAACGTCACATTAGCATTATTTAACAAATGAATTCACTCATCTGCCATGTTTGTCTTCCTCTTTCACCCTCCAACGACTGACTGATCACGGCCACACCAAAAACATTTTCTTCTTCAGTATTTCTGTCTTGCTTTCCAGTACAAAGATCTACAAATAATTCTGGCTAAAATACATTTTAAATATAACTTGTAAACAAGTTAAATTAAATATATTTTTAAAATTAAAAATATATTTGATTTCAACCTTACCAAAATATCATTCAAAATGTACTTCAGGGGAAAGAAAATACTTACAGTAACCTACCTTTTTTAAATAAAATTTTTCAATGTTCACGTGTTATAGACAACAAAAAGTTTTTCTTAAAATGTGAAATGTAAATGCGTTCGAAAAAATACGAAGTGTAAAATATATATTTTTTAATGTTTTTAAAAATAGATTTAAAAATATTTTCAAAAAAATACATCCAGTAAGAATGCCCCAGAAATATTTTGGGAGAAAATATATTTATCAAACATAAATTAAATATTTTGGCCTTGTTTAAAGAAAAAAAAAAAAAGTTAATGATTATATTTACTGGAGAAACAAAAAGAAGTCTTATTTTTGGGGAAAAAAAAAAAAAAAAAATTATATACATATACATATGCTTAAAACAAGAAAAAATATCTGCCAACAGGTTGGGAAAAATGAACTGAATTTAAAGTGAAAACAAGTTTATTTTTCTGATTCCACTAGTAGACTTTTTCTGGTTTTAAGCATAAATTAAGTTGATTTTAGAGTATTTAGACATTTTTACTGGAGAACAAAGTGAAGATACTGAGGAAGAGCATTATTTTTGGCAGCAAACGTGGGTTATTGATCGACGAAACACGTGAAACGAAGATCACACCGCAGGGGTTCACAGTGTACACTGCTGTAAATTAATAAACCAATATGATGTTTGTGAAGTAAAGAGCTTCACAAAGAGACGTGATTACAAACAAGGCAAAAATCTGCAACAAAATCAGTGCCGCGAGAGCAAAACGATCCGATTTTCTCCTCCACGCTGACGGCGTGTCCGTCTCATCCGACCTCTTTCTAGTACGAATGTACAGATCCCCAGTAAAGTGTATTTAAGGGATTTTGGCAGCAATAGATTGGCAATGAAACGTTCAGAGGGTTTGCATTTTGGCAACTCCGATCAGTTGAGATGAATCGCTAATAATCCCATTAGTAGATGAAAGTCAAAATCCTGGATGGATCTGCGTTCAGCGGGATGGATTCACACGGCCGTGTACATAAACGAGTAGAAAATCTCAGACAGTGTTAGAAAAGAGACGCCGCTTCTCCAGCGCTTCGGTTTCGGAGTCATTTTCCCTTTCAAATCCCGTTCGAGGGGTTGGGGTGAATCAGAGAGGAGCGTGAACGCCAGAGAGTCTGCGCTTCCTCGTTCCGGGCGTGGGCTCCTCGGCGTCCGCGTGCGTTTGCGTTAAAAGGCCGAACCCGTGATGGCGTTGAGCTGCTTCATCAGACCTTCCAGACTGGCCATCTGCTCGCTCAGATCGTCCTGCTCGTACACCTGCGGATCAGGAGAGCAGAGGATCAGACAACTCCAACGCCAAGAAACTTTTAACACGGTTTGGGAAAGGTCACTGCGATATTGAGAACGCCTGACCTTCAGATTCATAGCAAACAATTAGCGAGGTTATTGCAGGGATATTCCAGTTACGGTATTGATGCTGTTCACTGGGTATCTAATGCATCTATAACATCTGACGGCCGTATGAAACACTCACTGCCACCGACGACCGTGAAAGCATCAATCGAGCGTCGCTTAGTGGATCTATTGTCAACGGCAGGAAGAGATTGTTTGCTTTAAACGCTCTGACACACCAGTATCTAATTTTAGACACGTGCAACACAAACTCATGTGCAACTACAGGCTGAACTGCATGAATACTCACTCCTGTTGAAGGACTTGTGGAATTTCTTTAAAATACTGTCTTTACATTTACTGATACTACTGTTATTTTAGTATCATTGACACTGTAAACTATTATAGTTTTTATTAACATATTTCTGAATTATTTTTTTATTTATTTTTATTTAATTTATTTATTATTATTATGTAATTTATTTTAATTTATTTATCCATTTACATTTTTTTGTCTGTTTTTATTTATTTATTTATTTTTAAATATCTCTATATGATTTAATTTTTTTTTAAATTATAATAACATTTTATTTAAATTTCAATTTCAATTTTATGGTTTTAGTTAACTTTCCCAAACTAGGGTTCATGAGGGAAAATGCAAAGGTTTGTGAAATGCTGAAAAAGCTAAAAATGAATTTAAATCATGTAAATGTAAAATTCAAATAATAACTGTATATAATAAAAGTAATTTTAAGATAAAGACAATCAAATAAAAAATTTACTTTTTTTTTTTATTTATTTACCTGCAGGCCATGTGACCTTTAACTGAAGAATAATGAATGAGGGTCATTACTGTTAACTAAAACAAAACAATACACACATATATATATGTAATAAAAATAATAATAATAACAAAAATTAAAGTAATTACTAATATAAAACTTAATATATATACACACACACACTTACATAAAAATAATAAATAAATAAATAAAGAATAACAATAAATAGACATTTAAAAAAATAAAACAAAAGCAATAAAATGTCAAAAAATGATGATTACTTTTATAATTTAGCAATGATGTGAAAATAACATTACTATGACAATGCAAATGTGTTGCTAAATGATAGAAACTTAAAATGATTATTTATTTAAAATTATGAATTCAATTATTTCAGATTTTAGGTCAAAGAGGTTTAGCTGACATAAAAAAAAAAAAAAACTTTAATAAAATCAGGAAATGCACAACGTGTAAATTGTGTAAACTGGCCTAGTGAAAAATAAATATACTAAAATGTATTTGAAATACATTTATCTCATGCTAAGCGTACTACAAAAACATTTATATATCATATACCTAATAAACATACCCTGCAATTGAACTTTTAGTATAATAAACTGGTATATTTAAAGTCTAATTTTGTACTTAATGCACTTTAATTGTGCAGAAATAGTGCTGAAGATATACTTAAGTATATTTAATTGTGCTAAAGTGGAACTATTGCAAGTAAACTGTAGGTACACTTTAGATATTTTGCGTTTAAAGATTGATATTATTTAAAGATCATACAATCCTTATCAATAGTGACATTAAAAGATATTTTAGGCTGAATATTAAGAAATGTGCATTGTGCACATGTAGTACTCTAAATAAAGTCAAAATATCAATAAATATGTTAATAGATTTAAACCATACATGGTACAAAATAAATGCATTTTAAATCTATTACCAAAGTGAAAATCAATCCATGTTCTTACACTAAAAACACTCAGAGCTTTAAATGTGAACTGGTGGATAGACAAGATAATGCATTATAAAAATATCTAACGCTGTTTTAATGGTGAACTCTCTCCCTCGGCCGCGCCGAAGCGTCCGATCAGTGTCGGTTTGTTTATTTGCTTCATCTCTGACGGGAAAAGGCCACTCCAATTATACAGATACGTGTCGGACGGACAGAGTCTCCTGACCTTTCCGTCTCTCGCTCGTAAACTAGAAAAGGCGAGTCGAGTGAGGCCAAATCAAACCCCCAACACAAACTTTCCCACTTTCTCTTGTTATTGTGGCATCAATAGTTAAACATTGTCTGTTCTGCCCGTTCAATGATTCACAATGACAACGGCGCGTTTGCCGCAAATCTTCACAAAATATTAAAGACTACATCCGATAAAGCACAGGCAGGATTGGTTTTTGAATCACAGATGCATCAATCACTCCTTTCAGAGAAGGAAAACGAGCCAAATTGTTGCTTGAGGTTTTCGTGGAAATGGTTCTCGTCAGTTATTAAGTATTCGGCTTAAGGCTGAGATTTAAAGCGGCTCCCCGCCGAGTCCAAAGCGCTCTGAAGAGACCGAAGAGCGTGTTTGATTCGGATGTCTGATGTGTTTCAGCGTCTGTGTGCTGTAGGTGCGCTGACTCACGCTGGCCGGGTCGTCGGGCTGTTTCTGTCCGTCTTCGGCCGCCTCGGGAGCCGTCGGCACTGAAACGGGCAGTAACGGAGAGCGCGCCTTCCCGGCCTGACCCAGCGAGGCCGTCTTCACCTGCGGTTTGGGTAAACTTCCACCTGTGAGCAGAGAAACACACAAAACATTTCATTAAAGGTACAGCACGCTTGAAAAAAGGAAAATTCGGTCATCATTGTTGTTTCAAATCTGTGAGTTTCTTTTTTTTCTGTAAAACACAGAAGATATTTTAAAGAATGCTGGTAAACAAACAGTTTCCAGTCCATAAAATGGAAAAAATAAATAAATAAATAAAAACTATGGAAGTCAATGGCTACTGTTTGGTTACCAGCATTCTTCAAAAATAACTTCTTTTGCATTGAACACAAAAAAGAAACACAGCTTTGAGAAAGAATAAATGAGCTATTTAAGACAACCATTGAAAATTATATTATAAAACCATATTTTCTGAAAAATATGTGCTGTGACTTATGTTCCAAGGCAACTGTGTCCCCAATGGATCCTCTGCAGTGAATGGGTGCCGTCAGAATGAGAGTCTAAACAGCTGATAAAAACATCACAATAATCCACAAGTAATCCACACCACTCCAGTCCATCAGTTCACATCTTGAGAAGACAAAAGATGAAACAATCCATCAAGATATAAAGTAAAGATAATGGATATTATTATTGTTATTATGGATTATGGATAAAGTCCATAATCCATAATAGCGCTTCCTCCAGCAAAAAAGTCCATCTCCTGTTGTCTCTCACATCAAAATCCAGCCACATGTTTGTTTAGAGCTGTTTTGGCTTGTAAATGGTGCTTGATCTGTGCAGATTTCTCTCCTGATTCAGACCAGACCACTTTTTCACTGCAGGAAGCGTTATCTCAATGTATTTTAAACACCAAAACATCTTAATGATGGATTTGTTTCATCTTTTGTCTTCTCAAGATGTGAACTGATGGACTGGAGTGGTGTGGATTACTTGTGGATTATTGTGATGTTTTTATCAGCTGTTTGGACTCTCATTCTGACGGCACCCATTCACTGCAGAGGATCCGTTGGTGAGACAGTGATGGAATGACACATTTCTACAAATCTGATGAACGAACAAACTCATCCCAATCTTGAGAGTATCTTCCGCACATTTTTATTTCTGAGTGAACTATTCTTTTATACACAGATGTGACTTGTCTGTGTTTTTTTCTTAACAATGCAATTTTCATCGCAGCTATCCAGAAAACAAGGTAGTTGCAAATTATTGTCATTATTTTCAGCACCAGGAGCAGCACAATCCTGCTGAACCTGAAAGCAACAAAATCAGGTGGAAAAATGAATGTAGTTAAAGGAGCCAAATCCAGATCTCCATCCAGAGCTGCTCTGGCAGACCTCCAGACGAGAGAGAGACACAGACTGACAGAGAGAGAGAGAGAGAGACGGGCTGGTCTGGCAGCAGGTTGAGACGGGACAGATGGATGGGCTGATAGAATCCCTGCTCATCCGTGAGCTTTCTCTCTGAAGACGTGGGAACCGACAGACTGCGATGATGGATGCCGATAACAAGCTTCCAGAATCTCTCGCATTCCTCCATCTTCATGAGAGACCAGCGCTCAGCATCAGCAGCGCAATTCAACTGCAGAAACTGGCAGTACCTGCTCCAGGAATGGACGTTTTGAGTCAGAAAACCCAAAAACCACTTCTGCTTTATCAATGGCGCTGATTAGAGAGCAGAATTAGAGTTGATTGTTCATGTAGAATTCATCTAAACCAGCAGAACCTTTGAAAACCTATGAATGCTTTATCAACCTTGTTTTGCAACGCAGAAAGGTATTTTCTGTGAATGTGCGAGACTTCTCATTCATTAACCTCACAGAGGACAAAAATGTCCACGTTAAAGATGTTATTATATATTACATTATTTTCTGCTTTCACTGACAGATTTTTTTTTTATACCAACATCAGTCTTAATCAAAAATGTAATTTTCAGGATTCTAACCCTCAAAGAATGAGTTTTAAATGAGTTTCAATGAGGACATTTTTCTCCTGAAGGTTTCTTGCACCTGGTGTAAAACTGATTTATAAAACCAAATGAGGGTGAAATAATAAAATTCCAATAAAAACACACATTTTTGGACAAATGTATGCCATTTGCATCAGGGTTATTATATTATATAGTTCAATAAAACTAAACAAAAAATTAATTAATTGAATTAATTTTCATTCATTGAAAAAAAAAAAAAAAAAAAAAAGTTAACTGAAATAAAATATAAAAACACATACACAATTTTACTTCAGTTAGTTTCGAAAGGCAACATTTGTCATTTTCATTTTACCAAAGTACTAAAATAACTAAACCTGAAATAAAAATTAATACAAACCATACAGACATATTTAAAACAGCTAAAACTAATAAAAATGACAAAAACACGGAATACAATTACTAAAACTGTAACATGAAAATATAGTATTTAAAAAAATTATAAAATTAACATTAATTAACAATAAATTAAATTAAAAGCAAATTCAGAAGCTTAACAAAAGCTACAGTAGTATCCAAATGATTCTAAAATAACACTGGTTTGCATTAACACCACCGAAATAATTAGACAAACAAATAAATAATAAAAATATCACTGAAAGAGCCAAAAATATGCATCAGTGAGCAATTGAAGATGTATTTATGATTTTAAGCAAAACGATTTATGATTGAAAGATTTATCACTGTTGGCCAATAGGTGTTGCTGTTACGAAGTTGATGTGGTGCGGTCAGTGTGAGGTGACAACGGCACAAATAAAGTTTGGTGTCAATATGTCACATCTGTGCAGAGATACAGCCTCAGGGTCATTTTGGCATCATGCCTCACATTTGTTGCGCCGCTGCATGAATTCGGTTTCCTCTATCGACATGAAGTCCATAACTTTTTGTCAGCACAGTCTGAACAGTCTAGGACGGGTTTGAAAAAGTAGGTTTTCAACATAAATCAAAATGGCAGACAGGAAGTACGACCAATTTTGGCAAAATTAGTATCAATGTTCTTGGCACTACCCAAGGAATATTTTGAGACCAGTTCAGCTACAGTAGGCTAATGCAATCAAAATGTTATTAGCATTTTAAACAATTTCATTATTAATGGTTAATAAATGGTTTATTACTTTTGACCAATAGGTGGCGCTGTTACCAAATCGTGGCGTGGTCAGTGTGAGGTGACAACGGCACTTACAAAATTTGGTGTAAATATGTCAAAGCTTTGCAGAGATACAGCCTCAGATACAGTT
Organism: Cirrhinus mrigala; assembly: GCA_036247105.1. Taxonomy (NCBI): domain Eukaryota; kingdom Metazoa; phylum Chordata; class Actinopteri; order Cypriniformes; family Cyprinidae; genus Cirrhinus; species Cirrhinus mrigala. The sequence continues at coordinate 48,356,661 of CM070011.1, forward strand.
TGGGATCTTTCCAGCTAATTCGTTGATGTGTTAAACAAAAACCATTTCGTATATCGACATGAAATCCATTTTTGCCAGCATGGTCTGAAGATGATCCGATTCAAATTTGGTGAAAATTGGACTAACGGTCTAGGAGGAGTTCAAAAAACAACATTAATCAAAATGGCGGACAGGAAGTTCAGCCAATTTTGGCATAATTGGTATCGATGTTCTCAGCATGACCCAAGGAATATATTGAGATCATGCTCATCACAATAGGCTAATTTAACCAAATGTTATTAGTATTTTTTTAAATTTCTTTGTAACTTTTTGCCCCCAAACTTTTTGAGTACAGTCAGGGCATGGTGCCAAAGACACATACTGGGCTTCGTAACGATACACCAATGCATTTGTAAAATATAGCATTTTACGACAAAATACAAAATGAGTTTTGTGATTTTTGGCCAAACCATTGAGAAGTTATAAGCAAAAATAGCCATTTTTCATATCTTCTGACCACTAGGTGCCACTTCGCCGAAACACTGCAGGTAGCCTCAGGTCATGCTTGTTATAACACACACCGAATTTGGTCTTAATACACCTAACTGTTGCATAGATATATCCTTATATCCATTTTCACGTGCTTTTCGTCAAATTCGTTTGCGTGTTATTCAAGAACGGTTTGACTAATCAGCTTGAATTCCATAACTTTTTGCCAGCACGGTCTGAAGATCTGAGACAATTTTGGTAAAAATCAGACAAACTCGGCATGAGCCAAGGAATCAGAGGAAAAATAATTTTCATCTTAACTCTTAATAATTTTTAAGGTTCAAAAGTTATTGGCATAAATTATTGAACTTTGGACAAGTGGTGGCGCTAGAGACTTCGAGTTAGAGACTTCAAATTTGTTATGGTTAATGCTGAGACTGTTCTCTATTTGTGTGCCAAATTACACAACTTTCCCGCAAGGGGTTCTATGGGCTGCCATAGACTCAAGAGTGGAAGAAGAAGAATAAGAATGCCAACGGATACAATAGGTGCCTTCGCACCTTCAGTGCTTGGCCCCTAATAACATAGCAGCGCTCTTACATTAAAGATAAGGTGCATAAAACACAAGAGTCTCACTACAATAATAAAAAAAGCAAACCTGAGCAGCTCAAATATCCCATAACCCCATTATGAGTAGATCATTAGTAAAGACATTCACGTGCACAGCGCGCTCAGAGAGATCCAGACCGCCGGAGGGGCTTTTTAGCATTCGCACCATGCTAACTGCTCAATGCTTTTCTCATATGGATTTTCAGTCAACTGTAAACCAATTTATGTGTCGTGTACGTGCTGCTACTGCTACTCGCCGGCTCGGGAACGCTCGTGCTAATCACTTTTCAACTCAACTTTCCATTTTAGACCATTTGAGTGTGATACAAATATCCACGCTGATCAGCAGTTTCATAAATGTGCAAAACTAGTTTAGAGGTGGTTTTGCCAGTGCACTAAAACTAGCCTCATTAACCACTTTTGTCCAGCAAGATCTGGGCTTGACGCTGTTTTCCCTCTTTTCGGTGTGCAATGGAGCGGTAACCGTTATTATCGCTGTCCTTTCTCTTCTTGTTGCTCGTCCAGAGATGATTGGCGCTCATTAACTTCTGCCACAGATCCGGCCGCTGTCAGATTAGCCAGCCGAGAGCCGAAGCACATCTCTGCCCACAACATTCAACCTGAAACTCTCACAGAGACATTAAAAACCAGCCCTCAGAAGATGCTTTAGAGAATACATCGTCAAGAGCAATTCATAAGCTTCTTCTACTCCAAACAGACCCTCGTTCAGCAGGAATGAGGTCGCGATGAGTGCTGCGAGTCAGATTGAAACACAGATCGGCCAATTCACTGAGGAATCGCAGAAAAACCATCAAAACACGACTGCGGCACATTTCAGACCCAACCAGAAGAAACAAGGCCTTTTGCATTTTGCATGAAGAAAATGAAGCCTATCTTTAGAGTCTGTGCATTATTTGTCTTTGCATTACAGTAATGAGAATAATGATGTATTATTCAAGTGGTAAAGTATTTTATACATTCAATTTACATTGGTTTAAATAAACAAAATATTGTACTATAATAACAAGATTGTAATGAGAAACATAAATGAGAAGGAGAACTGAAGCTCCTAAAGCAACCGAACTGTGTCTGCATACAACTGAACTGATACAGCAACTGAATATTTTGTGCTTAATTGTCATAAAAAAAAATAAAAAAAAATCTTACTGGTGCTTTCTTTTGCATTTTTGCATGCTGGAAAATGATGCCTATTTTTAGAGCCAGTGCAATAATTTGCTTTGCATCATGACATTACTTTTCATTGCATTACAGTAATGAGAATTTGAGGGTTAATTGTCATGAAAATAATGATGCATTATGCAAATGGTAAAGTATTTATACATAATGGCAGCATTTATGCTGATCTGCCCTCAATTCATTCCGATTCAAATAAGCAAAACGTTGGTACTACAACTACGAGAATCCAACAAGAAACATACATGAGAAGCTATTTACACATCCGAAAACATACAGCAACAGGAATTATATGTGTTTAATTGTCATGACAACAAAGTGAAAAAATAACAGTGGCCCTAAAATATCTGTAATGGTCTTCAAAATCACGTCTACGGTCGCATTTAAACTCCAAAAACACAAGAAACAAAAGCCTTTTTTGCATGTGGCATGAAAAAAAAAAATAAAAGGCAGTGCTTTGTGTTCCTTTGCAGTAAAGTATGAAAATAATGATGCATTATGCAAATGGTAAAGTATTTACTTTGATTTAAATAAACAAACAACAGAATCTAAAGAGAAACATAAATGAGAATAAGAATTTAAGCTCCTAAAAGAGGAATTATTTGTGTTTAATTCTCATTCAAATAATGAGTGGAATAATAGTGGAAACACATGCCTCATTTTCTTCATGCACATTATACGTTCTTTTGTTTTGGGGTGAAATGTGAGCTTGAGTCAACACTCCTCCCTCTGTCTGCTCCTCTTTGTCTTTATATTCTGACAAATCACATCTCTCTCAGTCGAGGACGGTGTGTGTTATGGTGTGTGAAATGGCTGGATTGTTTAAAGCGCTTCAGGTTCATCTGCCGCACAATTCCTCACATCATCAATGCCGCTTTGAGAACCCCATTGAACTCCTGGTGAAGTGGCCGTCAGGTTTGAGCGAAAGGCTTGTTTCTCTGTGTTTATTCCACAATGTTTCCTTCACTGCTGCTTAGAGGCGCCTGATCAATATTTCACCACATGCTGGGGAAAAAACACTTGATGAAAACACCTTTGACAAAGACGGAACGCAAATTTGACGAGCCGCAAATGTTTCAGATTCAATCTAACTAAATTCTCTCAATTAAAATGCGTGAAGGATCTCCGGTGTCGGAGCTTCTCTGGACTGTCTGATGCCTTCATGTTGAAAGAGACTCTGGCATGACTGACATACAGGCTGATAGATTGATCCGTCTCTCCCGGGCTGGAAGGAGACGGCTTTAAATTCTTCTTTAAAAGACGGATGGACTCTTCTGAAACAAGGGGAACAAAGGCGAGTCTGTGAAGCTCGTGGACGGTAAATAAAAACCCGACAGCCCTCAAACGCTCGGCCGTCTCCCGAGACCCTGCGGCTTTTATTCTGCTTTATTTCATGTGTTTCCATAGTGAGAGTCGATGCACGTCTGCAGTGTTTCACCCCGCAGCTGATCTACACTCACACCTCCTCAAGACAATTAATTAACATGAGTAAATCAAAGCATTAGTCATCCAACACAAGCTGAGATAACAAACTAACTGGGAGCGTTTACTTGATCAGTCATAACTCACAACGTGGGGCAATACAATACCATACAAAGTATAAACGAATGATTCATTTCTCAAACAAGCCTTATTCACATGTGCTGCGTGAATGAAGAATGAAGGAGAGAGACAGAACTACACCGACACTGCGGTAGAAAGAATGATAGAAAGATAGATAGAACAAAAGAAAGATAGAGAGAAAGATAGATACATAGATAGAACGATACAGACAGATGTAAGAACAGATAGATGTAGAACTAACTAGCTAGACAGATATAGAAGTAACAGACAGACAGATACAGAACTAACTAGATAAATAGATAAATAGATAGATAGACAGATATAGAACTAACTAGATAGACGGATATAAAACCAACTAACAATAGATAAACAAATATAGGACTAACAATACAAAGACAGATACTGAACTAACGATAGATATAGAACTAACAACACATAGACAGATATAGAACTACGTAATGATAGATAGATAAGACAGATAGATACGTAGACAGATAGATAGATAGATAGATAGATAGATATACCAACTAATTCATAGATACAGAATTAACAATAGATAGATACAGAACTACTGATAGCTAGCTAGCTTGCTAGATATAGACAGACAGAGAAATAGATAGACAGCTGGATAGACAAACAGACAGATCTAACTAACGATAGATAGATATAGAACTAAGAATAGACAGACAGAAAGATAGAGAAATATAGAACTTAACAAACTAGATAAAGAATTAACTAACAATAGATTGACAGAGATATAGAACTAGATAGATCTAGGACTAACTTACTAACTAAAACTAACTTACTAACTAACAAACAAACTAACAAACTAATGACAGATAGATAGACAGACAGATCTAACTAACGATAGATAGATATAGAACTAAGAATAGACAGACAGAAAGATGGATAGACGGATATAGAACTAACTAACTAACGATAAAGAACTAATAGACTGACAGAGAGATAGAACTATAGAACTAACTAATTAATGACAGACAGACAGTCACAGATAGATAGATAGATAGATAGATAGATAGATTGATAGATAGACAGATAGTTTCTAGATAGAGAGTTTCTGTGTTCTCTGCTTGCTTTCTGTGTGAATCTTTTAATCGAATCCTGGAATGTTTCATTTCTCTCACCGCTGGATCTTTTAATCGGACGCTTGTCGAACATCTGAGCAGAAAAAGTGTCCATTCAGACTCCATTCTCATGCTTAATGGAAAAGCGTCTGGAGCCCCGCATACACCAAACGGTTTGAGCAGAACCAATTAAATCCTGACTGCGGGGGAAACATGCACTGCTGCGTCTGTCTCTGAATATCTGCTGCAGCGCTGCAACGAGGACTGAACATCCAGAGAGAGCCGGATCTCCTCTGAGGAAGCAGAAGCCCTGAAGCGCCAGTGTTTGTGTGCGTTTGAGAGTGTTTCCAAACCATTATGATGTCTGCAATCGATGAACATTACAGCCACCGATGGGAACTCACACACACACACACACACACACACACACAAACCAAGCGCTTTATTCACTGTCTGATTCCCAGCGAGAGACCATCAGACTGCAGACTCACAGCAGATACAGCTTCACCGCTTCAAGCCTCTGGCTACAGACAGCACAGCACAACACTCCATCGACCTCACCCACATAACCAGCACAACCCACACTTTCCTGCCACTGATGCTCCTTGAGGAACCTTTAACATTAATGAGTCTTTCCGTTCTTTCCACACAAAGGACTCTTTATAGTGGGAAAAGGTTCTTTAGATTATTAAAATGTTCTTCACACTAAGAAAAAATGGTTCTTTCAGGAACTGGTAACTGAAAGCTCCTTTAGGGAACCTGAAATGGTTCTTCTATGGCAAAAAAAGAACATTTTAGAACCTTTCTTTTTAAGAATGTAGAAGTTTAGATATAGAACTAACTAGATAGACAGATAGATATAGAATTGACTAACTAACAATAGATAGATAGATAGATATAGGACTAACGACAGACAGAGATGGAACTAACTAACTAACGATAGATATAGAACTAATTAATGATAGATAGATATAAAACTAACAATAAATATAGAACTAACTAACGAACGAACAAACGAATGAACAACAGATAGATAGATAGATAGATAGATATAGCACTAACTAATTAATGACAGAGATATAGAACTAACTAACGATAGATAGAAAATGAACAACAGATAGATGTAGAACTAACTAACGAACGAACAAACAAACGAACAATAGATAGATATAGAACTAACTAACGAACGAACAAACAAACGAACAATAGATAGATATAGAACTAATTAATGACAGAGATATAGAACTAACTAACGATAGATAGAAAATGAACAACAGATAGATATAGAACTAACTAACTAACGAACAAACAAACAAACGAACAATAGATAGATAGATATAGAACTAATTAATGACAGAGATATAGAACTAACTAACGATAGATAGAAAATGAACAATAGATAGATATAGAACTAACTAACGAACGAACAAACAAACGAACAATAGATAGATATAGAACTAACTAACGAACAAACAAACGAACAATAGATAGATAGATATAGAACTAATTAATGACAGAGATATAGAACTAACTAACGATAGATAGAAAATGAACAATAGATAGATATAGAACTAACTAACTAACGAACAAACAAACGAACAATAGATAGATATAGAACTAACTAACGAACAAACAAACGAACAATAGATAGATAGACATAGAACTAATTAATGACAGAGATATAGAACTAACGATAGATAGAAAATGAACAATAGATAGATATAGAACTAACTAACTAACAAACGAACAAACAAACGAACAATAGATAGATAGATATAGAACTAACTAATTAATGACAGAGATATAGAACTAACTAACGATAGATAAAAAATGAACAATAGATAGATATAGAACTAATTAACGATAGACAGATAGTTAGACAGATATAGAACTAAGTAGATAGATAGATAGACAGACATATAGATATAGAACTAACTAACGAACTAACAATACAGAACTAACGATAGACACACAGATATAGAACTAACTAGATAGATAGATAGATAGATAGACAGATAGATAGTATTAAAAATAGTTTTTAGTACAAAGGGCCAGAAATCCAAAAAATGCATATATATCATGTATATATATATTATGACTGTTTACATGACGGATGGCTGTTTACCTGTCATGGGCGTGTAGACCTTGGGCTCGATGGTGCCCATGGGTGGAGGCAGGAGCGGATTGGTGAAGCTGCGCAGGGGATGCGTGGGCCGCACGCAGGCGGTCGGGATGGTGCGGCTGGGAATCTCTTCCGACCCCGACGGCTCCGACTGCACGGTGGGAATCAGAGGCTGCGGTTGCTGCGGGGCCACTGGAGCGGCGCCCTCCGCTGACATCGCTGAGAAAAACACACGAACACAGAACGATTGTGGAAAGCTGAGCCAAAAACACTGGACAGCAGCCAATCAAACGAAGATTTCATTGACGGTGTTTCAGTCAATCTCATATCCAGTTGTTTACCTCAAAGAAACTATTTAAAAACAATTAATACTCAGTAATATTGGCAAATTAACTGCACTGACACAATCAGATGAGAACAAAACTGAATTGTTCTGAATAATGACACTATTGCTTTCTATAGAGCTGCTTTACTGCTGAAATTTACATTTATTTATTCAACCGTTTAGCACTTTTATCCGACGTGACTTAAAATGATTGAATTCGTTTCATAATTGGTGAAATTTTTACAGTGAAGCTGCTTGGGAAAAAAATGTGTATTGCATGAAGCTCCATAGAATTAAACTTGGAATGAAACATTTGAAAAATGAAATTAAAAATGTGACTTTTTTCATCTTGTTTTAATTAAGCACATTCTCATTACTGCTATGCCAAAATATTCTCATGAATGTAATGCATCTGGATTCATTTTCTCTTGATGGAGGTATCGTGCAGCTCATTCTATTCCACTTCACTGTAATTATTTCAGATGCCGTTTGCATGCTGATACCGAGAGTTCACCAAACTCTATTAAAAGTCTGAGTGTTTTGGTCATTTGAAAACGAAGTTAGAATTTTTCCAGCTGTAATCATGCATATGTATGATGATCGTGTATTAACTCAAATCAGTCACTGCAGCGTTTGGCCGATATTTAATTTGCTTCAGCAGTCATGTACGCTCAAAGTCTCGTTTGAAGTTTTCTACCTCAGAGCTGTAGTTAGTGCAGACGTCTGCCGCCGCCGTTCGTGCTCACCGAGAGCCTCTTTGAAAACGCCATTTATTTCAGCGATGCAAAGAGACTCGCAGCTGCTGCCAAAGGACCAAATGAAATCAATTTCTTCTGCTGCTAACAAACTCATTTAAAGGGGAGACTGAACCAGAGCGAGACAGCAGCAGGAGCGGGTTCATTCTTCTCTAAATCACACGGATGAAACAGCGTGTTGTGATTGGTCAACCAGCGGTGATCTACTAACAACTCATGCCTCTCTCAAATACTGCTACAATCTATCATTTTTTTTTAAAATGAAACATATTTGGGGTACGTTTTATACAAGAAAATACTATTTCAGTCTTTTTCTTAGTTAGATATAACAAACAACATAATGAACAATAGACAGACAGATAGATAAAAAGCAATAACGAACAAAATAATGAATGGTAGATACAAGTAGATATAACAAACATAAATGATAGATATGCTGCACAACAAACAACAGATAAAAGATATAACGAAAATATAACAAATGACTGACAAGCAGATGTAACAAATATAAACGATAGATTTGCCAAACAATATAACAAACAACAGATAGTTATAACGAACAACATAACAAGCGAAGGACTAATAGATATAATAAACAATATAACGAATGATTGCTATAAAAAATATAATGAATGATAGATCTAATGAATATAACGAATTATAGTCACTGGAGCAGTACCCTTAAAAGGACATTAACTTTTTTTTAATCCATAATAGGTACATATTAGTACTTTAAGGGTACATATTACTACTCCAAGGTACTAATATGTACCTATTAGGGGTAGAAAGGGTACAAAGATGTCCTTTTAAGGGTACTGCTCCAGCGACAAGCTGTGGTACCCCAAATTTTGAAACCCTACAATTTTGAAACCCTATTTTTCTCTGTGCAAAGAATGACAGATAAAAGATATAATGAATGACAGATATAAACAATATAACAAACGCTAGATATAACAAACAATATAATAAATGATGGATAAAAACATAATAACCAATATAACTAATCACAGATATAAACAATATAACAAACAACAGATTGGTATAACAAATATGAACAACAGATATAACAAACAACATAACAAAAATGAGATATAATGAGAAATATAACAAACGATAGATGTAAGAAACAGCATAACAACTGATACAACGAACAATATAATGATTCGTGTCATCTTTTCTAAAACCTTATTTATCTATTTTTTTTTTTTTTAATTTATTCTAAATATTTTGTAGTCCACCAGAGGTGGGATGGGTTGGGGTGGGTTCTAAATTTGCACAATTGCTTTGTGTTTCATATTACTGCTCCCAGAAGAAAATTTAATAAACAGCTGTTTTATACTGTTATACAAACAGTATAATGAGTGAACAAACAACAGATAGATAGATAGACACAGACAGAAAGACAGACAGACAGAGAAACAGGTGTGTTACCGGTAGCGTAACTGCGGTCGACACTCAGCGTGGAGAACGGCATGGGCCGCAGGGTGAATTTGGGGTGTGCTGTGAATCCGCAGGTGGGCGACGGCAGGATACCTGGATACTGACTGCTGTCCAGTGTGGGCACCGGGATGGCACTGACCACCGCTGGAACACACAGAAACAACACACATCAGAAACACGTCACATCTCACCACGACATGCAAACACAGACATCTCAAATGAATGAGGTCTGTTTCAGGAGCCTTCATGATTTCTGAGCCTCTCTGGACGGCTGTGAACCGCTAACCCAGGCTGCTCCACTCGGGCGATTCGCTCTGATCATTAATCATGCTTAAATATTTAAACACCTACAAGAGGAAAAGTGTTTAGAATTCAGACCCTTGCAAGCAAAATGCGGACCCCATTAGTCTGTTTTAAACTCCTCGATAACGGCGATCCATCGAACGGAACAGATGGAAACTAGAAAAATCTCATCAGGAGCAGAGGAGGAATCCACACGGACTCATTCAACAACCTCTGAACAAAACAACATCAGGATACAGTACGTGAGAGATGATGATGATGATGCAGTAAAACGCAGTAAGCGACTACACGACTGCAGCGCTACAGCTCAACCAGAGCACAAGAGCGCTGACCTTGACATTGAAAACCTCACAGACAGAGAGAAAAAGAGAGAGAGACGGGCTGAGAAATTGCCTGAAGTGTTGAGATTTCTATCTACTAAACTGCCCCAGACGAGCAACTGCTGATTGACTGCAAACTCTCTGTGTGTGTGTGTGTGTGTGTGTGTGTGTGTGTGGTTTAGCCTTCAATGTTTGCATCCAAATGTCTCAGGATAGAAAGCCTGAAACCAGCAGCAGCTCACAGCCACAACAATAACACACCTTTATGAAAACCTACAAACGCAGAAGGTTTTTATACACATCGTCTTCGTTTTCATTTTCACATCTTCTGCAGTTAAATGTGAGGTTTGTAAATCAATCGTTGATTATCTGCTAATCTGCAGTTTTGTTGTTTTCATATGCATGAGCATGTATATATAACACAGCGAAGCTTTTAAAATAATATGGAAAATATAACAAATATTTTTAAAAAATCACAGGATATCACTGAAACTAAAATAACACATTTAATTCAATCAGATTTACTCTAAATATACACTAGTAAATTTGATTAATTTATTCATCTCCCACTGAGATGTACAGTTGATTATTTTGAGCGTGTATTTTGAACACGTCTGTCTGATTACACCGCGCACGATTACAGACACATCGTTATCCATTAACCTGCTGTCATCTGAGACTGTATCTGTATCTCTAAAACCACAATCTCCTTTAATGCAGCTTTAATTATCTTCGCACACCTCAGGCTGTTGAATTGGCTTTATCATGTACAGCCATTAATTTCTCAAATCATCTAGTCGACTGGTCTGTCTACAGAAGAGCATGAAAATCACCCAGACAGCACGACGGGTCAACAAACTGGATGATAAAAGAAGGAGGTCAGGAGAGACGTCCAGGAGCGAGAGGAATCACGAGGGCAGACGGGAGGTGAAGAGCTGGAGTGAAATGCAGACTCTGAGAGACTGGAATCAAACGGTGAAGAATCATTTCTGCAGGATGACAGATTAAACTGGAGCAGCTCCTGAGGAAATGACCATATAAGGCAGCAAACATCAGAGACTGACACGCCTCCGAATGCGACTCGTCCAATCAGAACGAAGAGTCTGTTTTCTAATATTAGTTTGACGGGTTTAGTTTTGAACTCGTGTTCATAATGTGAGTCTGCTCATTTGATATGAATCGTTTGATCTTTTGCTTCGAGTTTATCAAGATCATATAGTTATTGTTATAGTTATCCTTACAGTTACTGCTATACTTACTGCTATAGTCACTGTTATTGTCATAGATATCATTTGTTACCGTTACGCTTATTGTTATAGTTATAATTATTGTTATTGTTGCTATAGTAATTACGACTGATTTAGTTAGGTTTATTGTTACTATTATTATAGCTATAGTTATCATTATTGTATCGTTATCATCGTAGTTATAGTTACTGTTATAATTAAAGCTATAGTGATTTTTATGGATAAAGTAACGATTATAGTTCTAGTCATAGTTATACTCACGGTTAGCATTATCTTTATCATTACTGCTGTCATTATAGTTATCACAACTGCTATAGTTATTCTTACAGTTATTGTTATACTTATTGCTATAGTCACTGTTATTGTTATAGATATCATTTTAAGGTTAAGGTTATTATCAATATAGCTATAGTTAAAGTTATTGTTATAGTTTTAATAAAGGTTTTTGTTATTATCATTATAGGTATAGCTTATTGGTATAGATATTGCTATAATTATTTATGAGTAAATATATTATTTACTTATTAATTTATTGCTATAGTTACCATTATTGTATCATTATTGTTTTAGTTATTATTAAAGTTATAGTTACTCTTATCATAATTATAGCCATAGTGATTTTTATGGTTACAGTAACGATTATAGCTCTAGTTCTAGTTATACTCATGGTTATCATTATCTTTGTCATTACTGCTGTCATTATAGTTATCACAATTGCTATAAAGTTAGTTGTAGTTATCATTATAGTTATAGCTATAGTTACTGTTACAGTTATGATTATAGTTATAGCCATTGTTATTATCATTGCAGTTATGGTTATCATTAATATCATTGTTATAGCTGTTGTTATAGTTATCGTCATTGCTGTAGTTACTGTTACAGTTATCATTATAGTTATAGCTCTTGTTGCAGTTATTGCAATCAATACAGTTATCATCTTATCTTTTGTTTTGATCCAAAAATCCATCAAGATCCAAATAAAATGAGAAGTAAATCAAGGTTTGTGTGGAGAGCATCTACATCCAGGTTCTCTTCATCAGAAGCGTCAGAAGGTCTCATTAGAGTAACTTTGCTAATTAAGCAGCATTTAGTTTCTCCCTCCTCTTATTTCCTCTCAAAACTCCACTTGCTTTCAGCCATCGCCATTTTTCCCAACCAATAATCCGTGCTTTCTTTTCCCAGAGGAGGAAATGAAGCTCCTTTCATGTGGTTTGGGAGCAGGAAGGAGGTGCATAATAAACACCCGTCTCTTTTCGGCAGGATGCGGTGCGGTGAAGAATCGCAGCAGGAGGTCAGAGAGGAGACGCTCACGCGACTGACGCAGCTCGAACCCCGGCGGGAATCAAAAGCGGTCGAGCGAGACGTCTGTGAGGATCACATCACGTCACACGGAGAATCAAAGCCCATGACGTCCACCGCGTGATCTTCACCCAAACCACACAGAACAAACCCGTTCAATAAGAGACAGCCGGTGTTATGAAGACTCATATTCACATTTCCTCGCTTCTCCACCGTTCACATCCAGACAGTCTGAGTTGGGCTGAGGGACTGACACCCTTCAGGGATTCACTGGTCCGTCTGCCGGTTTGGGCTGAATTGGGTAAATTGGATTAGGAAAGCAGGGTCACACAGACACCAGCGAATAACTGCCGGAAATCCCATTTCTGCCTGATTTCTCCATATGTGAATCACACTGTGACTTCTGCAAAGTCAGCCTGAGAAAAGGATCTTCCGGCTGTGATTTCAGGGGTTATTGTTGAGATCCGTCTCTTTGCTCAGAGTCATGAATGAGCTCAGCATGTGTGTGTGTTGTTCTGATCATAATGGAGGAGCTCAGTCTGTCACTATGGTGACTGCAGCTCAGGGCAAAAACACTACAGATCCTTTCACAGCAACAACCAGCACCACAATGTTTCAACATCACTCTAAATCTAAGAGAAACGCAGAGTCTGCATCACACCTATACTGTAAGTACTTACCACACAGAAGAGCGACATCACTGGAATCACCACCAGAACATTTTTAACGAAAAACAAAAATATAGCTGCATGTGACGATTACCGGGGTTTAAGCGCTTTAGGTAAGCACATACCGGGGCTAAGCACATAAGGAAAAAGACATCACATACTATTTAGCAAGCCTGCAAACACCTAAATCAATTATTTAAAAAGTATTTTTGTCAAATCCAGGTGATTTACCAGAGAAATATGATGTTTTTATAACATTTATGACTTCTTGTAGTGCCAGCTGTGGTCCGATCTCCCTGAAACTTTGCATGCTTGTTTAGAATCACCTGTTGCATGTGCTCAGCAGGTTTTGGCAGCTTTATAGGCTTTCGGGTATATTTGGACAGGCCTTTTTTCTAATGGACTCCGTTATAGCTTCCCAATGGGTCTATGATACGATACGTATATCGCGTGTATGTGCGGAAAACCGCACAATGTACAATCATTTACGCTTTCAAAAAATGTGATACTGCCCCCCCCAGTGGCCGATTTCTTTCAAATTTCTCACAGACCTTTGGGACTGTGAGTCAAACAGCCCACCAAGTTTCATTCCAATCTGCCTCCGTTAACCTTATCTAATAGGTGCTCAAACTTCATGGGCCAATTGCGGCCACGTTTTTTTTTTTGAGATACTCAAATGTCCCCATAGACACTTGTGGCACTTTGAACCAAGGCCGTGCACAGCGATTTTCATGTTGATAGGCCAAATGATTGCCTAGTTATAGCCATTTTTATGTTTTATAGCGCCACCAAGTGGCCAATCTCTGTGATTTTTTCCCGTGACGTTGAGCTCTTGCGTAAGTGCGCCGAGTTTGGAGGAGATATTTCATTCCGTTCAGGAGTTACAGGCATTTTACTAAAAGTGGCCCTGCCTCCTTTGAACGTTTTGGCATCCATTTGCCACGGTGAGTTGAATTTTTCATCCTGGTGAGTCGTCAACTCTTTTTTGATAATTATTAATATTATTAATAATTATTAAGAATCTTTTTTGCACTGGTTTGGTTCCAATCGGGCAAAAAACCTAAGACTAGTTTGCAAAAGTAGGGCCAGCCAACAGTTTAAGACTTATGAGCGATTTCGTACTTTCGCTGTAGCGCCCTCCGTGAGGCCAACTGGGGTGAGTCTCATTGTAGGTGGTGTGAGTACTACCATCCCTCCATGTTTCAAGTCTCTACGACTTACGGTTTGGTCTGCAAGATCAGTTTTACATGGAAATCGCTCATCCGTGACCATTCTAATAACTACAATTTAACGCTACGCGTTTGAACCCTTAAAGAACAACAACATTGACAACCAATCAGAATCAATCTGACTTCATTATTTAAAGTGACAGATGACAAAATTGTAGAATGCTTAGAATAAAAAACTGATTTTTACTACTAGAGTTATCGATATAGTCAGGGTTATAGTTATCATTATAGTAATCGTTACTGCTATAGTTACTGTTATCATTACAGTTAGCATTTTGATAAAGTTGTGTTTATAGTTAAAGTTACTGTCATTGTTGTAGTGTAGTGTTGTGTAGTGTAGTGTAGTGTATAGTGCTGTTAGATTGTTTAGTTTATTATAGTAATATTTTTAGTTACTGTTATAGCTATTGTTATTATGATGTTGTTGTAATGTTTTGATTATAGTTATTGTTATTGTTGCAGTTTATAGTTATTGTTATGGCTAAAGTTATGGTTACCATTTACATTATTGCAATTACTATTGCTATGGTTATCATAATTGCTATAGTTACTGTTACAGTAATCATTAGTTATTGCTATAGTTTATAGTTACCGTTAAGCTAATCATCATTAATTTTATATTAAGTAATATTATTGTTTAGTTCTTATAGTTATTATTGTTAAAGTTATGATTATAGTTATAGTTATCATCATTATCATTGCAGTTATTGTTATAGTTATCATTATCATTAAATGTTATGGTTATAATCATGGTTCTAGTTATTGTTATCACTATTGTTGCAACTGTAGTTATATCTATTGCTATAGTTATGGTTATAGTTATTGCTGTAGTTAATATTACTGTTATTGCTGTTGATTTAGTTATAGTTGTTGTTACCATTCTCATTGATCTTATAGTTTTTGTTATCTTATAGTTACAGGTATCGTTATTGTTATTGTTATAGTTCTTGCTCTTGTTATAGTTATGTTTCTAGTTATCATTATCACTCTCATTGTAGTTATAGTTATATTCATACCTATAGTTATGGTTCTAGTTACTATCACACTAGTTGTATTATAGTTATTTATAGCTATAGTTACCATTATAGTTTTGAATTTAGTTATTGTTATCTAAGTATGATTATAGTTATATATAAAGTGCCTAAGTTATGGAATGCATTACCTGCGTTTATTAGGAATGCTGCTTCCCTGTTTTAAGAAACTTCTTAAGATGCATCTTTTTTTCAGTAAAGCTTTTAATTTATGATTGATTACTGTGATTCTGTTTTTGATATTCTGTAGTTTTGCTTGATTTGTTATTTTGTTTGCACATGTTGTAGTGCTTTCAGGACTACAACATGTGCCACATTAATGCCACATTACAAATAAAATGTATTATTTATTAGTTATTGTTATAGTTATGGTTCTAGTTATCGTTTTCACTCTCTATGTAATTATAGATATATTTACAGCTACAGTTATGTTTTGTGTGAAGCAGTAGCTCACGTGTGTTGCTGGGCTGAGAGTCCATGGGAATCATCATCTTGGTGCGTGTGGCCCTGCGGGCGGCTAACGATCGCTCTAACGTGGAAATGCTGCTGGAGGCCTCGTCCCCGTCTGCACCTGAACAAGAGAACGACATGACCTTCAGCCACTGACACACACACACACACACGGTCGAATGAATCGATGGATGCCTCCGGAGCCCACGGCCTCACCTGAGTGGCTGCTCTTGCTGCCCATCTGGCTCTCTGATTGGCTGTGGCTGACCGGCGCCATCTCCTGGCAGCTCTGGATGGGCGACTCGCGGCCGGAGGGGGCGGAGCTCGAGGGCTTCTCGATGTTCTTCAGCTCCATCTCCTCATGGTGGATCCAGAGGTCAGGAGGTCGCAGGTCTTTCTGGCTGCCCTTCCGCTTCCCAGCGCTGTGTGTCGCACGTTTCCTTCAGGAACACAGAAACAATGCAGTTTATTAAGTTATATTATATGTGACCCTGGACTACAAAACCAGTCTTAAGTATCACGGGAATATTTGTAGCAAATGCCAATAATACATTGTATGGGTCAAAATGATCGATTTTTCTTTTATGCCAAAAATCATTAGGATATTAAGTAAAGATCATGTGTAGATATTTTGTAATTTTTTTCAATATTTACATTTTTTTGCACCCTCAGATTTCACTGATTTTCAAATTTCTTTACTTATTATATGTAATATTAATATTATACTATTATTATATTATATTAATGTTTTGTCAGTGCAAATAAAGTGAATAAATACACATGAATCTATATCAGTGTGACTCCAGTCGCATTATGTGATCTGTATCTTTCTCTCTCTTACACACACACACACACACACACACACACACACACACACACACACACACACAGAGAGAGAGAGTAAGAATATCACAGCTCTTATTTTGGAAACATAATGATGTTTGTCTGCAGGGCTGCTGCTCTCAGACTGTAGTGAAGTGTGTGTGTTTGCCAGGTGCTAATGAGGCCTGAACTTGTGGCATCTCACCTTCACACACACACACACACACACACACACACAGTCTCATACACACTTATCTGGAACACTCCAGCTCTTTAACATCATCATCACAAACGTTGATGATGTCACACGTGTAAGACGTCTGTCACTGACACCCATTAAAACTGATGAATCTATAGCCTTCAGACACATTATATTATATACTCATTTAAATTTAATTAGCAGAATACAACAATATTATACTAGATCACATTATATTACACTATATTACATTACATTGTATTATATTATTTTGCATTCAAATTGTTTTATATTACATTACACTACATTATATTATATTATGCAAACACACTCAGTTGAACTCACTTCCTCTGCTGTGCGGACGAGCGGCGGGTGCAAATCAGGGCGACGATCACCACCACTACCACGGTGACGGCTCCCACGGAAACAACGATGATGACCAGCAGGTTGCTGTTCTTCTGCGGCGTCACGCTGCCGTGCGGCGGCCGCATCTGACCGATGGGAGGCTCTGAAATCAACAACACTCAACTGACAACGTGCATCTCAACATTAGGACTGAGCGTGTGTGTGTGTGTTTGGTCCTGCGTGTTCATCAGCACTTCAGATAAATAAGACATTTTGATTCAATCAGTTCTGCTTCACCTACATCATGTTCAGTCACTCAAAGCAACAGTTCACCCAAAAACTGAACTTCTGTCATCATTCCAAACCTGCTTGAGTTTCCACAAAATATCTTTTGTGAAAGAAACTCGTACAGACCACATTTAGATTTTTGGGTGAACTGTCCCTTTAAAACACCAGTGGATGTTAAGTGCTGACCTCTCCACGTATTAAAAATGATTTATAGATGATCTCTAATCATCCTGCTGCTTAGCAACTATAATCAGTCCACAGGCGACTGAGCTTTAGAACTCCAATGAGAAATTAATAGTTTTCCATGATTATGACTGTTAAAAGGGTAATTATTTCACTGTTTATTTTATGCTTTACTGCATACATAAATTAATATTCTACACTGCCTTGGTCACACACACATACACATGCCCTCATGTTTAATATTTGTACTTTGCACTGCAAAAAATGATTTTCTTACTCTTGTTTTCCATTATAAATGTATAAACATTCTTGGATCAAAACACATTTACTGGAGAAGCAAAATAACTTTAAGGAGAAGTTTACTTCCAGAACAACAATTTACAGATAATGCACTCACCCCCTTGTCATCCAGGATGTTCATGTCTTTCTTTCTTCAGTTGTAAAGAAATTATGTTTTTTGAGGAAAACATTTCAGCATTTTTCTCCATATAATGGACTGATATGTATGGGGTTATTTTTGTGTCTTTATTATTCAAACAAAAATACTGTGTTTGAGAGTAAAACTAAGTATTTTGTAATTAAAAAATAAAAGTTTGCAAAAAAAGTCTTCTTAAATCTCAAAAATAAAGAAATTGATAACAAAAGTATTTGCAGTGCATGTACTTTTCTTTACAATCTTTATTTTTCTTTGCGCACTTCAAACACTTTTCATCGCGAAACCACAAGTTTTGCTCTCCTTTCTGCTTTCTTTTTTTGCGAGTCTAAAATTTTTGTTTGCGAGTTAAAAAGTTTTGCTTGCGAGTAAGCTGTATCTCAGTGGGCGGTCTCTACCTACCAGGATGAAAGGCCTTTTTCTATTGGTCACTCTCGATTGAAGTGACCACGCCCACTACGTTGTGCCGCCAGGCGCCAGTCTGACTGAGGAGCGAGCGAGGTTCAGCCATGGCGAACAACAGCAACAACAGGTCGTTTACTGGGTGAGATAACCAAGTTAACGTCTTAAACTCAGTGACAAGTGAACTTATGTAGTCTCTCTTCTCATGCTCACATATTTAAATACGTAACGTTAGATAAGCCCGCCTGTAGTTCGGCGATACCGTTAAATAGAGGGGCACGAGATGACTCGGATGACGATTGTAATCAAGGTAAAGACCATTATGACATGCAAGAGTCGTACAGTTGCAGTATTAACATTAAGTGACATGGCATCTGACGCACGGAAGCCACTGGTGCATGCCACTGCTCAGTGCCAGTGACACATACGGTTTTCTTTGACATATGCCGATGGACTGTGTCACTGCTGAAAGTGTCACTGCTCCTGCACCTTCCGCGTGTCAAATGCCATGTCACTTAATGTTAATACCGCTACTGTATGACTCTTGCATGTCATAATGGTCTTTACCTTGATTACAATCGTCATCCGAGTCATCTCGTGCCCCTCTATTTAACGGTATCGCCGAACTACAGGCGGGCTTATCTAACGTTACGTATTTAAATATGTGAGCATGAGAAGATAGACTACATAAGTTCACTTGTCACTGAGTTTAAGACGTTAACTTGGTTATCTCACCCAGTAAACGACCTGTTGTTGCTGTTGTTCGCCATGGCTGAACCTCGCTCGCTCCTCAGTCAGACTGGCGCCTGGCGGCACAACGTAGTGGGCGTGGTCACTTCAATCGAGAGTGACCAATAGAAAAAGGCCTTTCATCCTGGTAGGTAGAGACCGCCCACTGAGATACAGCTTACTCGCAAGCAAAACTTTTTAACTCGCAAACAAAAATTTTAGACTCGCAAAAAAAGAAAGCAGAAAGGAGAGCAAAACTTGTGGTTTCGCGATGAGAAGTGTTTGAAGTGCGCAAAGAAAAATAAAGATTGTAAAGAAAAGTACATGCACTGCAAATACTTTTGTTATCAATTTCTTTATTTTTGAGATTTAAGAAGACTTTTTTTGCAAACTTTTATTTTTTAATTACAAAATACTTAGTTTTACTCTCAAACACAGTATTTTTGTTTGAATAATAAAGACACAAAAATAACCCCATAGATATGGTGCCCCGATTTTGAACTTCCGAAATGCAGTTTAAATGTGACTTCAAACGATCCCAGCCGAGGAAGAAGGGTATTATCTAACAAAACGATCATTTTTTTTCTTAAAAATAATATAATTTATATACTTTTTAATGCCAAATGCTCATCTTGCCTGGACTCTGTTTTTGTTCTGGTTCATGTCAGTTAGGGTTTGTCGAAAAACTCCCATCTCATGTTCTCCCTCAACTTCAGAATCGTCCTATATCACTGTTTTACCTTTTTTGTTAAGGGTGTTTGATCTTCTTTGCATGTTCAACACTGTGTCGGTGCTTCTGCAGTGATGTAGGATGATTTTGAAATGACTTTTGAAGTTGAGGGAGAAAATACGATTGGAGTTTTTCGACACACCCTAACTGTCTTGAGTCAGAATACACAGAGTTCAGGGAGAGCAAGACAAGACGAGCGTTTGAGATTAAAAAGCATTTAAATTGTTTTTTTTTTTTTTCATGAAAATAACCGATCGTTTCACTAGATAAGACCCTTCTTCCTCGGCTGGGATCGTTTACAACAACATTTGGGATCGTATGAAGCCGCATTTAAGCTGCATTTTGGAAGTTTAAAATCGGGGCACCATATCAGTCCGTTATATGGAGAAAAATGTTTTCCTCGAAAACATAATTCCTTTACAACTGAAGACAGAAAGACATGAACATCTTGGATGACAAGGGGGTGAGTACATTATCTGTGAATCTTTGTTTTGGAAGTGGACTTCTCCTTTAAGATCTTAAGTCTTGCTTTTTGGAAAAAAATGTCAAAATTTTGTTTTTTTGTTTGTGTTTTTTTCTTAAACAAGATAGATAGACAAGATTTTTGCAGTGTGTATATTACTGTCTTTATAAACACATTTCTTAGTTTAATTTTTTAAATACATGTTTATATATTTATACATTCTATGATGTTTACATCATCAAAATTGTGGGGTGAGTATGATTTTTAATGTTTCTTCTGTTCACCAGAGCTGCCTTTATTTGATTAAAAATACTGTAAAAATGTGAAATATTATTCCAATCTAAAATACCTGTTTTCTATGTGAACGTACATTAAAGTGTAATTTATTTCTGTGATGCGCAGCTGAATTTTCAGCATCATTACTCCAGTCTTCAGTATCACATGATCCTTCACAAATCCTTCTGATATGCTGATTTGCTGCTCAACAAACATTCTGCTGCACAATATTTTTTGTAGAAACTGTCATATATTTTTATTTATTTTTTTATTATTCACAAATAAATAGAAAGTTCAAAAGAACAGCATTTTTTTAAATAGAAATATTTTGGAACATTATGAACGTTTTTACTGTTACTTTTGATCCATTTAATGTGTCCTTGATAAATAAAAGTATTAGTGTCTTTCGGAAACTAACTGTAAATCTTTCTGAGCGGTAGTGTATTTCTGAGTGAAACAGCACATGAAATGAGCAGAGGATTGAGAGCGCAGACCGAATTATAAATACAGAGGAAAGTCATTTGTCAGGTGGAGGAAGTTTCTGAAAAAAGATTCTAAAGACAAACATCATTTTTTCCTCAGAATATTGCCACTGATGAATCACATTAAGATCAGAAACATGAATTAGCGCAGTAAAGTCAAAGTTGAGCTTGAGTTCATGTTGTAATTGAAAGGCAAATAGCACCGAATATGACTCGTGTCTCTCAGCAGCATTTCTATGACAAACACTGTTTCTGTTCTGTCAGATGTCATGATTGTACGTGTGTTTACAGTAACAGCTCATATAATCACACTCACGCGTCTCACCGTTCATGCTGCTCATGTCAATGGGGTTATTGTCAGAAGGCCAGTAACTGCTGTCTCCATGACGACCTGAGACCACAGAGAAACACTGAGATCAGAGTGAGACACACACACACACACACTCACTCAGAAAAGTGTGCTTTTACTGATACTGCCTTTTCGAAAGGTATTTACCAAAATGTCCCAATGTACTAATATGTATACTTCAGCTACTAATATGTGCCTTTAAGTCACTAAAATGCACCCTTCAGGGGTAAACAAGGTACAAATGTGTACCTTTTGACCAGGGTTGCCAGGTTTTCACAATAAAACCTGCCCAACTGCTACTCAAATCGTTTTCCAGGGGGTAAAACACAAGTTTTTTGCCAGGGTTCCTCTGGTAAAATAAGCATTCTGGGGGCGAAATATTACGTTACTGGGGTCACTTCAACCTGCGGACATGAAAAAACAACCCGTGGCAATAGTATGAAAGTAGCCCAATTCTGTGGGAAAACCGCAGACTTGGCAACACTGCTTTTGACGAGGTACTGACAACTTTTGTAGCTTTTTGTTCTGAGATCACACACACTTCACAACACACACCTGTAACGCCATCAGTGTGTGTTTAATAAAGCACTAAATCACTTTCACAGTGACTTTACCACAGTAACACAGTGAAACGCCTCTTAAACATGGTAAAATCACCTTGAGCACTACATTTACTATTGCAAAAGTCCTTTCTCAGCATTTTAGTCATTTTCCAGCACCAATGTCTAAAGATTCTTAAATATCTTAAATCAGTTCTTCAGTAAAGATACTGGAGAAGCTAAATGACTGAAGAATGAATGAAGAGTGTCTATGATTAAAACATGTCATTATACTTAAATATATTTTGATTTAATGTTTCCATGAGATGCAAAATGACTCAGCAGGTACATTTGAGACCAAGCAAAGAATATCTATGCAGCACAATACATCAATATGTGCTCTTAATGTAAATGTCTTGTATTAGGAGCTCTCTAAAGATTGAAAATACAACCTTGAACAGACTGTCATTACTTTATGATTCATTTTACAGAAAACTTTGCTCTTCCTCAGTATTTTTACCTTGTGTTCCAGTACAAAGATTCTTAAATCAAAACATCGACTGAAAAAGCAAAATGTCAAAATGATTTTTGGCATAAAAGAAAAATCATTTTGACCCACATAATGTATTGTTGGCTATTGCTACAAATATGCCCGTGATACTTAAGACTGGTTTTGTGCTCCTGGGTCACAAATGACATGATTTTATTTTATAAAAAAAAAAAAAAAAAGTATCAGAATGAAGTGTGTTTATACTTAGTGCCAGAAAAATAGATTTAATTTACCTTTTTTTCTTGTTTTAAGTCATAAAGTCATCAGAATCTTTAGATATTTGTACTGGAAAACAAGACAAAAACACTGAGGATGAAAATAGTTTTTTGTAGTGAAGACAAAAAGTGATTGTGCAGGCTTTTCTTCTCTGTAATTTCACGAAACCCTTCAGATATAATGAGGTCCCAAACAAGCTGAGGACGATCTCAGGAAGGTTTCTAGTGTTTGTTGGAGCGCTCCGTTCATTCCCAGCGAAGGTGAGCCGGTCTCAGTGTAATAACGGAGGATGAGGCTCTGGAGGAGAATCTGGAGCGTTTGGAGTTTATTTTCAGTGTTGATGATCTTCAGACTCCAGTGTGTGTTTGGTAAGTGGAGCAGGAGCCGAGGAACCTGTCAAACATCAGTCTCACGGCCCTGATGATGTTTACTGTGATTTATGAGCACACACACACACACACACACACACACACTCCTTCATTTGAACTAATTAACTGTGTGTGTGTTGAGGAGAAACACTAACATGTACTGCTCTATTCAGACAAAAATGACTCTAGTTGTTCTCTAAACCAAACTGAATGTTGTCTTGGTCTCTACTGTCTCAGACGAAACTTCATCTATCTGTCAAGGCCTGATGCAATGAAGATCACAAACTCTGATCTTCCTGTCTAGAGCTCATAAACGAGTGTTTCCTGCTGGACTGAAATGAACCTGAACGGGAGAAGATCAGATGAGATTCCTCCCGTCATTCTGTGTACAAAGCCGTATGAAATCCATTTTACTTTTTAAACTTCCATGTTTTTTTTTTTTGTTTTTTTTTTCTTATTCTTATTTTCTTATTCTGAATTCTGTTTAATTTTATCAAAAAGCGTGTCCGACCTCATGAAGCATTTAACAATAATTTATTCCAAATTTACTAAAAATAATTTTTTTAAGAGCCCTATGATATCTGTTTTTTGTTTTCAGTATTAATTTTTCTGTTTTAATCAAAAGTTAAATCTAAACTTATATCATGAAACAACTTAAATATTTATTACAAAAAAGTACTGCTTTGCTCTTAAAATTTAACAATTTATTACAAGTAAAAAAAAAAAAAAACTTTCTGAACCCAATGAAATCTGTTTTATTCTTCCCAAATTAGTTTTTTTCTTTTCTGTTAACATTTTATTTTTTCTTTTCTTTTTCTTCTGGAATCTGTTTTAGAACGATCAAAAAGCGAATTAGTTGAAATAGTGAAACAAATAAATTTAACAACAATTTATTACAAGTTTACCAAAAATTAAATTTTTAGAGACCAGTAAAATCTACGACCCCCTCAAAAAAGAATGTGAAATCAATGGAATTCATAAAACTTCATAATTGATTACAATATTTACAATAACAGGGCGGTATAAAATGTTTTCTTTTTTCCCCAGAAATTCTGTGTTGTGTGAGACGGTTAAGTTAATAGTCAAGTAAAATGATGTGCTTATTCACATTTATATTGCGTTTGCTGACACATTTCTGTCTTTATCTGAATATTTCTGGATGTCAATTAAAAGCATCTGAAGAGCTGATATTCCTGCTGCGACACGTCTTAATTAACGGCGCGAATCAAAGGAAGGAACTCTCATTAAAGATGCTGCTGACAGCGACACGCGTCCCTCCGTCTGTCTCTCCTCACCGCCGTTATCAGCGCGCTGTTCCCAACCACAACACAGTGCTCAAAGGACTCTTAACAAAGCCCATTACAATTCGGTCCATTCAGACGGGAGAATTACCAGCGGCGGACGAGACACGAGACGCTCTGAAGACCGTTTGTCAAGGGGAATATGTTTAAAAGAGGACCAGAGATGGAGATTAGAGCTGGGAGTTTGGCGAGAAAGCAATTATTCGTGCTCTTTGTGACTTTAACACACACACGACATGGGAACAGATTTGTAGAAATGTGTCATTCCATCAATGGATCCTCTGCAGTGAATGGGTGCCGTCAGAATGAGAGTCCAAACAAGCAATCCACAGCACTCCAGTCCATCAGTTCATGCCTGGTTCGGCTTGTAAACGGCGCTTGATGTGTGCAGATTTCTCTCCTGATTCAGAAAGGAGGAAGCGTTATTATGGATTATGGACTCGGATTTGAGTTAAAAACGTCTTGATGGATTTGTTTCAGCTTTTGTCTTCTCAAGATGTGGATGTGGATTACTTGTGATGTTTTTATCATCTGTTTGGACTCTCATTCTGACGGCACCCATTCACTGCAGAGGATCCATTGGTGAGACAGTGATGGAATGACACATTTACACAAATCTGATGAAGAAACAAATTGCGCCAAATTTTTATATATACAAAGTGGGGTCCAAAATCTAAGATCCTTAGTGGAAATGCTTTTATTTGTTTTTTTTTTTTTGTCCATGCTTTTTGTAATTTAGTGCAAAATGTCCATGACATTATGTGGTGAGTGTCTTTTGCTTACCTTGATCATTGGCCATCTTGTCTGGATGCTCAACTATAAGAAAGAGAGAGATGCACAACTGAAGTACTAATGATGATTGGCCACATACATAAACACAACACGTCTAAACACATTTACATTCACAAAAGCACAGAGTTTGTCTCGTTTAGCTGGTGTGGCTGATGTGTGTGTGTGTGTGTGTGCGCATGTTGTTCCTGCAGGGTCAAAGGTCACAGCAGCAGCTGTAGCGTGTGATAATAAACGTGTGAGCTGCAGACCCGCGAGAGCCTCAAACAGCTGTAATGATGAGGATTCACGACGCGTCCGCTGACCCTTCACACACACAAACTGATCATAATTAACAGCAAACGTGTTTAGCATTATGTACTAATATAGTTTTTATTACTATTTTAAACGAGCTTTGGTTCCGTTTACTTGAGTTTCATTTTTAATAATTTCTCTATTT
Source organism: Cirrhinus mrigala (assembly GCA_036247105.1). Classification (NCBI taxonomy): domain Eukaryota; kingdom Metazoa; phylum Chordata; class Actinopteri; order Cypriniformes; family Cyprinidae; genus Cirrhinus; species Cirrhinus mrigala. The sequence continues at coordinate 48,382,672 of CM070011.1, forward strand.
GCTTTTGTATTTTTAATTAGTTTTTGTTCTTTTTAAATATTACTAGTTAGGTTATTTTAATATTAGCAACTTTATTCCCATTAGCTGCCAAGGCAACATTTCTGATTTTCTTCTAGTTGGAGTATTTATGTTTCATTTTGAATGAGCTTGTATTTTTTTATATTTTCACATTTCATGTTTAATTTTAGTTAATATTTTTTTTTTTTTTTTTTTTTTAAGCAATTTCACCTGGTGCTTTTGTTCTTTTTATATATTACTATTTGGATTTAATTTAATTTTAAGATTTATTTTTAGATTTAGTTCAGATTTAGCTTTTATTAATTTCCATTTATAATTTTAGCGCTTAAATTTACATTTATTTGCATTAATTTGCGAAGGCAAAATTTCTAATTTTCTTTTAAGTGAAGCTTTTCATCTAACATTTATATTTCTATTTTATTTTGAATGAATTTTTTTTTTATATTTTCACATTTCACATTTAATTTTAGTTATTATTATTATTATTATTATTTTTTAGTAATTTCACTTGGTGCTTTTGTCTTTTCATTACTTTTTGTTCTTTTTATATATTACTATTTAGGTTTAATTTAATTTTACTTCAGATTTATTTTTAGATTTAGCTTTTATTAATTTCCACTTATAATTTTACTGCCTAAATTTACATTTATTTCCATTAGTTTGCGAAGGCAAAATTTCTAATTTTCTTTTAAGTGAAGCTTTTCATCTAACATTTATATTTTATTTTGAATGAGCTTTTATTTTTTTATATTTTCACATTCATGTTTAATTTTAGTTAATTTTTTCAATAATTTTACTTGTTGCTTTTGTCATTTTCATTAGTTTTTGTTCTTTTTATATATTACTGTTTGGGTTTAATTTAATTTTATTTTATTTCAGTTTTATTTTTAGATTTAGTTGAACTTTGGCTTTTATTAATTTCCACTTATAATTTTTTTATTAAATTTTTTTTTTTTTTTTTTTTAAGCAATTTTTTAATTTTTGTTCTTTTTATATATTACTATTTGGGTTTAATTTAATTTTATTTCAGTTTTATTTTTAGATATAGTTCAGTTTTAGCTTGTTTCCATATCAACATTTTGTATATATGAGGTGCATCTTTGTTATAACATCACTTAAAAAGCAAGATGCAATAAAAAAACTTGCCTATAAAAAATTCATTCAGCACGAAAAAGTATCAATAACACAGTTCAGCCTAATTAAAAGTGGCCTCTATTTCTGTGTGCTGCTGCATATTTTTCTGCTCATTAGAGAATCAGATCGTTTCCTGAGCAGCGCGTTGACCGGCCGAGTGTTTAGCCCGCGTTAATGAAGCACAGATGGTTATTTCAGTTGCAGCCGCTCACCTTTGGCCGTTCTGTACTGCACGGGCTCCGACAGCGGCCCCACTCCTTTGGCGTTCTTGGCCTGGATGCGGAAGTAGTAGACGGTGTCCAGGTTGAGGTCCAGGACCTGGTGCGTGAGCCGGTCTCCGCCGATGGGCTCCATCACCCAGTCGTCGATGGGCATGTTCTTGTCCAGCGTGTAGTACAGGATATAACCTGACACAGACGAGCGGGGTTAAACCAGCACTGCTGCGGTTAAACGGGTTAGTGCGGAGCTGACTCTGAGGTCAAAGGTCGAGTCTCTGGCGGTTGAGAGCGTGAGTGTGACGCGAGGATAATGAGGGCCAGATAAAGACACGCCAGAGCTTTCAAATGCCAGACGAATCCTCAACAGCCTCTTAATGTGAGTGTGTGAGAGAGAGAATTAGGTTCAATTTTTCCTGCTGCTTATCAAACTCAATACAGCACGTCTCTGCAGGGATTCACACACAGATGAAGGTCAGGAGAAGCATCACGTTTGCGCTGAGACACATGAAACGTCCGTGTGTCACAATCAGAGCAGCACGAGTGTGTTTTAATCACTAAAATTAACAGTCTGTTACGATTTTCTGACCATCACAGCATCATAACTCCTTTAGACACTATAAACAGGGAAAAAAATGTGTATTTGCTAAAATATATTGACAGAAATATATTTTTTACCAATATATATTTTGGTATATTAAAAAAAAATTAACTAAACTACATTCTCATATGTCACATTAGAAGAAAAACTTTAGGTAACACTTTACTTGAAGCCTTTATATGTAATGCATTATTAAATAGTTTTTAATCCATTAATTATGTGTTTAATGCACCTTATAATTATCTTGTGAATATATATAGTTATAATACATTATATTAATTATATTTACGTTATATTGTGATTGCCTATAATTATTTCTTTTATATTTAATTATGTTTAAAGTTTTTCATCTAATATTTATATTTTATTTTACTTCAGCTTTGCTTCAATTAAGGTGAGACATTGCATGTAAATAGGGTAGAAAAAAATAAAATAAAATAACCCAGTTGATTGATTACATCGATAATTGCAAACATTTTTTGTACTACAAGTGAGGTTTATGTTAGGTTTAAATATGCAAGTGAGGCATTATTTAATGAAATATGAGCTATTCTGCTTACATTTCTAGTACATAAATCTAAACACTGGATGAAGTCAGTTTAAAAATTCTTGTTTCATTTTTATTCTACATATTAGAGTCAAATGTTTGTACAGAGGGAATTTTGGGCATCTCATTTTTGTCAGTCCATAATTTAAAAATACTTAGAACAGACAGAAAACAATATATTTCCACAATTTTGAGGGGAATAAAATGTTGTATATAATCAAGAAAATTATATATGAACAAATGCCTCTGTAAAAACCTTCAGGATATAGTCAGGAATAAAAATGTAAAGTTTGGTGTGTGTAAGTGCTGCTGAAGTGGAGATTTATGGCTACGTGAAGGAGAAAAAAACTAATTTAGAAGAAAATGGGCTTTAAAAATATGGATTGCAATTGAAATCTACTGACACAAATAGATAAAGTGCTATAAAAGAAACACTTAACAGTGTCTTTTGGGTGTTTTCTTTCCACTAGTCTGAAAAAACACTTATGAAAAACCTAAAAGCCCAAAATCTCAGCCTTGACAGGTGCATGAAAAAACTGTGTTTTTAATGTTTTTAAATGTTATTATATTATTTTTAAATAAATATTATTAAAATATTTTTAATTTAGTTGTAGTTTTAGTTAAGAATAACACTGGGAAACACTCTACCTTAAGCCTTTATATATAATGCTTTATTAAAGTATTTTAATTCATTAATTATATCTTGTAATGCACCTCATTATGATCTCATATATAATATTATAATTATCTATTTATTGTTGCACCTTTAGAAAGTATAACGCATTAAAACACATAACAAACAATAGCTTTAAGATGCAACAAAAACTTTTAAAATCCATTTTAACTTTCCACATTTGCACTTGTCCTAAATGAAGGCTAATGCAAGACTGAAAACATTTTTTTCCCCATTAAACACGTACCGAAACACATTTTGGTACACATGATGGTTGAAACTAAATATATTTTTAATTTTAAAATTTGTATTTCACTGAGCTTTACTGTTTACAACATATATTTACCTACATATTTTAGCCAGAAAAAAAAGTATAGTTTTGCTGTACATTGATTATTATTATTTGGATGGACATACAAAACTGTCTCAAACTGAATGATTATCGTGTCGGGTCAAGCGTGTTGAAGCGTCACCTGTGATTCGTCCGTTGGCCTCCAGCGGCGGCTGCCAGCTAATCAGAATGGCTCGTGGACGTCCCTCTCGGCCAATCACAGTCAGGTCCTTAGGGGCGGAGCTCGGTGCTGACCAATAGAAAGAGAGAGCGTTTGTGCCGTATTCTGCTCATGTCGGATGTTAGACTTTCACATCTTATTCCTGTGAGTTTATTATCCTGCACTCCGAGACGATGAGCGGTTCTTTAAGAGAGCGGCTTTAATTCCTACACAGAAACTAATTAAACATCTTCATTAACCCGAGGCCCGTGATCGTGATGTTTCACGTCTTCACTACAGTTCGTTTAGACAGTAATAAATGTGTCTATTTCTGGAGTGAAGACACTTTTATACACGCTGTTTCTGCACATGTGCAGGTGGGTGGATGAGAGCCGTCATAAACCACAGCACGAGGCGTTTTATCAAGTAATTATATACAAAAACTGAGCAATTACATTCACAACCTTTCTGACCTCAAATTTTTATTGGAAGTTTTAAGTGAATATTTCAATAATTCAGATGAATGGCCCCATGACATGGAAGTAAATTAATACAATTTTTCATTAATTTATTTATTTGATTATTTAATTATTTTTGACATCTATATGATTTAGTGAATTATTAACCTTTTCACCACTAAGGACAAGAGCGCCTGTGTGTTTGTACCTGCTTCATAGGTGGTGGCGTGTGCCGTCATGCTCCACGTGCTGGACTTGCGTCCTTTGGTCACCATGACTGAGAACTCGTACATGGTGTTGGGCTTCAGACCCGTGACCGTGTGACTGAGAGCTGTGGTATCGGCCGACTGAAACACAATCACAAACACACGTCACAATTACAATCACAATCACACATCAGTCACAACCACAAACAATCACAATCACACTCCTATTCAAAACCACACATCACACATCCAAATTAACCTTCACATGTCACAATCACATTCACACATCATCAACATATCAAAAACCACACATCAATCATCACAATGAAACATCACATTCACACTCACATTCACAAACACGTATCAAAATCACAATCACACATCACATTCATATTCAAAACCACACATCACATATCCAAATTAACATTCACGTCACAATTACATTCACACATCACAATCACATCACATTCATGCATCACAATCACATATCAAAAACCACAATCACACTCATATTCACATCCACACATCACAATCAAACATCACATTCACAAACACATATCAAAATCACAATCACACGTCACATTCATGCATCACAATCACACTCATATTCAAATTAACATTCACGTCACAATTACATTCACACATCACAATCACATCACATTCACACATCATAATCACACATCACACCAAAATCACAATCACACATCAAAGACCATACATCACAATTACAACCACACATTACACTCATATTCACATCACACATCAGTCACAACCACACATCACTGAAAATCACAATGACGCATCACAATTACATTCATATTCACAACCGCACATCACACATCACAATCACTCATCACACACTCATATTCACAACCACACATCACACCAAAATCACAATCACTCACACAATCACACATCACAATTACAACCACTCATCACAATTACACTCATGTTCACAATCACATATCAAAAACCACAATCACACTCATATTCACATCCACACATCACAATCAAACATCACATTCACAAACACATATCAAAATCACAATCACACGTCACATTCACACATCACAATCACATCACATTCACACATCACAATCACACATCACAGCAAAATCACAATCACACACCAAAAACACAATCACACATCACAATCACACTCATGTTCACAATCACATCGCAATAACACACACTCATTCACTATCACACATCACACTAAAATCACAATCACACATCAAAAACACAATCACACATCACTCACATTACAATTACACTCATATTCACAATCACTCATCACAAACTCATATTCACAACCACACATTATACCAAAATCACAATCACTCACACAATCACACATCACAATTACATTCACATTCACAATTAAATCACACATCACAATCACTCATCACACTCATATTCACAACCACACACCACAATCACACTCATATTCACAACCACACACCACAATTACACTCATATTCACAATCACATCACACCAAAATAACAGTCACACATCAAAAACACAACCTCACATCACAATCACACTCATATTCACAATCACAAGCACATCACGCTCACATTCACAACCGCACATAACACATCACAATCATGTCACACATTGAAACAAAAAACTAAAATCTAAAAACAAAATATAATTCAAACTATTAACTAAACTTTTATAGCACATCAATGATACTAAAATAACTATATCGAGTGCGGTGACATTACATTACATTTACATTACATTTACATTACATTTACATTACGTTACATTCGGTGGCCAAATGTCCCACTTCCTGGGGACAGGATGTTCAGCACAGGATTTATAAATTGCCTAAAATAACCAGGTGTTGGTTGTTTGCACTGCACCGATCAATCACTGCACGACAGCAAAGTACCGCGAGAGCAGAGCAGACGCTCCGTGATTTCCAGTCGCTCTCGCGGTACTTTGCTGTCATACAATGATCGATCGGCAACGCAAAAACAGCCAACACCTGGTTAATTTAAGTGGCATGTCACGTCACCCTAATATAGAGACAGAAAAAACAGACTAATAAAAATGACAAAAAAAAAAAAAAAAAAGACTAAAACTTTTACAGAAATGTAAAGAAAACAGAAAATAAATCAAATTCAAACGCAAATAAGTCACGTGGTGTCTGAGTAAATACCGTGGTACTGGCTAATTCCCATAGTAGTTTACCATGGTATTCATGCGCTATTTGACTTAAATGGCTGATGTTGACCTTGTATTTGCCGCTGGTGGAGTGGCTGGTCTTCCACTTGACGGAGTAGTAGCGCACCTCCGAGGACTTCTGGTTCTTGGGAATGGAATTATCGGCCCAGCTGACGCGCACCGAGTCGGACGTGAGCGCCACGGCCTGCACACCTACGGGAGGAATCATGGGCGTGGACGTATCTGGGATGGGGGTAGGGAATTTATCAAACAGATGGAACAGATCGTCATCGGACGGGTCCGAGGGGTCTGTGTGGAGTCATGCGCATGCAGCAAATCATACGTGATCGCAGATGAGAGCGGACAGGACGCATGCACCGGGAAATAAAGGAGTGGAAAATGGAGTGACAGAGGAAAAAAGAGACACAAAGAAGAACATTGAGCTCTAAGATAGTGACACAAACAAGTAAAGGTGAAAGTCAGAAGAACTACACCGTGAAAAGTGGTAACCTGCAGATATAGGCCATAAAAACTGATATGAATTAACCTATTTAGATGGATTTAGCTACATGGAATTTAAATAAATATATAAAGTAATTAAAAACAAACAAGCAGCTAAATAAGTAAAAAAGAAATTAATTATAAATAGATAAATAAAATAAATGAATTAATAAATTAATTAAATACTAAATAAATGAAATAATTAAAAAACAAATAAGCAAAGACAAATGACTAAATAAACAGATAAGTAAATAGTTAAAAATAAATAAATAAATAAAACTAAATATATTACTAATTAAAAGCAAATAAACAAATTAATAAATACAAATAAAATAACAAATAAATAAATAAATAAGTTACTAAATACATAGATAAATAAACCAATACATATTAAAAATAAAAATAATTTGACTTGAATTAAACCAGTAAATTTGTCTGTTACCACTTCTAGGTTACCAATTTTTTAGTGTACAGGGTGAATCTCAGCAAACATGAACAATATTTCAATACAAAATCAAATGGAAAATTAGAAATTCAATTCTGCATGAAGAAAATGAAGGCTAAATCCTTAATCAAAGGTTATTTGTATTGCAAAAGTACATTTATGAATATATATATATATAAAGGTAGTATTCATGCTCAATTTATAATATTACTGACTAAATACAGGAACGGGAATTTGGGGTTAAATGTGTTTAAATATGCACCAAAACATGTTTTTAAAATACACTTCGTCTTCTTCAGGCTACATACATTTTCATATTTATTTCTTTTGATTCTAAAATTAATTTATATTGGATTTAATTTATACAGACTAAATTAACATAGGAATGGGAATTCGGGGTTAAATGTGCTTAAATATGCACAAAAATATGCTGCTGAAATACTCTGCATTTTCATCATGCTAAATATATTTTCTTGTTTTTTCCTTCTGATTCTCAAGTGAAATATGAGCCGCACGTGAGATTCACCAAGTAAAGCGGATAAATCTACAGCCTCACCTGAGACACAGAGAGAAGACAGTTAGTCAAGAAACAACTAACACACAATCTAGTCATCATCATCATCATCAGACAAACACACGTCTCTATACAGGAGTGATTCATTCTGTCAGTATCAGACGCTGACGCATCATCTGACATCTGCATCAGCTCTGCTTCAAACCCTACTAACTAACTTCCCTTACAGCTTCAGAGAAATAAGCAAGCTGCAAAACGATGCTGTCTAATAAAAATAGCACACTGACTGCATCCTTGGTAGTGTTTACTTTAGTATAACTTCAATGCCAAAAAACAGTTTTCTGTTTTCTTTTACATGTTAGTTAAAGTTTTAGTCATTTTGTTTTGCGCTTTTGCCATTTTTAGTATTTTTTGAGAAATTCTGATGTTTAAAATGTTTAAAAATTAAAGTGTCTATATCGTTTCTATTTATTTTTATTTATTTATTTAATTAATATTGTGAATTGGTTTTTATTTTTATACATTCTGTTTTCATTTTCATTTTAGTGAAAGTTTTAGTCAACTTGTTTTTGCTATTTTTATTAGTTTTCAGTTTAGTTTTATTAGATTTTTTACAATTAAATTGCCTATATATTTTTTATTTATCTTTATTACCGGTTTTTCATTTTAGTTTAGCTTTATTTAGTTATTATTTATATTCTGAAATAGTTTTTTAGTTTTATATTTTCTGTTTACATTTTAATTGTAATTAAAATTGTAGAATTTTTGTTGTATTTTTCTCTCGTTTTTTTAAAACGAAATATCTATATAGTTTTTATTAATTTCAATTCTGGTTTTATTTTAGTATGTCAAAAATTAGTTTTATATACGTTTCAGCTGATGTTTATTTTATTTCAAGTAACACAATTTTTAGGATTTTAGTTTCAGTTAATGTTAATAAGCCTGATTGTTACAGACAAGACGATCCCAAAACACACTGCAAAAAAACAGCCATAATGGTGGTCAAAGTCGACAGAAATGTTTGATTTAGTTTGGTTTCTATTAAGGCTGTTGTTGTCGATGCTTTCAGACCAGAAACAACATTTCTCTACAAATGAAACTCAAGAGACGCTGATAAAAGACGCTGTGTTTGTCCACATCAACAAACAGAGACTGTCTCTGCTCACGATGAAAAATGAAGCAGCATCTCACAGCTGGAAAGTTTGTAACTCTGTAGAAAGTTTGACGCGATTCAGTGCATTTGATTCATTTCTGCGAGTCACTTGTCATTGATTCAGAGATTCAGTTTCTTCTCATTTCTCCTTTCTAATCTTCCATATGTTCACTCCTCTGATTGAACAAAAAATTATTTCACAGCAAATACTGAACATAAATATGAAGCTACACATCAAACACTGTCTCCCGAGATGTTTCTCCAATTACGATTGCGATCGGACATAAACTGTATCGCTATAATCGGACGTGAGATCTCCGGCGACCCACCTGACATGGATCTGGTGACGGCGCTCTCGTACAGAGGAACTCCTTCGCCCGCGTTATTGAAGGCCTTCAGAGAGATGACGTAATGAGAGCTGGGCTCTGAAACACACAAACACAAAATCCTGACTTTATTCTGTTCTGGTGAGCTGGAGATCAGGCTGTTTACAGCCGTTATTAACGTGCATCGTCTCCAGTGAGATTCATCAGACGAGAGGGAGCCATTAAAGCTACAGGACTCAACAGACTGATTCATTACATAGAGGAGATTGTGGACATTCACATATTATGATTAGGGCTGTTGATTCAACATGTTGCTTTGGTGCAATGAATTATGGGAAAAATAATGTGTTAAAATGATTAATGCATTTAATGCAAAGTGCAAACATGTGATATTGATTCATGCAGCGGTTAACAATAAACAAGAATTTACTGTTATTATATTTTAGACACAATATTGTCTGTTTTTGATCAGATTCACGAACAAAAATAGTTTCAATCAAAGCCACAGCAGAACTGTTGAGCGTCTCCCCTTACGAAAATTAACCATGGTTTTATTATAGCAAAAAAGTGTAGTAACCATGTTTTTTTTGGTGCATTGAATATCATTTGTATAACTGTAGTTTTACTACAAATACCATGGTTAAACTATGGTTAGTGTAACAAGAACATGGTTAATTTGTGGTTAGCATGGTTTAACTATAGTAACCATGTTTTTTTTGGCTTTATTTGTAGTGAAACCATATTTAATTTTCATAAGGGTGAATGAATCCACAGTTTTGAACAAATCAAGTCAATGATTCAGTGGCTCATTCGTAAAGAGCCACCGGCTTCAGTTCTGTGTGAATGATTCAATGACTCACTCATTAAGACTGTCATATTTAATTTAATGTTTCATAAAAAAAATACCACTGTCACTTACATTTTTTATGCAATGCTGAATCAAAATATGTCTTGCTAAAGCTACCGTTTTAAAATTAAATGGTAATGCTTTTCTTATTTAACACAATAACGAATGTAAATGATATTTATTTTGGCGAGTGATTGACGTGCGATTCATTTGCCACTAATTAGATTAATTAATCAGCACATCATGTAATTAATTAAATTAAAAAATGTATTTGCTTGACAGCCCTAATTAAAATTTCACAGAATTGATGAATTTTGCAACACTGTTACTGAACTGAACTGAGCTGAATAATGATGCTTGCCTTGCTAGAACTTGAATTCGTTTTATAATAGTTGAGTTTTGCAACATTAACACTGTTATTTTCCTGTTTCATCTCTGTGAAGCTGCTTAAAGCGCTATAAAAAATGTGACTTGACTTGACAATGCTCATTGACATAAATATAATTCAGTGATTCCACGAAAAATAAAAGCAGCAGAAGTGCAGAAGACAAAAATAACTGCAAACAAAGCAAACATCAGATGAGGAAATTCAAATGAAGCTATTATTGACAACGATAGCAGCAGGACGGGACTGTTTTAATTCAGAGGCTGTAATTGATCGAGGCTTTGAAAGATTCATTTATGACTGTGTTTGTGTCCGTATGAAACTCTCAACAAAGAAACAGAAGATGCTCTTTTCCTCTTTCCATTCGATTCTCTTTTCCTTCTGGCCAGCTGCTCTCGGTTCAATATCGCTGCCATGGTAACCTGTGGATTCCACGTGAAATATTGATAAGGACGTGGCCTTATTTTCGTCCAGAACGGAGGTGAGAGGAGAACAAAAGACGAAGGCAGGTGAGAATTTCACCACGAGAGACTCCCGGCAAACGGCTGACGAAACGAGCGAGCTTTAATGAAGCTATCGAGGGAGTCGTCAACGCCTCTTGACATCAGTTTTTCCGGGTAATTACAGAAAAATAGAATAAATAAAACATTAGTGCGCTTTAACACAAGGGAGCGCGTTTGATCTCGAACAAACTCTCATTACGTATTCATGAGCACCGAACTAACCGCGCCTCCTCGTGAATATTAAAATCGGAGATTTGTCATCGTGTCACACGTGATGAGAAAAATTCAATTCACACCTCGCTTGTTTCTGAATGAGATGCTTTTAAATAAAACATAAAACTAATTTCATTCTTCATAATGAAGAAATGAACAGGAAGCCATTTCACTAAATCAACTCGCACCACTTTTCGTAACAAGCACTTAAGAGCTTGCAAATAATAATATGTTGATGAGCGCCGCTCATCACGTGATCAATGATCTATAATTAACGATTCGAACGAGAGCGGCGTCTCAGGCGACAGCGCAGACTCTCTGATTGAATGAACGCAAATGAGCCGCCGTTCCTCACCCAAGTTCTCGATGGAGTAGTAGCGCTGCTTGCTGTCCACTCTCACGGTCTCGGCGTACGGGCTGCCCACTCCGTAGCCGATGATGTAGCCGCGCACGAGGATGTTGGGGTTGAGCGGCGGCGTCCAGCTCATGATGATGCTGTTGGGCAGCGGACGCACGTGCAGAGAGCTCGGCTGGTTTGGAACTTGAGTTTCTGTAATAGAGAAAATCAAAGCGAGGTCATTGCTCAGCTGGTTCAACAAGTTCTTTGAATCACTGCTGCAGAGGCGCCTGAGATCGCCTCCATTCACAACTCAACCCTGAATGACTTTACAATGTCATAGAAAACAGAATACAGAAGTAATGAAGTAGAACAAAACTTGGAAAATTGACATGAAACTTACATAAAATCATTTTTAACTAGAAAAGATCTTTCTAGATCTTTAGAAAAGATCTTTGAATGCTGACGTCAGACAGACACACAGAACGAATGGATGAACGAACAAATGAGACACAGACAGACAGACAGACAGAGAGACAGAAAAACACACAGACCGAACAAACAAATAAACAAACTAAAAAACAAAACGTCAGACAGACCAACAGAACTGATGAACAAACCACAGACAGAATGAACAAACAAATGATAGACAGAATGATTGAACAAACGAACAAACAAATAACAGACTTGAATGAATGAACAAGCAAACAAACTAATGAACAATAAATAGATAGACAGATAGATAGATAGATAAACAGAATGAACAAATGAACGAACGCACAACAGATAGATAGACAGGTAGATAGACAGAATAAACAAAAAATGAACGAATGAACGGTAGACAGACTGATTGATGGATGGATGGATGAACTCAAGTTCCTGTGAGTTGAGAGAACAGTGATTCTTGAGTTGTGAAGTCTCCAATCGCTCCAATGTTTCTCTTCCTCCACACGTCTCACATTTACCCTTCTATTTCCATTCTGGTGTTTTTTGCTTTGAAAATCATTTTGTTTACTCTCTCTTTCCATCTGAGAGCATGAAGCCTCGACTCTTTCAGCGTTTATGAAGCTCGGCGCGGCGCCGGTGTTCTTCCACATCAAGGCTCGCTCTCGTAATCGTCTCTCCCTCAGGCGCAGAGCATCTCTGATTAATGACTCTCTCAAAGCAGCAAACTAGAGTGAAGTTCAAGCAGGTACTGATCAAACCTCACGCCACGCGTTTGATCTGCACGCAGAAACGCGTCTCGTTCAAAGGTGACATTCTCACGCCCGGCGACGTCTTCCAAGCGCTCCATTAGAACAGAGGACGCGGGCGCTCTGCGTCGAGTTGAAAGATAATGTAAATGTCAACTACATCTTCATCTATTCTGTGCTGAATGATGTGTGCTTTTAACTTTCATTGTGCTGGCAGACACACTAAACTCAGACATACTGAAGCCAGACGCACTGATTCTCTGCTTAAACCGTTTCCTCTTATCGCCCGACGAGCCTGACTTACCGTGTCCTCGTGTAGCCTGTGGCTGCGTCTCCATCCACACAACAATTCGGCAGCAAGCACACTACCCACTGAATCAAACACTTCCAGGCTGGTTACATGGAGCCCTGGAACGTTTGCTTTCTAGACATTCCCCGTTTCAGGCTACTGAATAATCACTGGTGTTTAGTGAACATCGTCCTTTCTAGTAGTGATGGGAGAAACACAGCTTTTCAAAACGTTCAATTAACTGAACCAGCGGCTTCGCAAAATGATTCACTGTTTAGAAGCATTCAAAATAATCCACACTGGTCAGAACAATGTGGATAGACAGATAGATGGATAGATAGATAGATAGATAGATAGATAGATAGATAGATAGATAGATAGATAGATAGATAGATAGATAGATAGATAGAAAGAATATGTGGATGATGGATGGATGGACAGATAAATAGGTGGATAGATGGATGGATGGATGGATGGATGGATGGATGGACAGACGAATAGGTGGATAAACAGATGATGGACAGATAGATGGATGGACGATAGATAAATGGATGGCTGGATGGATGGATGACAGACGGATGGAAGGATGGATAGACAGATGAACAGGTAGGTGAATGGATGGATGGATGGATGGATGAATGGACGAATATGTGGATGATGGACGGAAGGACAGATAAATAGGTGGATGGATGGATGGACAGACGGATGGACAGATGAATAGGTGGATAGACAGATGGATGATGGACAGATAGATGGATGGGTGACAGATAAATGGATGGATGGATGGATGATAGATGGAAGGATGGATGGATAGACAGATGAACAGGTGGATGGATGGATGATAGATGGATGGATGGATGGATGGATGAATAGACAGATGAACAGGTAGGTGGATGGATGGATGGATGGACAGATGAATAGGTGGATCAATGGATGGATGGATGGATGGATGGATGAATGGACGAATATGTGGATGATGGACGGATGGACAGATAAATAGGTGGATGGATGGATGGATGGATGAAAGGATGGATGGACAGACGAATAGGTGGATAGACAGATGGATGACAGACAGATAGATGGATGGATAATAGGTAAAAGGACAAATGGATAGGTGGATAGATAGATGATAATAGATGGAAGGATGAATGGATGGACAGACAGAAGTAAAGGTGGATAGATGGATGGATGGATAAATATGTGGATGATGGATGGATGGACAGATAAATAGGTGGATTGACAGATGGGAGAAGGATAGATGGATGGATGATAGATAAATGGACAGATGGATAAGTGGATAGATAGATGGATGGATGGAAGGATGGATGGATGGACAGACAGATGAATAGGTGGATCAATGGATCGATGGATGGACAGATGAACAGGTGGATAGATGGATGGATGATAGATAAATGGATAGGTGAATAGATAGATGGATAGATGATAGACAGATAGATGGAGGGATGGATAGATAGATGGACAGATGAATAGGTGGATGGACGGATGTAAGGAAGACAGATGTAAGACAGACAGATGGATGATGGATAGATAGATGGATGGATGATAGATACTGGTCATGGATCCACAGAGATCAACGCCTCCTAGTGGCAAACCACTGACAAATTCAAAATAGTTCTGATGTAACAAAGCATTTACTGAAATCACGTGACTCTGGCGGTTTGATACGCTCCGAATCACTGGTTTGAAACAAACGATTCACGAAGCAAGAGCTCATCATTAGTGCTAAACCCCGCAAATACCATCAAAACAGACCAGCCTAACCACCTCAGACTGGTTTAAGCTGCCCTAAACAGGGAGCTGTGCTGCATTGTGCGTCTGCAGTCATATTCACCGTCCAGGTCGTTCTCCGGCGTCTCGGCCGTGTGCCATTCGCTGCTGGGCCCCGTGCCATTGACCGTCATGGCTGCCACCTGGAAGCTGTACTGGCTGCCTTTCTCCAATCCTGTCAGACAATAAACAAAGAGCCAGAGTCAGAGGAGAAGAAAATAACACGCGAAAGAGTGCGTGTGTGCGATTATTATTTGCGATTCTAATTAGTAAACAGCAATCAGTCAAGGCGGCGAGGTAAACAAGGTCTCCAAACCTCATCTAAACAGATCAGGATGCATTTCCATCATGTGTAAAGATAAAAAAAAACGCAATTATGATAGCAGGGCGCTGTCATCCCTGAATACCCCGGAGTGTGGGGAATTAGCATAACACACTCCAACGGCACTGTGAAATGAATCCCTTCGGAAATAGCAACTTAGAGAGATATCCATCAAGGGAATAATGGAAATGAATATGATTTTCCAATAAATTCAGAAATCCTATTCAAACAAACACACATCTACGCTTCCGTAGCCCCGGAGGACGACAAATCCGGCGTGATGCGTCGACTTCTTTAACATGCGGAGAATGTGGCGTTAAAGAAACAAAGCGTGCAACGCAGGAGCACAACATGGGAGAAAAGCGTGAATCGGCCAGGAGTTCGGCTGTTCTGCCGTTCGGACGCACGTGATGGAAAACATCGAGCGCACTCACCGGTGAACAGGTACCAGAGATTGTTGGGTTCGATGGCTTCCTGTTCCCCCCGTCGGCCCGTTTTGCGATGGCGGATCTTGTATCCGGTGATGAATCCGTTCTGTGTGTTTGCAGGCGGCGGCTGCCAGCTCACCTTAATGCTCTGAGACACGAACACAGAGATCATCCAAACATCACTTTATCAGCTACAGCATCTGCAATAACTGTTCAGTTCAATACAAAACAACAAATAAACACACAATATGACCAATCACACACACACACACACACACACACACACACATACTCTTTAAACATTTGCGTCTGTAATTTTTTAATGTTTGAAGTTTCTTCTGTTCACCAAGGCTGTATTAAAAAATTGTGAAATATTATTAGAATTTCATTTAACTACTTTCTGTGTCAATATAATCTAAAATATAATTTATTTCTGTGATGCGCAGCTGAATTTTCAGCATCATTACTCCAGTCTTCAGTGTCACATGACCCTTCAGAAATCATTCTAATATGCTGATTTGCTGCTCAACAAACATTTCTGATTATCAGCAATGTTGTAAACAGTTGTGCTGCCCAATATTTGTATGGAAATGTCATACATTACCGATCAATAAAAGAGAAATGAACACTTTTGTTCAGCAAGGATGCAATAAATTGATCAAAAATGACAATGAAGACATTTATAATGTTCAAATAAATGTATCAAATAAATAAATAAAAATAAATAAATAATGTCACTTTTAGTAGGTTCCACATTAAGTTATTTTAGTTAAACTAAGTTAAACTAAAAAAAAAAGAAGAAGAAAAGAAATGTTACCTTAAAAACTAACTTAAACATACAGATAACTAACTTGACCCTAAACCTTTTTATTTTATTTTATTTTAGTTTATTTTTTCAAGTTGAATTAATTTCAAGTAATACAAATATTTTTTAATGGTTTTATAGGTTTTATGGTTTTAGTTAGCTATAATAACCCTTTCAGGATCCTTTGATAAACAGAAATACATCAAGTTAAACTTAAAAGAAAAAAAAATAGAAATGTAGAAAAATAGAAAAAACTAGCTTAAATATACCGATGACTAACCTGACCCTGTTAATTTAATTTAATTTAATTTAATTTTTTAAGTTGAATTTATTTCAAGTAATAAAAATATGTATTTTTAATGGTTTTACGGATTTTATTTTTAGTTAGCTATAATAACCCTTTTCAGGATCCTTTGATAAATATAAAACATGAAGTTAAAAAAAAAAAAATAGAAATGTTACCTTAAAAAATGAGCTTAAACATATAGATAACTAACCTGACCCCTAAAGCTTTTTATTTTATTTATATTTTATTTTATTATTATTTTTAAGTAATATAATTTTTTTAATGGTTTTATGGATTTTATGGTTTTAGTTGTCTATAATAACCCTTTTCAGCATCCTTTAAAAAACAGAAAGTTCAAAAGAACAGCATTTATTTGAAACAGAAATCTTTTGTAACATCATACATATATTTGCTGTCACTTTTAATCAATTTAATGCATTCTTGATGAATAAAAATATTCATTTCTTTCCCCCCTAAAAAGGCAAGTTAATTACTGCTGCTTCCACTAATTTTTATTACCGTTCAGACCTTTCCAGCCATCTGTATTCTGCATGGATGCTTATTAATTATGCAGGAAAAGGCATTTAATTGTTCAGTAAAGCAGAGGAAGAAATGCATTGATTTGACAGGGTCTTTAGTACGAGCACAACTTACTGATGAGAAACATCAGCGGGTCAACACAACCTTTACTAGTACTAGTACTGCTCTCTCTCTCTCTCTCTCTCTCTCTCTCTCTCCATGCAAAGCATCCAAATTCCCAAACACAGATTCATTAACCTTCACAAACGGCCCTGAAACAGATATAAACTGCACGGTGGCGCGTCTGCGCAGGAATGCCATCATATGCTCAGTGGCGTCGTGAGTCTGCGCTAGTGCCATCTGCCCGTTAACATGCAAATAAAGCAATTAAAATTCACACCGCACCGCTGCCAACGCCACACGTCCATCCCGCTTCAGCCGCGCCAGTCTCGTAACGGCGACCCCGGCCAATCGCGCGGCCAGCGGCGCTCCTCCGCACCTCACGCCCCGCAGCATGTTCGGCACACGCGCTAATGCCACGCTGCACTCATTAACATTCACTGCCACTGGCTGCTGGGTTTGGAGAGTAATCTTAATTGATTACAGCTCGTGTGTGTGTGTGTGTGTGTGTGTGTGTGTGTGATTATGGCAGTAGTTCAGGATTGTCATTTTGGCCCCATCAGGGTGTTAATTATCCAGTGCTGAACAGCGAGAATCAACCCAGAACAATGTGTTGCTGCGCAGACCTGTGTGTTTGTGTGTCTTATGGGTTGATGCAGTGTTATAAATCTGAAATGAATGAATATACTGCAGTTTATCAGCATTGCATTCTGAATACAATTCATCAATGCAATCAATGCAAGCGTGTTTTCTCTTTCTGATCAACTTTAGTCGTGATGGAGCAACAGTCTGGAGAGAATCTCACTTAGCGAGTGAAATAAAAAAGAATAAAATATAAATATTACATGAAAAACTGCCTTAACCAAAAATAAGAAATAGTGCCTTGGCAACTACCTGAAATTAAATAAAGAAAAGTTAAAGAACTAAAATTAGAGCTGTAATTAAAGCTATATGGAACTATTTGTGGCCGAAGACGAAACTTGAAATTCACTATAGCATCTATAAAGACAGACTTCATGCTTTCAATGTGGAACTAGCCACAGCAAGACAGAAGTTCTTCTCAAACCTTATAAACAGTAACCTAAACAACACTCACACTCTTTTTGCTGCTGTTGAGAGACTAACAAACCCCCCAAGTCAGATTCCCAGTGAAATGCTCTCTGACAGCAAATGCAGTGCGTTTGCTTCCTTCTTTTCCGAGAAGATCATTAATATCAGAAAGGTGATTAGCACATCCTCAAGTTATGCAGAGGTCAGACAGATACAACCGCAATTTCAAAAAGAAGTCACTTTGTCTGTTTTTGAAGAAATTGATGGCAAAACTTTGGAAGAAATAGTACAGCACCATAAATCCTCAACCTGCAACCTTGACACACGTCCCACATCTTTTTTCAAAAGTGTGTTTAACTGTTTAGAAGCAGATCTCTTAGAAGTGGTGAACACCTCACTTCTTTCTGGGACTTTTCCAAACTCCCTGAAAACTGCAGTTGTTAAGCCCCTTCTGAAAAAGAGCAATCTTGATAACACCATATTGAGCAACTATAGACCAATATCTAATCTTCCTTTTATAGGCAAGATTATTGAAAAGGTAGTTTTCAATCAGTTGAACAACTACTTAAACTCAAATGGATACCTGGACAATTTTCAATCTGGTTTTCCGACCGCATCACAGTATAGAGACAGCGCTCGTTAAGATAATAAATGATATTCGCCTAAATTCTGATTCTGGCAAAATATCAGTGCTGGTATTACTAGATCTTAGTGCTGCGTTTGACACTGTCGATCATAACATTCTTATAGAGAGACTGGAAAACTGGGTCTGGCTTTCTGGGATGGCTCTCAATTGGTTCAGGTCATACTTAGAAGGGAGAGGTTATTATGTGAGTATAGGAGAGCATCAGTCTAAGTGGACGTCCATGACATGTGGAGTCCCTCAAGGCTCAATTCTAGCGCCGCTCTTGTTTAGCCTGTATATGCTCCCACTAAGTCAAATAATGAGAAAGAACCAAATTGCCTATCACAGCTATGCTGATGATGCCCAGATTTACCTATCCTTATCACCAGATGACTACAGCCCCATTGATTCCCTCTGCCAATGCATTGATGAAATTAACAGTTGGATGTGCCAGAACTTCCTTCAGTTAAACAAGGAGAAAACTGAAGTCATTACATTTGGAAGCAAAGAGGAAGTTCTTAAGGTGAATGCACACCTTGACTCGAGGGGTCAAACAACTAAAAACCAAGTCAGGAATCTTGGTGTGATTCTGGAGTCAGACCTTAGTTTCAGTAGTCATGTCAAAGCAGTAACTAAATCAGCATACTATCATCTCAAAAACATTGCAAGAATTAGATGTTTTGTTTCCAGTCAAGACTTGGAGAAACTTGTTCATGTCTTTATCACCAGCAGGGTGGATTATTGTAATGGTCTCCTTCTCAAGAAGACCATTAGACAGATGCAGCTCATCCAGAACGCTGCTGCCAGGATTCTGACTAGAACCAGAAAATCTGAGCATATCACACCAGTCCTCAGGTCCCTACACTGGCTTCCAGTTATATTTAGAATTGATTTTAAAGTACTTTTACTCGTTTATAAATCACTCAATGGCTAAATACATTGCAGATATGCTCACTGAATATAAACCTAACAGACCACTCAGATCATTAGGATCAGGTCAGTTAGAAATACCAAGGGTTCACACAAAACAAGGGGAATCCGCTTTTAGCCATTATGCTGCCCGCAGTTGGAATCAGCTTCCAGAAGAGATCAAATGTGATAAAACATTAGCTACATTTAAATCTAGACTCAAGACTCATCTGTTTAGCTGTGCATTTACTGAATGAGCACTGTGCTACATCCGAACTGATTGCATTATGTATAATTCTTTTCTATTTTTAACTGTCTTTAATTTAAATCAAATTTTAAATCAATTTTTAAATAATTTTAAAAGTATTTACATTTTTTTTTTATTGTTGTGATTATTGTTTTTATGATTATTCTACTTCCTTTTTTGTGATTATTGTTTTTATTATTGTCTTTTATTATACTTTCTTTTATGTAAAGCACTTTGAATTACCTTTGAAAAAGGAAGGAAAGGAAAGGACGTGACGTGTGCCCAAGTACGGTGACCCATACTTTTGTGCTCTGCATTTAACCCATCCAAGTGCACACACACAGTAGTGAGTAGTGAACAAACACACACACACCGTGAACACACACCCGGAGCAGTGGGCAGCCATATTGCTATCGCTGCGGCGCCCGGGGAGCAGTTGGGGGATCGGTGCCTTGCTCAAGGGACTCACCTCAGTCGTGGTATTGAGGGTGGAGAGAGTGCTGGTTATTCACTCCCTCCACCTTCAATCCCTGCCGGACCTGGGACTCGAACCTGCAACCTAACCATTAGGCCACGGCTGCCCCCCACACTTTTCATTGTGTATGAAATGTGCTATATAAATAAACTTGCCTTGCCTATTTAAAAATATACATAAAATAAATTAGAAAAATGACAAAAGCACAATACAAAACCATTAAAAGAAATTAAGCTGAAACAAAATAGAGAACAAATAATACAAATAAAACTAACTGAAATAAAATAAGATAAAGTACTAAAATGACTAAAACTAAAATAAAAAATGTAATTAAATTGAATTAAATGTAATTAAAGTTATATAGAAATATCTTAAAAATAAATTAATACAAATGACAAAAGCACATTACAATATTACTAAAAGAAATAAAACATAAATAAAATGATAGATGAGCAACTTAAATAAAAAATTAGAAATGTTGCAAAAATGAAAATGGAAATGTAATTAAATTTGATTTAATTAAAGGTATAAAGAACCAAAAACTAATAAAAATGGCAAAAGCTCAAACCAAAATTACTAAAATAAAAAAAAATTACTTAAAACTTTTAAAAAAAAAATCGAAAAATACAAGCTCATTTAAAATATTGACAAATACTCAAATAGCATATAAATTATTCTGAAATAATGCTGTTGTATGTTTGTGTTTCTGACTCTCGTGACCTCGATCGCTCAAACGAGTGATCTACAGACACACAGCAGATCTGTGACTGTGTTTCAGTCCCTCAAGACTCATTTCATTCACATCTGATGAAATATGGCGTCTATCCTGATCAGATGCACAGAGATGAAGAGCATCTTTGACAGACACACACTGAACGATCTGCAGCAGGAGCTAATTTGAGCTCAGAACATCAGAAAGCAGAAGAACACAGAGCTGCTTTATTAATAGTCGTTTCACAGGATTCCTCATTAGTGCGACAGCAGCCGTCAGCCGTGTGACAGAGAGCAGAAACTGCTGTCCAAACACTCGCTGACCAGAAACTACAGCATCACCATCAGTGTGTTTAACACTACAGGAGACAGACATCCTCAGCCGCGAGAACAACCGCACCTCACAGAGACAAAAATCAGAAAACCGTCCCATCGCTGACCGTCTGATATCGCACAGGCTTAAATTCATTCATGTAGAAGTGCGCTTCTGTCGTGAAATTTAAAAAACAAAACAAAACAAAAAAAAGATAGAAACCCAGATTTTTGACTTTTTTCTTTGAATGACTTTCTGACATTATATAATGCAATTCTGATGAATTTTCTTAGAACTGTGAGTTTATATTGCAATTCTGATCTTATATATCTCAACTCTGAATTAGAATTGCTTTTCTAATACAGTTTTTCTAAAAAAGTTTTATCACAATTCTGATGTTTTTTTTTTTTTGAACTTCGAGTTTATAACGCAGTATCTCGCAATTCTGATGATTTTTCTTAGAACTGTAAGTTTATATCGCAGCTCTGGCTTTATATTGCAAGTTTAGAATATTCTGACTTTATATATCACAACTCTGCATTAGAATTGCTATTCTAATAGAGCTTTCTTTTTTTAATTTTTATCACAATTCCGATGTTTTTGATCGCAATTCTGGCGATTTTTCTTAAAACTGTAAGTTTAGTAAAGTTCTGGCTTTATGCATCACAACTTTAAAATTTTTTAGAATATCACAATTCTGAATTTATACCTTGCAATTCTGAAATTTTTCTTAGAATTGTGAGTTTATATCGCAATATCTCATAATTCTGGCTTTATATCGCAATTGCTGGTGATTTTTTTTCCCGAAATATAGATAAAAACCCAGAAGTTTGACTTTTTTTTAAAAAAAAAAAATTATATCTACAACTATGACTGTTTTTCTTAGAATTGCGTTGTTATATCACAACTAATTTTTATATTGCAAGTCTAATTAATATTATTTATAAAAATTTTAAGTTAATATCTCACAATTCTCACTTCATATCGCAATTCTGATTTTTTTTTTTATAACTGCAATTTTATATTTCAATTCTGACTTTCTATATCACAACTCTGAATTAGAATTGCAAGTTTTTACCTTGCAATTCTGACATTTTTCTTAGTATTGCAAGTTTATATCGCAATATCTTGTAATTCTAGCCATTTTTTTTTTTTTAGAACTGTTAGTTTATATCGCAGTTCTGGCTTTATATATCACAATTTTATCATTTTTTAGAATATCATAATTCTAAATTTATACCTTGCAATTCTGACATTTTTCATTTTATATTTGCAATTTTGATGTTTTTCTTTAAATTGCAAGTTTATATCGCAACATCTTGAATTCTGACTTTATATATTGCAATTCTATCTTTTTTTTTGCGAGTTTGTTTTACAGTTCTAAGTTTGTATATATATATACACATGCACAAATTTACACAGTTTTTATATTTCACTTCAAGCTCAAATCTTAAAAAGCAAAAGGTTGTTTAATAATAAATATCATAAAATGAGCTCTTTTTATTGTCTTAGTCTTTCATCAGACTGGCATCCAGTTTCTCTGGTCTGTTTTGAAGCGCATAATTAATCTGCAGGGTAAACGGATAAACTTTATATTCCACATCAGTCTGATCCATCAAACCAAACGAGCCTCTCGACCGAATCCTAATGGAAAGAAAAGCAAGTAAACGACTCATAAAATCGATAAATATTTAAGATGCTGTCACCGTCGCTGGTGTCGACTCAGATAAAGCGTCCCGTCGCTCCCTGACCTGCCCTCTCGCCGGCCGTATTCATTTATAGAGGCCGTCCGTCTGATTCGCCCATTAATAACCACTGGCGGCGCAGCAAATGATGCACAAATAGACAGTTTAATTTTCCTGTGAAAAATGAAAATGTTTCCGTCTGAAAACGACCCCGCTGAACATGATGCATGGCTGTGGCTCTGCCGGTGAGAAAAGAGCAAGTTTTGTGAAATATAGTTGTGAATTTGCCGCGAACGTCTCAGTCCCACACGGCCATTACAATCATATTTAATTCTTAAGAATATCAGAGAGAATCATCAGCGTCAGAGTCGCGCATCCCACGCAATACTCGGCAAAACGCCTGATGATTTTCAAAGACGGATTCCCAATCCTCACTATCCGAACACGTTGTTGATGATTTAACGGGCGTGAGCTGAGCTGATGTGCGATAGAGACGGGCCGCTGCTCAATCTAATGTCACAATCATCATTCTGCAGAGCGTCAGACGGACACAATGCATTCTGGGCCCTTTTGTCGCTCTCTGGACGGGCAGAAGCGCCGCGGCACACAATGAAACCCAATTTCCTGTCATAAACAATCCGTTATCGGGCCGCTCAGACAAAGCAGCTCATTACAGTGTGACAACTGGAGGAAACACACACACACACACACACACACACACACACACACACTCCAATGACAGGCTACACCAACACTGCACTGGAGTAAACACTGTTAACCACAACTAGTCAAGTCACCTTTATTTCTATTGCACTTTATACAATGCAGATTGTTTCAAAGCAGCTTCATGCTGATAAAACTACAGCCATTAACAATCATCTTCATTAAATTAAATGAAGCAGAATAATCAAATGTAAATACTGTATTTGATGCTGTAAATATTTTAACTGAGATCTTTTTTTTTAATGCGCGTTTTATGTAACGTATGTTTGCATGTCTTTCAGGAGATATTAATTCTCATGCCGGGCTGTTATTGAAAATAAGAACTTGTTCTTAATTGACCTGCCTGGTTAAAATAAAGGTTAAAAAATAAATAAACAAATATTAGATGAAAACGAAAATTAGAAATGTTGCATTGGCAACTGACTGAACACAGTAAGTTTAAGTAAAATTACTACATTTTTACTAAAGTTACTCATTTAAAAAATGTTAAATAGAAATGAATTTAAAAAGTAATAAAAATAAAAAAATCTAATAAATAAATAAATAAATAAAACAAACTAAATTTAAAATAAAAATTGGGAATATGAAAATAATAGCTAATTAAAAATATTAACTTATTTAAAAATAAACAGTTAAAATATAATTATAAAAATGTAAAGAAGAAAGCCATATAAAATAAATAAATAAATATATAATAATAATATTTCATACATCATATATAAATATGTTTAAGCAGAAGTACTAAAAATGCAGTTATTTTGAACTGAATTTAATGAAATTGAATTAAATAAATTCATAGTTTAAAAACAACTAAAATGATTTAAAAAAATACTATAAAGCTTACATATACAAATCTAAAATATTGAGATAAATTACAGATGTGACAGAGGTAAATTCTTAGAAAACAACACAAAATGTCTTTAAATATTAAAAAAGGCTTATCAATTTGATATAATATAATATAATAATGAAAGTGAAAAACAGCGCATGCTCCACATGATGATATGATCATGCGTGTTATATCCTGTCATGCGTGTGTGCACTGAACCACATAGAAATGACATCTGTCCTGAAATTAAATCAGTGCACGAGTGTTTCTGACCTCTTGTCTGTATTGTCATGTGTTCTACACAGATGAGCTCATTTACAGGTTGATTGTGTGGATAAATGCATGATATTAGCCTGATGCATCCAGTGAATTCAGTCCAATCCTCCACAGTCCCGGACCTCTCACATCACCTGTAGACCCTTATCAGAGCCACACGAGCAGCTGAATCGTCTCACGAGAGGAAATAATATGTGTGTTTGACTGCTCCAGTGTTAGTTTATAAGAGCTCGACTGATATAAATACACACACTTGCTTATAATGTGAATGAATAATGAATGAAGCCCTGCTGAACTCTCTTTATAACACATGAGTGTTCAACCCAAACATACAGAGCTGAAATCAAGACTCAGGTTTCAGGAAAACACTTCAGACTAATTTGAGTCCATGTCGAATGACATTCACCTCTTGTGTTTTGCAGCATAATTAATAGTGAGTGATGCTGTTGAATCAGAACTCACCCGTGAGTAGACGACCTCCAGTGAGATGTTCTGCGGTGGAGCGCTGGGCACTGCGGACACACAAACACACACCGCAATCATCATGATGAACGCTAATGTGCCCCACGGGTCACCTAATAGCCCTGGAAATAGTTAACCGGTTTAGTTAAGTTAGTGAATCTATCTCTATTCAGCAGGACACCAGCAGACGGATGCTCTTCCATCAGAGGAATGCAATCAATCTGCAAATGAGGCTACAGATAAACAGGCCGTATCTGAGATGCTCTACAGGTCAGGAGGTTATCTGAGGATTCGCTGCATGTGTTTGGACTAATTGTTTGGAGACATGATTAACCAAAACACTGTCTGTGACTGTGTGTGTGTGCGTTCGCATATGCTTTTGTATGCGTGCAAGTGTGCACATGGATGTGTGTGTGTGTGTGTGTGAGCGTGCATGTGAGAGTGTGTGCATGCATATACTGTATGTATGTGTGTGTGAGTGTGCATGCATGTGTGTATGCGTGCATGTGTGAGCGTGTGCATGCATACTGTATGTGTGTGTGTATGCATATGCACGTGTAAATGTGTGTATGCATATGCATAAGCATGTGTGTGCATGTGTATGTATGCATTTGTGAGTGTGTGCGTGCATATACTGTGTGTGTGTGTGTGTGTGCACATGTATGTGTGAGCATGTGCATGCATGTATGCGTGCATGTGAGTGTGTGCATGCATATACTGTGTGTGTGTGTGTGTATGCATATGCACGTGTAAATGTGTGCATGCATATGCATAAGCATGTGTGTGCATGTGTATGTATGCATTTGTGAGTGTGTGCATGCAAATACTGTGTGTGTGTGTGTGTGTGTGCATGTATGTGTGAGTGTGTGCGTACATATGCATGTGCATGTGAGTGTGTGCATGCATACTGTATGTGTGTATGCATGTATGTGTATGCATGCATGTTCATATGTATGCGTGTGTATGCATATGCATCTGTAAATGTGTGTGTATGCACATGCATAAGCATGTGTGTGCGTGTATGCACGCACGTGTGCGTGTGCATGTGTGTGAGTGTGTGTATGCATTTGTGTGCATGCATATACTGTATGTATGTGTGTGCATGTATGTGTGAGTGTGTGCATGAATGGATGTTTATATGTATGAGTGTGTGCATGTATGCATGTTAGTGCATGCATATGCATAAGCATGTGTATGAGTGTGCATATGCATATACATTTGTGTGTGCCTGTATAAATGCTAGTGCATGCATATGCGCAGGTGTATGTGTGCATGTGTGTGTGCGAGTGTGTGTGTAGAATGCCATCACACAATTTCATTAGCGTGACACGAGGGCCTTTAATTAAGCAGTGAAATGGGGACGGAGCAGCAGCGGCTCATTTGAATCATTCTGCCGCACGTCTCTAATGGAAGCTGACACGCAATAAATTCCCGCAGCCTCTTAGAGCCGCGCTGAAGCTAATGCAAAGAGACACTGCGGCCAATGAGAGGGAGACACGCGCGGGTTAAGCTGCTCGCACACAGACATCTGGAGAAAATCACGCCAATATGAGACAAAGAATCAGAGGAGTGCATGACGGGAATGGATTGGAGCGAGTGGGAGAATGCAGCAGGTCTGAGCAGCATGTTAAGAAGCTCGCGCTCGTCTCGCTGTCTCTCTTAAAGAGCCACGTGCTGCACCTCCTCATTTTACATCAGCTATAAACCAGAGCTCGACTGATGGGATTTTTAACGACCGGTGCTGATTTCAGCACTGCAGGCTGTACTAACATTACAGGACAGAGAGAAATTCACAAAATGCATTTAAATATTAAATTGGGCTTCTAATATAAAATATGAAATAACATACGTATATATATATATATACAGTGATATAATATAATAAATGAAATGACATAAAATACAACGTCCCGCATCCCGTGTGAGCGGCGTCCCGTGACACATCTGAATCTACAGGACGACATCGACAGGCTCCATTCAAACAATTCAAGCTGGGTGATGCTGATAAGAGCCGGCGATTGAATCTTTGAGAATTACTGCAAACATAATCCGGAGGTTAACACATAAATCAATAGCCTGATGTTAGACGGCTAATGAGAAGGGCTGCTGGGAAATATAACCCGCTTTAGCATTCAAACGCCGCTGCGGCATTGAGCTGTTGCTAAAACAGTTTGCCTTCAGGCTACAGAGAGGCAGCGAGGGACGAACGAACGGAGGGCATACGGCTTTAACATCAGAAAAATCAAGCTGCATCAAATACAACTTCAGCAGATTCAGACGATGCAGAGACAGACGCTTTTATTTTATTTTATTTTATTCTTTTTTAACATGTTATTTTATTATTTTTAAAAAAAATTAAATTTCATTTCACTATTTTTAAGCATTTTATTTTATTATTTACACTTTTTATTTTACTTTTTAAACATTTTATTTTATTATTTTTAAAACATTTTTTTAATTTTGTTTTATGACTTTTAAGCATTTTATTTTATTAGTTTACAATTTTATTTTACTTTATTTTGTTATTTTTAAACATGTAATTTTATTATTTTTAAAACATTTTTAATATTTTATTTTATTATTTTTAAGGATTTTATTTTATTATTTTACACTTTTTATTTTATTTTTAAACAGGTTATTTTATTATTTTTAGAACTTTTTTTTTATTTTATTGTATAAATTTATCGTATGTTTTAATCTTTTTATTTTATTATTTTACATTTTTTATTTTACTTTATTTTATTCTTTTTAAACGTTATTTTATTATTTTACACTTTTTTATTTTCTTTTACTTTATTTTGTTTTATTTTTTTTAAACATCTTATTTTATTTTTTTTTAAACATTTTTAAAATTTTATTTTATTATTTTTAAGCATTTTATTTTATTATTTTACACTTTTTTATTTTATTTTAGTTGACTTTAATCTAAACAAAATCGCACACAGCTTCTCCTGGACAAATCTGATGCAGCAATACCAGAATGCATTGTGACACACTGAGCCAAGATGGCGGCTATGAATAAATATATTCATTTTCTGATCAGGAAGGTGTGTCTGCGTGTGTGTGTGTTTCTCTCTCTCTCTCTCTCTCTCTCCAGGGACTCTAATTGAATTTGAGGGAAGATCCCGGCTGGTTCGTGAATAGAGATGCAGTGGAGCTGCAAACAAATCAAACGTATTTCAAATGTCTCATGTCAGACTGTCAGAGTTGAGTGACACGCCGTGAAATTGATTGACGCTTCAGATGCGACGGCCCGAATATTACCGTGAAATCAAAGCCATCATTAGTGTGTGATTAACTGGATGGCTTATGGAAATATCTTCTGAACGCCGTGACCCGATCGCAGTCATGAATCATGGGTTCGTTAGAGATTCACATCACTGGAATATGTGCTTCAGCGCCGAAGGAACAGACAGACGGACAGCGGGAATCACAGCGAGCTCAAATCCTTCTGGGAAGTTCGCATTTAGAGCTGCTAAGTCATAATTGTGAGGTCAGATGGATTAAAGTCATTTTCGTCAGAGTAAGATGCCAACGCACAGGGTTATTTCAGTTAACTAACACTAAAACCCCATTAAAAGACATTTTTGTTGCTTGAAATAAAGTTAGTAACTCTAACATCGTTAAATAAAACAACAAAATCACTAAAACTTGAACTAGATTGAAATGGAAATTGAAAATATAAAAATAAAACCTAATATACAAAATATTCATAAAACTATTAATATTAAGACATTAAAATCAGGATTATTCTAGTCGACTAAAATGAAAACTAAAACCACAAAAACATTTTCATGACTTAAAATAAAATCCATGTTAACTGAAACTTAAACTTATTTTATTTCAGCTATTTTTTTATTTTTATTTAGTTTAACTTAATACTAAAACAACTAGAACTGAAATAAAATTAATAAAATCTATACAGCCATTTAAAAATAACAGAAACAAAACAGAAAACTTAAAAATACAAACTAATTCACAACATTAATAAAAACTATATATAAAAAAAAATCTTAATACTAAAATGACACATTTTCTACAAAAAAATAAATAAATAAAAATTCTTTGTAACTCTGCATCTACAAAATGATGAATAAAGAATGTGCATCAATTTATAAAGGTGCTGTAAATGAATTGTCATATATTCTATAGTAATTATACAGTACTAGTTGTTGTTTTTTTTTGTTTTTTTTTTATTAATTTATTAATTTTTAATTAATATTTCAATACATTTATCATCATTTTCTCTCACTGATATGAACCAAATTTGTGATTTACAGAGAATCCAGTGATTCCCACTCACAATTCTGGCTTTGTGGGGATTGTAAAAACACTATTTTTGACGAGTCTTACCGTCTGAGAGCGTGGTGATGAGCGTGTCTTTATCGGAGAGGCCGGGTCCGTGTCGATTGACCGCCAGCACTCGTAACGAATACTCCGTGAACTTCTTCAGTCCCTCCATCCTGTAGCTCTGACCCACGACCTCCACGTTCTGACCAATAGAGAGAGAGAAACACCACAGTCAGAAAACAACACGCTAATGAGCCTTCAGTAAGCCCCGCCTTACAGACGCTACCGACCAATCACAAGCACTCCACCATCAGCAGCTTTACCAACCCAGCTGGTGTAATAATCAAATGCATTTCTAATGTGAGAATGAAACAGGTCTGATTTCTGTAACGGTCCTAATAAACTGACTTCTTCTGTTTTTTGTAAAGACTGTTTCCAGATTGTTTCAGTTGCTCTGTGCTTGTTAATCAGACCTGCTCTTTTCCGCTGGAGGTCTCGGTCCACAGCAGCCGGTAGCTCTGGATGGGGCCGTTGGCGTGGGCCGGAGGATCCCAGGACGCCTGGATGGACGTCGGAGACGCTGCTTCTGCCTGCAGGTTCTCCACTGGACCGGGAACCAGAACTACAGCAACAATCACATCAGCGTCAACAGATGAGAATCACAGGCGCTTTAACTGTGATTCCTGCTCTTCTTGCATTCACTGGTTTCACATTAAAGCTCAGTAAAAGCCTTCATTTTTCAGTGTTTATCCGTTTGTTCAGCTGATCTTCTAACACTGTGCTGTCGCCACACTGAACATCCCATAATAACCCGTGTAAGATCATATGCTGAAGCTGAGGTCAGATCACCTCTTACTATATCGAATCAGTCTTACAGTAGCATCACTGAAATACTATTATAGTTTTTGTTAATATTTTGAAAATAGTTTTATTTGATTTATTTTATTCTTTTTAAACAATTTATTTTATTTTTTTATTAGATTTTATTTTGATATTTCTGTTTTGTTTCTTTTTGCTGATATACTTAAAAACAATAAGCAAAAACTTTTAAAATTATATATATATATATATATATATATATATATATATATATATATAATATAGACATTTAATAGACATAATATATTTTTATATTTATATAGACATAATAAACATGACAAAAATGACAGCAAAATTACTAAAAGTAACTAAAACTAAAATAAAAACAGAAAATATAAAAATAAAAGCTAATTAAAAAAAATGGTTAAGAAGCTTTATTTAAAGTTTTAGTATTTTTGTTGGGTATTTAACTTTTTTTATATGCCTATACAGTTTTTACGTTTTAGTTTATTTAGTTTTAGTTATTTTGGCACTTCAACAAATTAATGAAAAAAAAAAAATATTGCTTTGACTGAAAAAAAAAAAAGTTTATGTTTTATATAAATATATTATGTCTACTAAATGTCTATATATGTTTTTGAAAGCTTTTTGTTTACTGTTTTTAAGCATGAAAAAGATCTTAACAGTAACACAGCATATAGATAAAAACAATGTGTACCAATATCAGCAAAAACAAACAAAACAGAAATAGAAAAAGAAAATCTAATATATAAATATATATATATATATATATATATATATATATATATATATATATAATATATATATATTTTTTTAACAAAAAAAATAAAAAAAAAAAAAGCTAATTCAAAAAATGGTTAAAAACTTTTATTTAAAGTTTTTGCATTTTTTGTTGAGTATTTCATTTTTTTTTAAAATGCCTTTACAGTTTTTAAGTTGTAATTTATTACGTTTTAGTTATTTTAGTACTTCAACAAACTAATGAAAATAAAAAAATGTTGCCTTGACTGAAATAAAATAAGTTTAAGCTTTTTGTTAATGTTTTCATTTTAGTTGAAGTTTTAGTCATTTTGTCGTGTTTTCTCATTTTTATTTTATTTTTAAATTATATCTGTACGATTTTTTTAAATGACATTTTAGTGTAAGCAGTGTTATTTAACAAAAAAAAAAGAGAATGTTGTCTTGGCAATAACTGAAATAAAATAAGTTTTATCATTATCATTTAAGTATGTCTATATAGTCTTTACTAATTTGTAGTATTTAGTTTTAGTTTATTTAGTTAGTCATTTTGTACTTCAACTTAAACGAACTGAAAATGAGAAATGTTGAAATGTAGGTAAAATAAAATAAGTTAACTTATCCCTGGATCTGATAATGGAACACATGAGATCACAGATGATTACAGATCAGCAGCTCACAAAGAAACACGTCTGAAGGGTCCGTATGCAGACGAGCTCTACATTTACATCATTTTCATATCTGAAGTGTGTTTGTCTTTCAGGCTGTTTGTGAGGAAGAGCCGGAGTCTGGACGGAAAGGTCAGACGGCTCAATCTCACCCCTCACTCTCCATTAGAAAGGTTAAAGAGCTCCAGTGCGTGTGTGTGTGTGTGTGTGTGTGAGATAATATAATGAAATCTCTCACGCCGCTCCTCCGTGTGACTTCAGGAGGAAACGAGAGCATTATGGGATGTTTCAAACATCTGCACAGCACTGCTGACATTTACAGGGATCTGCTGCATCATCACAACCACCAAATACATTCAACTTTCACTGCTCTCAGCGTGACATGTTCTCCAGATATTAAACGTTCTGGTGTATATTTCTGAGTTCAGCAGTGCTGAGATGAGGCGACTCTTACGCTCGGGTTGAGTGGACAGTCGGATGGCCTCTGAACTCTCTCCGGGTCCCTGCTCGTTATACGCCACCACCCGGAACGAGTACGTGGCCTCCGGCCGCAGATTACTGACCGTCAGCTGCAAACTCTCGGCCTCCGTCACATTAACGCTGCGCTCTCTGACAAACACACACACGCATACACACATGCATTAAACATATAGACAACATACTGTTAATGATATATTAAAATATATTGTTTTTATTAATTAATATATTATTTTGAGTCAAAAAGAACCATTACTGTAGATATATAACACTTTTACCATTACCTCACGTGAGATATAGTGTCATTCCGTGTCAAATCAACCAAATTTCAAAAACTTCCCTGGTTCAAATTTTTGATTTTGCTAATATTGTTTTATGAGGAAAGACTGACATGTATAGTGATGAAAGCCAAAATATCAAATGTCATGGATGAGTGTTTACTGGCTAATCCACTATTTTGTAGAGGGAGGTCAAAATGGCAGTTTTGACCTCAGATTTAAAGTCAAATAACAGGAGGGTAAAAATGACTTCAGAAAGATGACAGCAGCATTATCTTATTTTTACACAGAGATTGTTAATTCTATTAGTAAAATCTGTTGGCTTTATCAATCTTTGTTGCATTATGTGCCAGTGGTGACTATTCAAAAATGGGGAAACGGCACTTTTCAAGTTTTTTCCTCCAAAGTTTGCATGCCTGTAACTCAAGAAGTGTTAAAGATATCTTAATGCCCTTTTAGATATTGGGTCTTAAAAAACTTTCCTTTTGGCATTTTTATTTTTAATGAGCTATGAGATTCGGTTTTAGAGATATTGGAATTTCAATATGGCTCCAGGGGTAAATCATTAAATTTTACACATTTTCAGTGGTCAAAAAACCAAATATGCGTCTGTCTGAAAAAATGTGATACTTCTTTTCTTTTAAAGAGGAATGTCTGAAGAACAAATAATGTTAAAACTACAGCTGTATATTGTTTCCTTCTATCAAAACAACTGCATTGAAAATACCAATCTGAGTGCCATAAATACTCTTCTTCCAAAGTTTGCATGCCTGTAACTCAAGAAGTATCAAAGATATTGCAATATGATTTTAGATTCTGGTTAATAAACTTTTGGAATCTTAATTTTCAAGGTCCTACATCATTCAGTCCCAGAGATATGGGGATCTCAATGAGGCTGCATGTCCAGATTGTTGAATATTACCCGTTTTCAGTAGTCGAAAACCAAAAAATTTGGTCAATTTGTTTACAGCTAATTTAAATCTTATTTAAAGAACAATGTCGGAAGAAAAAATAATGTATCTTGTTTCCATCTATAAAAACATCTGAGTCTCATAAATATTCTTGTGTGCCTGTAACTCAAGAAGTATTAAAGATTTTGCGATATGATTTTAGATTCTAGTGGTTAATAAACTTTTCTTTTGGAAGAAAGTTTCAGATTGTTGATTGTTATCCATTTTCAGCAGTCGAAAATCAAAAAATTTGGTCAATTTGTGTACAGCTGATACTTTTCTTATTTAAAGAAGAATTTTGGGAGAAAAAATAATCTGTATCTTGTTTCCATCTATCAAAACAACTGCATGGAACATACCCGTCTGAGCCTCATAAATCTTCTATTTTCACCAAAATTTATGTGAAAGCAACCACACGATTTGTTTCAAACACAATACTCCATGTTTAAACTCTTGGTAGCTTCAGAAGCTGTTAAAATGAACAAAATCCCTCCTTCCAAACATACCTGAAACCGACTGAAATATAGAATCTTATGAACAGACTACAGAAAGCAAGGTAATGTGCCTCAACTTGACCATTTCAGTGCATTTTTAACACTCAGACAGGTATGTTCTATGCAATTGTTTTGTTAGAGGGAAACAAGATACAATTCTAATTTCAACATTATTTCTTCTTCAGACATTGTTCTTTAAATAAAATAAGTGCCAGCTGCATACAAAGTGATCAACATTTGGTTTTTGACCAATGAAAATGGACATGGAGCCTCATTGAGATCCCTATATCTCTGGGACTGAATGATGCAGGGCCTTGAAAATTAAGATTCCAAAAGAAATGTTTATTAACAACTAGAATGTAAAATCATATTGCGATATCTTTGATACTTCTTGAGTTTTAGGCATGCAAACTTTGGATAAAGAATATTTTTGGCATTTTTTCAATGCAGTCGTCTTGACAGAAGGAAACGTAAATCTCTAGTTTCAATATTATTTGTTCTTCAGACATTCCTCTTTAAAAGAAAAAAAAAAAAAGCATCCTATTTTTGCAAAGTGATCCATTTGGTTTTTGACCACTGAAAATGTGTACATTTTAACAATTTACCCCTGGAGCCATACTGAAATGTCAATATCTCTAGAACTGAATCTCACTGGGCATTAAAAATAAATATGCCAAAAGGAAGGTTTTTTCTTTAAGACCCAATATCTAAAAGGGCATTAAGATATCTTTAACACTTCTTGAGTTACTGGCATGCAAACTTTGGAGAAAAACTTGAAAAGTGCCGTTTCCCCATTTTTGAATGGTCACCATTGGCACAAAATGCAACAAAGATTGCTAAAGTCAAGGGATTTTACTAATAGAGCTACCAATCTCCGTGTAAAAATAAGATAACGCTGCTGTCATCTTTCTGAAGTAATGTTTACCCTCCTGTTATTTGACTCTGAATCTCAGGTGAAAATTGCCATTTTGACCTCCCTCTACAAAATAGTGGATTAGCCAGTAAACACTCATCCATGACATTTGATATTTTGCCTTTTATCACTATGTCTATCTTTATTTAGAAAATTGTTAGCAAAATCAAAAATGATCGAGCCGACACAGAGTTGACACGGAATGACCCTATAGTGAGTCTGAGACAGACATCAATTTGGACATTCATCATGCCGGACCGATTAGGACATGATTGGTTGAAGCATGCAAGGTCAGGATATTATTGGTCGATATTATTTGATCCGCAGGTGAACACCTACCTGTTGATTCCCTCTTCGGAGTAGAAGACGCCGTACGTCAGGACGGTCCCGCGCGTCTCCTCCGGGGGACGCCAGCCGAGGCGTACGAAGCGGCTGGACACGAGGACGGGGGCCACGTCACGGGGAGCGGAGGGAAGGACGCCTGAGCTCGGGGTAACTGGTGGGGGAGGAGAGGAGTAAGTCAAAGAGGAAGTGCGGGGCAACGGGGGCGCAGAGGGCTGGGGGGGGGGGGCGGTGGGCGTGGCCTCTGTGACCGGGGAAGGAGGGACAAGAGGGAGGGAGGGGCGGGGCATGAGGGGGGGGGGGGGGGGGGGCAAACACAACAGAACGAGAGGAGCGTGAGCGATGGAATGAGAAGATAAGGAAAGAAAACACACACAAACAGAAGACATCAGGAAGAAAAGAAAAGAGAGCGATAAGGAAGATCACAGCATCAGAGATCAGGCAGCAGTAAAACACAGAGCATCAACACACACACACACACACACACACACACAGATGAGCAGCCGTGAGTCAGATCGAGATGAAAGCGAGCGTTCGGTGAGATTACAGACAGACAAGATGAGAAACACAACAGCGTCAGATCCAGACTGAAATAAATACGAATTCTGATTCAGTTTGGACTCTCTGTTCATCTCAGTCTGGAGCCGTGAATCTGTTTCAGAGTATCTGTGTGTGTGTTGATAGTGATTTCACAGTTCTGATGAGATTCTCTCAATGTCACACGACACATTCACACTCAAACACACACTCTCTCTCACCAGGGAATTACTGTTAACACACACACACAGACACACAATGGGGTTGTAGTGATAAACAGAAGCGGCGGATCCTCACACGCTCAGATTAAACACTCGACTGAAGCCAAACTCACACATGCTGCTGAACAACCGTAAGACTCTATTTTTTTATTTTTTGTCTCTTCTGCTCACCAAGGCTGCATTCATTTAATCAAAAATACAGCAAAATTGTGAAATATTATTCTAATTTAAATGAGCTGCTTTCCAAGTGAATATCTGTTAAACTGTAATTTATTTCTGTGATGCGCAGCTGAATTTTCAGCATCATTACTCCAGTCTTCAGTGTCACATGATCCTTCAGAAATCATTCTAATATGATGATTTGCTGCTCAACAAACATTTCTGATTATTAGCAATGCTGAAAACAGTTGTGCTGCACAATATTTTTGTGGAAACTGTTATACATTTTATTTTTTAGGATACACAGAATAACGAAGTTCAAAAACAGCATTTATTTAACATAAAAATCTTTTGCAACATTATAAATGTCTTTAATGTCACTTTTGATCCATTTAATGCATCCCTGATGAATGAAAGCATTAAGTTGTTTTAAAAAAAAAACCATGATGTTACATTTTTGTGAAAGAAACAGGATAAAGACTTAGTTTCAGGTCTTCTACTCACAGGTGGTCAAAACGTCCAAGCGTCAGTCCTCTATTTCAGTATAAGTGGCTCATTTCCGAGCACGTGCTCCACCTGACAATGCATCGGAGCGCATTCACGCTGGAACTCCTCACCGCGCCGCACAATAGCCGCCGAGGAACACGTGCGTCATCGCGAGCGCGGGCAGCATTAGTCTCCGCGGTAGAGACGCCGCTTTAGTGATTCAGTGCGGCTGAGCAGACAAATATTCCCTGAAGACTCTGTGCTTTGAGGTGAATATGAACATCAGGCCTTTCAGAGAGGATTTTCATCACAGTGAGAAGAGAAACGTGACTCTGGGAACACCGACTGACCCGCTTCAGTTTACTACAGTACAATCACGGATTAACAGCATGCGGCGTTTCATTCACAGACGCAAAATTCTTACATTTTCTCAACTCCTTTTTAATGGTTAAATTACATTTTATTAATCAAAGAGCATGTCTAATTAATTAAAATCATGAAACTTATACAATTTCACATGGTTTAACAAAAATGACATGTTTAGGGCTCTATGAAATGTTTTATTTTTTCTTACCATATGTTTTATTGATATCAAATTCTGTGTTTTGTCTAATTATTTGAATGCATACTTCATTTATTCTAATTTATTCTTAAAATAGCCTTAGGAAAGTTTTTTTTTTTACCCTCAGAAATTCTGTGTTGTGCATTTAAAATGTTCTGGTTATCAAATGAAGGCATACAACATTAATTTCATTTATCTTTTAATCATTGAAAATTAAGCAAACTTTTTTTTTTTGGCAAACAAGGAGGAATTTACTATTAAAATTAAAACATGGAAGAAATGTTGTGTGATTATACCCTAAAAAATAATGTTTGTTTAATTTTAGTAGTAATAGTAATAGTAGTAATATATATCCGGCAGGATGTCTTCAAGTTCCGGACTTTTATTTTGACGGGTTGCCGTGTCTACCTTTATATTTCTGTGTGTATATGATATCATGCTAGTTTTCCTAAAATGGAACGGTCAAATGCTCATGAAGTGACTCTCAGCAGGTATTGTTCATGTATTTTTATGTCCTCATTTAGTGAGACGACAGACGCTGAAATCACGGCGAGCGTCAACAAAAGCGCTCGTCTGCTCCATCCATTAAAACAGAGACACATGGAACATGCAGGATCCACATTTAAATGGTATTTTTGCGTGTAATATTTACAGATACTAGTCCATACTGCGGTTTGATTTAAGTGTAAACACCTACTTTTGATTAAAAGACTTATTTGTTCATTACCATGCATAAATCAATATTACAGGTTGTTTATTATTGCCTTTCTATTTGTTAACAAGCATAACATGAAAATAATGAATGTCTGATCTGTTTCAGCCAGCCTCTCAATATTTGCTCTTCATAAAGAGACTCAGAAGTGAGAGTGAGACACACATACAAACACATTCAAAACCTTCAGAAATTATTCTAACATGCTGATTTGCTGATCAAGAAACATTTTATTTTAGTGCTTTTATTCTATTTTATTAATATTTAAATTATCAGTGTTGAAAATAGTTAAAATTTTTGTGAAAAATGTGATACATTTTATTTTTCAGAATATGGAAGTTCAAAAGAACAGCAGTTATTTGACACAGAAATCTTTTGTAACCGGTGTTGGGAGTAACGCATTACAAGCAACACGAGTTACGTAATCAGATTAGTTTCAAGCAAAACTTTTTAATTTAGTAAAACTTTTTAATTTACTTCAAGTTACTTTGTTTTCCCATAGGCCAATATTGACTGACAGCTCTCGTGTTGCCATGTTGAGAGACATCGTGAGTAAGTGCGGAGGCGTTGTGTGAACATGATGTTAATGTAGTTCTAGACTAAATGTCAACATGCATTAATAATCTCACTCGCAAAAAATAGATTCAGTATTTATCAAAATAAATTGAAACAGTAATACGCAAACTCTGAATATGAGGCAAACCTGCTATAATTAAATATGTCAAATAACACTAATATCCTTTATGTATGTAATCCCATTTTATTAACCAGTGTCTTTGCTGCTGACCTTTTTATGATCCAATTCAACCATACTAATAAGCAAAAATGACTTTAGATAAACGAACAATTGTGCTTCATTTATTTTTTTTTTTGTGTTGGACCACTTTCTCCTGCATTCTACGGTACAGACGTGAATTTACTTTTCTTTCAGCCTGAGGCTGATTCATTTCACTTTTTGGTGTAAAAGGGCTTTTACATTTGCTAAAAAAAACAAACAGACAAGCCCTGATTTAAAAAGTAATGCAAAAGTTATGTATCGCATTACTTTAAAAAAAAAGTTACTTTTTAGGGAGTAATACGTTACTTTTAAAAGTAACTTTCCCCAACACTGTTTGTAACAGTAATTTAAAATGAGCTTTTTTCTATGTGAAAATCTGTTAAACTGTAATTTATTTCTGTGATGTGCAGCTAAATTTTCAGCATCATTACTCCAGTCTTCAGTGTCACATGATCCTTCACAAATCATTCTAATATGCTGATTTGCTGCTCAACAAACATTTCTGATTATCATCAGTGTTAAAAACAGTTGTGCTGCACAATATTTTTGTGGAAACGGTCACACATTGTATTTTTTAGGATTCACAGATAAATAGAAATGTCTTTACTGCCACTTTTGATCAATTTAATGCATTCTTGATTAATAAAAATGTCAACTTATTGCAAAATAAAGCATTTTTGTTTACATTATGTGACATAAAGACAGTCAGAAATGGTAATTTTACAGCCATACAGACTGTCAAATGTCCTGAACCCTAACAAGTATGCTTTCAAACACACAATACTGCAGACTGTAAGCACACAGGACATCTGTGGTTTGACGTTCGTCACTATGGTAACTGTGTGGGCCGCTGTGGGATCGTTACTCCGAATAGCACACTCCGGCACAGAAAGCAGTGCCCTCAAAATGTAAGCAGGTGAAAAGGTGCTCGCTCTTCAATCTCAAAGACAGACAAAAGAAAGTCCCTGAATCTGACGGTAATATCAAGCTGAAGCACCTGAAGCTCCGTGAATCACATCGGATCAT
The DNA here is from genome assembly GCA_036247105.1 of Cirrhinus mrigala. Classification (NCBI taxonomy): domain Eukaryota; kingdom Metazoa; phylum Chordata; class Actinopteri; order Cypriniformes; family Cyprinidae; genus Cirrhinus; species Cirrhinus mrigala. The sequence goes on from CM070011.1 coordinate 48,422,938, forward strand.
TAGTCGCTAATTGAGTCCATCTACTTTTTTGCTCATCTCAAATAATGCATTTCATGTATACGAAATGCATACTCAATATAGATCGAGTCGAAGCAAATGCAGCGCTCAGGAAAAGTTCATCACAGCTACACTAACATACAAAAATCTGGGGTCAGTAAGACATTTTAATGTTTTTAAAGGAGTCTCTTCTGCTCACCAAACCTGCACTTATTTGATCAAAAATAGAGTCAAAATTGCTAATACATTTTAGAATTTAAAACAGATGCTTTCTATTAGAATAGCTGTTAAAATGTAATTGATTTCTGTGATCAAAGCTGAATTTTCAGCATCATTACTCCAGTCTTCAGTGTCACATGATCCTTCACAAATCATTCTACCTGAATATCACTCATCAAACTCAACATATCCAGCTCTCTTGAACCAGCTCAAGCTCACAGAAAGACTGTTTCTAAATGTAATTAACTTTTAACATCCATTTTGCATGGCCAATAAAACATGTTAATCAATGCAATAGCATTTTATTTTTTATAGCTATTTCTTTAGATCAAATTCAGATTCAAACTTTAGAATCCAAACTCACATCAGCGAACAGCTAACAATGATTTAAAACCAGCCTTAAAGTATAAAACAGAGATGATTATAAAGCATCAGCAGATGAGATAATCATAGTAAGAGAAAGCAATTTAAAAACAGCTTTATTTAGAATATAAAACATACATAGATGAATGAAAAATTGCATTCAAAATCGTTGGTGGTTATTTCTAAATTAAGAGTCAACAATAACTATGCTCGACGATCCTAAAAAAATAAAGCATGCGTTTAATCTACTACGGAGGTAGTGAATAATTTAATTTTAACGTTTTAATTGCTTATAACTTAATTGCTTGTTTGTGTTTTAATGCAGTGTAAATATTTTTAAAAATGATTTAAATTGATCTTAAATCAGATGAAAGCCTCCAGATCCAAACTGTTTGCATATACGTCTCATCACTGTTTAATCGTTTCTGAATATTCAGACTCAGAATATTTATTAAAAACAACCTTAAAGCAAACACAGATATTATAGAGCGAGTCAGTGACTGCAGATGCATGTTTAGATGAATCACCGGTGATTATTTGAACATTACCAGTCAATAATTCTGCTCTGTGATCTTTATGAAATAATAAAGCATGTGTTTGTTTATCTGCAGTGAGCTGTACAGTCTCTCCTCGCTGATCAAACCTCATCTTGACCCGCGTTTCAAACACAGCACGACTGAGAACTGAACATCAAAAGCAGCTTCAACCGAATCCATTTCCAGACGACCTTCACGACCCGAATCCCATCGAGACGCTCCACACACACCGATACACACTGTGCAGACGCTCACGCTCGTCTCAGGGGTTTAACATGTGTCTGGTTTACATTCATCTGCGTGAACGCACTCACACACATTTATTTAAAATACTATTTCAGTCTTTCTACTTTAAAAATTCATGTGTTAATTGCTGTTTCTTTGTAATTATTTGTAAAGTGTGGTTTCTAAATGCGTGAGCTGTTCCAGAGTAAATCCTACCGGAGGTGACACTCGCAGTCACGTTTATTCTGTACGGCGAAAACCGCGGCACTTTCAGTCTCACACTCACTCTATTCTCTTTCCAATTTAGCGCGTCCCGTCCCGGACATTCGTCTTCCCGCTGAAATATTCCATCAGACACAGGCTCGGTTTCTGTCTCTCGGTTATAAAGCGGACGGCACAGGAACATTAGTGCGAGATGGACAATATTTCCCTTCCTGCGTCCCGAGCGCTAGCACAAACACAGGCCCGCGGCTTTATAAAGGTGTGCCGTCGCTCCATTTATAACGGGACGGTCATTAGAGAGCTGGGAGATCCATCTAGAGGGACACGTTCAGATCGAACGCTCCTCGATTTCGGAGCGCAGTGAATTCTTCGCCTCCAGATAACAGAAGAGCGTCAGGAAGATGAATACAGCAGAGTCAGGCGCTCCTGCTCTTCCTCTCCTCGCTTTCTCAAGCGTGTGACGGACACAATGCGATCCCATCAAACCATCAGAGATATGAAACATCTCATGCATCTACTGGACTCACAGCCGGGACAGATTTATATTCAGGTTTGATACAACACCAAAATGAAACCAAAACGTTACAGATTCATCACTGACTAACCTCCATTGACAAGTATTACACATACTGTAAACTGTAACAAGCTTCACTCAAATATGTGATCCTGGACCACAAAACTATTCATAAGCTTTCCACTGATGTATGGTTTGTTAGGATTGGACAATATTTGGCCAAGATACAACTTTTTGAACAACTGAAATCTGAGCATGCAAAAAAAAAAATACATATATATATATATATATATATCTAAATATTGAGAAAATCGCCTTGAAAGTTGTCCAAACGAAGTACTTAGCAATGCATATTACTGATCAAAAATTTAGTTTTGATATATTTACAGTAGGAAATGTACAAAATATCTTCACAGAACATGATCTTTACTTGATATCCTGATGATTTTTGGCGTAAAAGAAAAATCAATCATTTTGACCCATACAATGTATTGTTGGCTATTGCTACAAATATACCGGTTGAGTTTTCTTCTGCGTTCTGCTGTACAGATGTGAATTTATATTTCTTTCAGCCTGAGGCTTTTGGTGTGAAAGGGCTTTTACATTAGCTAAAAACAGAACTTTTTATATTAAAAAAAAACAAGCAAGCCCTGTCCAGATTTTAAAAGTAACGTAACACAGTACTTTACATAATTATTTACTTTTTTAAGGAAGTAACGCAAGATTGTAACGCAAAAGTAACATAACTTTACATAAAAAGTCACTAAAGTAATTAGTTTTTTTTTTTTTATTACTATTAATTACGTTTTTGCGTTACTTTTTAGGGGGTAATGCAACATTGTAACGCAAAAAAGACAACGCATTACTTTACATAAAAAGTAACTAACGTGATTAGTTACTTTTTTAGGGAGTAATATAACATCGTAATGCAAAAGTAACTTTCCCCAACAATGACTACGACTGGTTTTGTGGTCCAGGCTCACATATAGATGAATAAAGCCACTACAACTCCACGCATACCAAGAGACAACGAGAGGCCTCTCTCTGAAACCCTTGAAATAAGCCATACTGTAAATGTGAGAACAAATCTACACACTTAGACACAGACTGTAACCTTTACAACTGCACTTTCCATGTGTATGCAAATTCTGGATGTGTTGCTCGATGTTTTTGGTGGGATATAGTGCCTCAAGCTTTTGTCTTCATCTTCTTACACTTCGAGATGGATATCCAGACACTGGCTGTGTATTAAGACTTGTGCGGCTTGATATACAAAAATGATGTCTCTTGCTTGAATGTGTGGTAAAAAACTCATGATTAGCGTTATCTAAAAGATCCACATTGTTTTATACATTTTTTTTTGGACAGTACAGTATTAATAGTAAATCTCATCTGGCTGATGTTTTATATCATCTCCAAATTAAACGATCCTATCATCCAGATCTATACCCAATGTCACTGTAAGACTATACATATTAGAAACATTACAGTTATGAATTTCTGTAAAGTAGCTTTAAATAAAACGGATATGACTTCATATTTATAAATTAATAATCATATGACATACAAAGTATATAATGTACCATTAACATATAATATGCAAAGTAAAATGCATTAAAAATCTAGTTAAATCATCACAGCATGTTTATCCACTTTTTTATTTTAACTAGATTTTTACTGTATTTTAGCATTTCACCAACTATAATTCAGATTGTAAGATATTTTATAAAAACATTAACATTATTAATTTTAGTTAAAGCTTTGAAATGTGTTAGAAGAAACTTTTTAAAAATAATATGCAATTATACAATCAAATTAAATACAAAGCGTATAATATACAATTAATAAATGTTACAAAACTAGAGTAAAAATCTGTTTAAATCATCAGTTTGTATTTACTACAGTTTTACTAATATATATTGAATATTAAACCATCAATATAGCAGCGATAATCCACATCATAATATATTTTATAGACATACTAACACTATTAATATCTGTAAAGCTGCTTTGATATACAAACTGTCATATACAATTTATTATTCAAAATTATATAAAATTCAAAGTATAAAATATTGTTTATATTTGTTTATTTATTTATTCATCAACTTATTACATGCATTTTAGTTTTTTAAAAATATTATTTTTACCTTTTATCAAAATCATCACTAATATGCCATAAATATTGAATATATCACCAGCTATAACCCAGACTGAAGTCTGTCTGATGTTTAATATCTCTGATGGCTTGATGGGATTGATGGTTTGACCGTCACGGCTGACTACGGTTCAGAAAAATATGAAAGAACAAAAGACATTTACTATAATCATTTTAGACCATTTTAAAGATAATATATGAATATTGAGCTACACATCAAATAATGTGAAAATCATGACCAGGCGAGGCTACGTTAACCCTGCATGTTCATACACGCGACTCCAGCAGCTTAACTTTCCATCAGCCATCTACAATCAAACACACTGATCAATTTAACTGGTTATATTAGATGACTTCTGATGTGAGACAAAAGCCTCCGATTATGCTAAAATATGAACTAACAGTTAGTAAGCAGGTTATAGAGCACTAGTTAGTTCCAGACGAGTGTGAATGAGTGTTTAGTGTTGTATCACAGTATCATCTCAAACATCCACATCTACTCCAGCATCGACACACTCCTTCATTACTCTTATGAGACGACTCCATTTCAGAGGCGCGTCAGTCAGAGAGATCGACAGACAGAAAGAAGAACGAACCACACCGGCTCTAATTTACACAATAATAATCATTTGGCAGCTCAAGCATGCAGATAATCGGATGAGGGTCTGATTGAAAGCTCTAGCGGAGCGTGAACCGATGCCTCATCGCAAACTCACCGACACAAAGCCTTCCTTATTCCCATCGTAGCGACATAAAGACCTCTGAACCCACGCACAGATCAACGCCGCAAAATGCACGTTCAGCTCGGAAAAAAGCAATTGTATGGAAGATTGTTTCCGTAATGGGATATAAGTAAAAAAAAAAAAAAAAAAAAGTAAGTGTGAGTTTTTGTCTAACAATTTAGATTTTTTTCCTCACAATTCTGAGTTCAAGATATATGTGAGATGTGAGATATAAACTCAGTTGCGAAATATAAAGTCATAAATGCATCAGAATTACATCAGAGATACAAAGTGAGAAATGCATCAGAATTGCAAAAATTGTGAGATCTAACCTTATTTATGAGAGATATAAAGTGAGAAATGCATCAGAACTGTGATATTTGAGATATAAAGTCATAATTCAATCAGAATTGCAATAATTGTTAGTTATTAACCGCATGGGTTAACTCATGCATTGGTTAGCAGGTTCACCCGTCCTTTCGCTCTGATTATAATAAACTGATTTCATTCTTTTCTTCAGAAACAATCACGCTGCTTCTACAGGTGACGTGTGATTCACGGGAGACTAATGCATGATGACTGATAATGATATCAGGTTTAATTCTCCAGTCGGTGTGTTTGCGTTTGACATGCGGGAACGTCTCTAAACCCGTCAGAACGGATTCATCCACACGGGCCGTCACGTCTAAACCCCGCAGTCTTTCAGCCGCTGTCAGCGCAGGATTGAAGCGTCCTAAAGCACGGCGGCGCTTATTTTGTCAAAGCTGACAGAAAAGCACGTCATGAGGAGCAGAGCGACTGACGCTCAGTGAGAAAGAAAAACAAGCCTCAAGCAACCGTGAGATCCGCTGAAGATCCTGTCAGTGTGGAAAACAGTCCACAGCTGATTCAGGACCAGACACGCCCAATGAGACGGAGACTGTGTGATTGACAGGTGAAGTGACCAATCACTGTGGTTTACCTGAGACGGATGATACTATAATTACAGTGTAACAGAGCGACGCGGAAACAACAAATTCAAATGTGACCCTGGACCACAAAACCAGTCATAAGGGTCAATTTTTTAAATTGAGATTTAATAAATAAGCTTTCCATTGATGTATGGTTTGTTAGGACAGGACAATATTTGTCCGAGATACAACTATTTGAAAATCTGGAATCTGTGGGTGCAAAAAATTCTAAATATTGAGAAAATCACCTTTAAAGTTGTCCAAATGAAGTTGTTAGCAATGCATATTACTAATAAAAAATTAAGTTTTGATACATTTACAGTAGAAAATGTACAAAATATCTTCACAGAACATGATCTTTACTTAATATCCTAATGATTTTTGGCATAAAAGAAAAATCAATAATTTTGACCCATACAATGTATTTTTGGCCACTGCTACAAATATCATCACAAATATAGTGAATGACTGATTAGAAAACAAAATCAGAATTAAAATCAAATCGGGTTAAAAATCTGGCGTAGAAACCACTTACAGTTTTAAAGAAATGACAATTAGACAATTCAAAGACTAAAATACTATAAATGTACTCCAAAAATATTTGACAAAATATTTAATATATTATATAAATATATTAATAAAATATATTTTTTTTAGTGTAGGTAAAACGGAAACCATAAAAAAGTCAATACTTGAAACAAAATAAACATTACCTAATAAAAAAAAAGAAAAAACCTTGTACTTATTTCAGCTAGCTGCCTAAAATAACTGCACAAACTAATGAAAACTTAAAACTGATAAAAAGGATGAAAATATAACACAATTAATAATACTTTAAATTACAATAAAAACAAATATATATAAACATTTTTATTACTTGAAAAAAAAATGAAAGAAAAAAAAATCTAAAACACTTCTCATTTACATTTAGTTTAAATTAGTGTACTAAAATAACTAAAAATGAAATAAAAAAAAAAACATAAAAAACAAATAAAAATGACAAAATTACTTTAAAATTAAATTAAAAATGGAAAACATATATAACAAATATATTTTATCAAAGCTAATATAAAATATTTTAAAAACTACAATCATATCTGAATATAACACACACATATACATACATATATATATATATATATATATATACACACACATATAATACTATATATAAATCTTTAACAGCACCTGTATGTCTCTCTCTCTCTCTCTCACACACACACACACACACACACGTACGTGTGTCTCAGATGGGTTCAGTAATGACTCTATCAGTCCTGTGAGAGACGACAGGTCAGTCTGTCCCGGCAAACCCACGGCTGTATCATCACCTCCATCAGTTGAGCAGATCCATCACGTCTGTCCCGTCGTGACCTGCAGTCAACATCCTCCAGCGCCACTGACCGTATGAATGACGGAGCTCTGACAACATTACAGCTCATTACAGACACAAATCTGCTCCTTCAGCACATTCAGCCACAGCACCACACACTCAACACTCAATAAACAAATATTATTGTTCTTAAATATGAAGTCATTTCTGCACCGCTAAGCAGAAGCGAGTCAGAATCTGTCAGTCAGGCCACTCAAACAAACAAACATCAGTGCATGACTGATTTAAACTGAGCTAGACAGCAAATCAACAGAAAAAAGAGAAGCAACAGAAACATAACAGAAAATGGTCTGTATTTTTGCCATTATAAATAAATGAATCAGTTTTTTCTATAATGTTTTTACAAATGAGAATGTTCCTAAATGCATGTTTTGTAACTTCTACATTATATGGTAAATATGAATGAGCTTTGTGTTTCATGGTGACTTTCCACACGCATGATGATTTTTATACAGTACAAACTATTCATGGGTTTCAGTCACGTGACTTTTTTGTCGCGGCCCCCATCGTTAGGACCTTGCGTAGTCTCTCCTTGGTGATCGGAAACCAAAATAACGCTTCACCAACAACGAAAAACAAAGTTTGTTTGTTTGTTTCTTTTTTAAATAGACACATTAGGGTTGGATCCTTATTTACTGTCAAGCGAACTGCTGACTCCACTAAAGTTTAGTGAAAACATACCGTTTTGATCTCACACACAATCCCTCTCCATACACTCGGGCCAGTTTCAAGTAAATTCTCACCTGCCGGACACTTGCCCATCTGCCGCACCCGTCTGGATGTCTGTGTACTCGGTACAGATTCTGGACCCAATCAATCTGAGACAGTCGTGACTTACCGACACCGACGCATACATCCACGCCAGACTAGCCTGTTCATTAACTTGTGCTGTTCATTAATATTTCATTTATAATTGATAAGGTTACCTAGCCAAAACATTTACTTTCATTTTAATTATGTAGATTAGAATACATAAATAACATGACTTAACAAATCTATAAACATCTCATTATTATGAAAGCTATTTTAAAGTCCATTAAAGAACTCATATTGATCAAGCTGGCATGACTAAAATTTATTTACACAACAATTTATCTACAAAACCACGTAACTACAGCAAAAAACAGCAGTTTTAAGTGTAGATAAAATATTTAACACATTTTGCAAAATGACCCATGTTTTATTTTAAATTACCCATATTACACAATTTACTTGAATGAATGAGGCATTTATATCAACCTGGACAGTAACATTTAATAAATAAAGGGTAAAACATAAAAAAATTAAAAGGTATTTTAAAAACACATTGGTACATTTTTGGAATTAAACATTTTATACTTCTGACATGTTACCGGTACTCAGTCAAAGCGTCGGTATCCGGGTGATTAGAAATGACACTATATAACTATCAGAAAGGGTCACCTCATCTCCACAATTCATGTCAATGAATGCAAGCGGAGTCGGTCTACCTCAGGTTGTCACCCGATCTCATGAAAGTGTGTATTTGGTGTAGGCTACTACTTATTTATATGCAGAAATTGACTTCAAATGACTTGCCGTATGATATATTATATTATTATAAATATTATTATTTTGATATTTTCTGTAATTTAAATTTTAGTTGTATTAATTTTATTTTTTATTAAATTTTTAGTAATATGCTGTATGTTTGTTTTATTAGTTATTTTTATATGTCTGTATCAGAGGTTAGGGTTAGGGTTAACCGATAACTGTCCGTCAGACGGAATTTTTATTTTTTTTTTTATCAGTGATGGAAAAATCTGAAGGCCGTCAGTCATTTTGACGGATTGCACTGAGGGTGATCTATTGTAAAATTGTAGCTGTAATTCCCACCCCTGTCCAGTTGGTGGCGAGTGCGCTCCAATGTAGCAGCAGAGCGCTGGATCCAGAACTAAAATGAAACTGTCACAAATGTTTTGCTATGCGTTTGATCGATTATGCAGAAGCCAGTACACAGAAGCTACGACGATCTATCACGTCTCATTAAGGAGTGCCAAAACGGTATTTATTGCTTAAATTTCCTAAAGAAATGGACAGAATTTGAAATCTGAGACTTTGTTTCATATCAAAAGTAACACAAAGCCTAGCCTATCGCTATTTATTGGATGGGAGGCGCGCTGTACCGTTCATTCATCAACTAAAAACAAACAGCATAGACCAAAAGATCGACTGGCATTAACAAATTGATATGGGCTCATAAAAATGAAAATATATTAAAATTGCTCTCACTGCAGGGGTGTTGAACATGAAAAAGTTACTCAGTCTCATCTGTTCTCTTCAAAATAAAATGCATAAGCCTATATTGTCCTGTTGGTTCATAGTTAAAAATGAAAATGTGAACAAAAACAAAAGCAATTAAATGTGTTATAATAATTAAAATATGAAAATTAAAATGACGGGTAATAATAGATTATGACGGAATTTTTACGACCCTGTTAAAGTCTAACGCAACCTCCGGTCTGTATAGTTTTTATTAAATTCTACTTTGGGTTATTTTGACAAATCAACATTCATAAACTTTGCTTTGATATAAAAATTTCAGCTCAGTATGAATTTCATTAATTTTACTTCCTTAGATTCAAATTCCAATTGCAATTCTGCATCATTTCCATTGATGTGTGGTTTGTTAGGACAGAACAAAATTTGGCTGAGATACAACTATTTGAAAACCTGGAATCTGAGGGTGCAAAAAATCTAAATATTGAGAAAATCGCCATTAAAGTTGCCAAATTAAGTTTTTAGCAATGCATATTACTAATCAAACATTTAGTTTTGATATATTTATGACGGGAAATTTACAAGATCTCTTCATGGAACATGATCTTTACTTCATATCCTAATGATTTTTGGCATAAAAGAAAAATGTATAATTTTGACCCATACAATACATTGTTGGCTATTGCTACAAATATAGCCGTGATACTCAAAACTGGTTTTGTGGTCCAAGGTCACATTTGGTCAACAATGTAGGTTTTACCAGGAGCACAAACACACACACACACACACACGCACATGCACTGAACCTGCGTTATGATGTTGATCTGATGGAACTGAAGCGTTTCTACCTGATCAGTGGAAATGAGACCCATCAAACCTCAATCATCTAGAAACGACCACCGTATCGAGAAGGCACAATGTGTCCGACACACACGTCTGCACTAATAAATCACCCGTCCGGACACATCAGGAGTTCAAATCAACACAAAGATGAATGTGCTGCTCTTCATCCTTCTGTCGTGATGTTAAACTAAAGCTGAGTTCACCTGATCTGCTCCAGATCGAGTCCTCGCTCCTCGTTAGAGCCGGAGTCGTAACGAAGCAGACGTAAACACGGATCTGGACGCGTCTGTTGTCCTCGGCCTGCTTCCATTCGCCGGCGCCAGCTCATTGTGTCTGTCAGCGTGGAGCGCACATGAATAATTCAGTCTCTACAGGCGCGTTTGGCTTCGGAAAATCCATTTACATGAAAAACCCCATGTGTGTTTTTCCGTGTCAAACACTGGTGCAAAAACACCCGTCCTGATGGGAAAACGGCTCCAGCTTGGTAGACCCTACAGGACGGGTCATACCAGCTGGTTGACTGGTTAACAACCAGCTAGAAACCAGCTGTCGTGTTCCAAAACACAGTTTGCGTTTAATCAACAGTTGCTAACATTAAGCGCAGGCATGCAGAGTCTGCTGGAGATCACGGCGAGTTTGTGTTTCTGAGGGACTGACAGGAATATGGAACTGCAAATATATCAAAGCTTTTACAAATAACCAGAAACAAAAGCGCCGCTCTTTAATCCTCGTCTGGGGAAGGAAAGAAAAAGCAGCCGTTCCCTCCGGCAAACACGAGCGCTGTTAACACCGCAGCGACCCGAACAAACAAAATCATAAACCAGCCGCTCTCAACAGGCTCACTACGAGTGTGGACGTCCACTAAATCACACACGGCAAACCCAACTGGAACACGAATTTACTGAATTACAATTCAAAAAACATCAGCACAGGTGATGCATTCTGGGAAATGAAGTGTTCAACCTCCACCCTGATACACACACGTTCATTCAGACTGGCTAAAACACTGTAAAATGACTTTTCTAAGCTGTAAATAAACCAAAGATTACATTTTACAAGAAAATACTATTTTAGTTTCAAAATTTTGACTTTAATTCAACGTGTTACTTGTTGTTTTTGTATAATTAATTGGGAAATTTACTAACAATTTCTGAATTTAAATTGCTTCAAAGTAAACAGTGTAGATTAATGTATTAAAAATAACTGAATATATCAACTAATTAAACATATCAATTACATACACATTTCTATAGGCATTTCATAATCTTTGTTTCATAAACAACTTTAAAAATATAGATTTTTACAGTGTATTATACACATCATATATAGTATCACTGATGTACTATTATAATTTTTCATATTTACTATTATAGTAGATATTTAAAATTAGTTTTCATTTTTCATTTAAAATTAATTTTTATTAATTTTATTAATAAATGTAACATTTAATTTTGTAGCAATTTGCTTTTTCTTCTTTTTTTTTTTAACTTTTTATTAGTTTTTTTTATTTGTCCGTACAGTTTTTATTAAATTTGGATATTTTCTGTTTGATTAAAAATGTATTTGTATTAATTTTATTTATACATTTACATTTAAATTTTTAGTAATTTGCTGTATGTTTTTTTATTAGTTGTTTTTTTATATGTCTGTATAGTTTGTATTAAATTTTGATATTTTCTTTTTGACTTAAAATTTATTTTTAATTAATTTTATTTATACATTTTAAATGTTAAATTTTTAGTAATTTGCTGTATGTTTTTTATTTTTATTAGTTTTTTTTTATGTCTGTATAGTTTTTATTACATTTTGATATTTTCTGTTTAATTTAAAATTTATTTTTATTAATTTTATTTATACATTTTAAATTTACATTTTTAGTAATTTGCTGTATGCTTTTTTATTAGTTGTTTTTTTATATGTCTGTATAGTTTGTATTAAATTTTGATATTTTCTTTTTGACTTAAAATTTATTTTTAATTAATTTTATTTATACATTTTAAATGTTAAATTTTTAGTAATTTGCTGTATGTTTTTTATTTTTATTAGTTTTTTTCATGTCTGTATAGTTTTTATTACATTTTGATATTTTCTGTTTAATCTAAAATTTATTTTTATTAATTTTATTTATACATTTTAAATTTACATTTTTAGTAATTTGCTGTATGCTTTTTTATTAGTTGTTTTTTATATGTCTGTATAGTTTTTATAAAATGTATACATTTTATTTATTTTATAACTTCAACATTTCTCCATTGACTATAAATCTAAAAATGGCTTTTTAACCTTTCAAACAAGGCTTTTGTCAAATCAACATTCATAAACTTTGCTTTGCTATAAAAACTACAGCTCAGTATGAATTTCATTCATTCTCCTTCCTTATATTCAAAATCCAATTGCAATTCTGCATCATTTCAAATTCTACTCAAACTCTAAATATGAGGCAGAGTCCAGTTGTTTTAATTGCTTAAATGAAATGTTTTTGCCTAAATTTTGGAGTTTTTATGCTGTGTAATTTTATGTCTTGCTTTCACATTTATTAAAAAACAGGAAGCATAAAACCGCTCTGAATTCACTGCGATATCGATTCAGACAGAATCCGGATGGATTTATAGCGCTGGTTACCGCATTACGCACACAGACGGGTAAAATAAGCCGTGTTAAAGCAAAGCCTGACGTATTTCCACTGATAACGGTTTTCCACAAAGAGCCGGTAATGGAGGAGCGAAGCAGCTGTAGATGTGAACATCTCAAACGCACAACAATAAATGTGCAAATGAGACATTTCAGCACAAAAGGCATCTTGTAGTGAAGCGCAGGACTGTGTCGGGTTCCTGTAGCCGCGCTCGCCTTCCCTAACACGCTTTAGCTTCACTCAAGCCTGCTTAAACACAAATAAGCAATCGCAGCTTTTCTATTATTGCACATGAATTATTGAGTAACACGACCGGCGTGTTTACAGCTACGACTGCTGCGGCGTGACAGAGAGACGGGCAGAGGGGAAGAGAGCGGAGCGGTGACAGCGGCTGATTTCGCCCCGTCACTCAGTCAGCAGCATTAGCATTCCTAAAGATGTCCCACGATTCCCGGCGGAGCCGCCCGTCCCGCTCCCGTCAGCCTCGGCTGACACATCCTGAGAGGAAACGCTCGCAAGCCCAACAAAAGAGCAGACGCTGCTGAGAGACACTCAGAGCTTCTGTTTCTGCAGAATGAGTGCGATTTCACAGCGATCCACAGAGCCATGTGCCGGTCAGTCCAGTGCTATTAATTTCATTTAATAGTATTTTAGAAAAAAAAAAAATAATAAAAATAAATAAATAAATAAATATGGACACACTATAGGCTTCTACTGTTTATATAAATGCAAATAAGACCAAAATAAACCTAAAAACTAAAAGAAAATAAATTGCACTTTTCCTTAATATTATTCTATAATTATATGGTTATTTTATGTCAAATAATGACATAATTATAAAACACATATATGTAATCAATTTATAATTTGTAAATATATTCTACACACACATATATATATATATATATATATATATATATATATATATATATATATATATATATATATATATATATATATAAAATATAATTGTGTTTATAAAGTATAATATAAAAAAAATCAGAAACGCAATTTATTTCAATTTATAGTTGAAAAGGCAACATTTCTCACTTTTATTTTGATAAAGCTGAAGTACTAAAATAACTGAACTAAAACTAAAACTACATAGACACATCAAAAAAACAAAACAAATAAAAATAAAACAAAAACAAAAAATACTACACAACTTTAAAATTCAAATAAAAACATAAAACAGCTAATTCAAAATGTTTACAACAACTACAACAGTATATCAGTGATACTAGAAATAAATCAATCAAAACATAAATATACACTGTAAAAAATCTTTTTTCAAAGTTGTAAATAAAACATAATTGGAGCATGTTTTACAAGTGCTCTTTCAGTTTTTCTACTTCAAAATTTCACATGTAATTCAGTGTTACTTGGAGTTTGTTTGTAATTATTTGTGTGCATTCATTCACACACAATAAAAGATGAATATATCACGTATCTGATCCAGAAAATCCGTCCAGATGACAGAATATTTGTAAATATATGAGACAGTTTGTGTTGATCTGTGTCTTATTAAAGTGAATATGATAATGAAATCACAGACTGTTAATTACACAGATGAGATTAAAGGATAGAAACTCTTTCAGAGCGACACGCGGGCCGTGTTCCAAACACTAGTGAGCTGCCTACATAGACGCCTTCTGAGGGAGCATCAAACACAATCATTCACAGCACAGCGAACAACGAGTGAAAAAGGGCATTTTAAATTAATATAACTTAATGAACTTCCTGTGCTGAATGATTCATTTCTCTCGATTCATCTGCTGTTTTAATCAGAGTCAGCGTCAGAACTATGATGGTGCTGGAAGTGATGTCTTCTTAGGGAGCTCACTAGGGTTTGGAATAGAGGCTTAGGGGTTAAAAGTTTAAAACCATAATCATTATTCAGTGATGTTTAACTGCACTGACACTGTCAGATAAGAACTAAACTAGAACTGAACTGATCTGAATAAAGGCTCTATTGTCTTCTGTGGAGCTGCTTTACAGCAGAATTGATGAATTTTTCAACATTAATACTGTTCTTTTGCTGTTTCGTAATGCTTTGAGAGAATCTGTACTGTGTAAAGCGCTATAGAATCACTGAGTCGTTCTCTGTCTGAGTGTTTCGTGTGTTTGAGTCTCAGTCTCACTGCACTGCTGTCAGACTCAAATCCTGGCCTGGATCTGTCTGTGTGTGGACTGGGATTCACTGACAGCTGTGAGAATCACTCATGTCTCTGTTCAACTAGTCACAAATCAAATACAAACACCAACGATAAAGATACATCTGATCAATGGTAAACACACATTCATATAAGGGATTCAAACCTTTTTATCACAACTGTTTAGAGATCAGACTCGGTCAGTGTTATTTTAGTATCAATGAGATGTTACTTAAATAGTTTTTAGTAATATTTTGAATCAGTTTTTATCAGTATTCTTCTCTGGTCTCATCAGCATCTCAAGAGCATCTCCTCTGGTCTCAGTAACATCTCAGAGTGTCTTCTCTCGTCTCGTCAGAATCTCAGAGTGTCTTCTCTGGTCTCATCAGTGTCTCAGAACACCTTCTCTTGTCTCATCAGTGTCTCAGAACACCTTCTCTTGTCTCATCAGCATCTCAGAGTGTCTTCTCTGGTCTCATCAGTGTCTCAGAACACCTTCTCTTGTCTCATCAGCATCTCAGAGTGTCTTCTCTGGTCTCATCAGTGTCTCAGAACATCTTCTCCAGTCTTATCAGTGTCTCAGAACACCTTCTCTTGTCTCATCAGCATCTCAGAGTGTCTTCTCTGGTCTCATCAGTGTCTCAGAACACCTTCTCTTGTCTCATCAGTGTCTCAGAACACCTTCTCTTGTCTCATCAGCATCTCAGAGTGTCTTCTCTGGTCTCATCAGTGTCTCAGAGTATCTCCTCTGATCTCATCAGTGTTTCAGAACATCTTCTCTGGTCTCATCAGTGTCTCAGAACATCTTCTCCAGTCTTATCAGTGTCTCAGAGTATCTACTCTGGTCTCATCCTCATCTCAGAGCATCTTCTCTGGTCTCAGCAGCATCTCAGAGTGTCTTCTCTAGTCTCGTTCTTGTCTCAGAGCATCTCCTTGGATCTCATCAGTGCCTCAGAACATCTTCTCTGGTCTCATCAGTGTCTCAGAACATCTTCTCTGGTCTCATCAGCATCTCAGATCATCTCCTCCGGTCTCATCCTCATCTCAGAGTGTCTTCTCTGGTCTCATCAACATCTCAAGAGCATCTCCTCCGGTCTCATCCTCATCTCAGAACATCTTTTCTGGTCTCATCAGTGTCTCAGAACATCTTCTCTGGTCTCATCAGCATCTCAGAGCGTCTTCTCTGGTCTCATCAGTGTCTCAGAACATCTTCTCTGGTCTCATCAGCATCTCAGATCATCTCCTCCAGTCTCATCCTCAACTCAGAGCGTCTTTTCTGGTCTCAGCAGCATCTCAGAATGTCTTCTCTGGTCTCATCCTGGCCTCAGAGCATCTCTCCTGTTCCCATCAACATCTCAAGAGCATCTCCTCTGGTCTCAGTAGCATCTCAGAGTGTCTTCTCTGGTCTCGTTCTTGTCTCAGAGCATCTACTCTGGTCTCAACAGTATCTCAGGACATCGTCTCCTGTCTCATCAGCATCTCAGAGTGTCTTCTCTGGTCTCATCAGTGTCTCAGAGTATCTACTCTGGGCTCATCAGTATCTCAGAACATCTCCTCTGGTCTCATCCTCATCTCAGAGCATCTCCTCTGGTCTCATCCTCATCTCAGAACATCTCCTCTGGTCTCATCCCCATCTCAGAGTGTCTTCTCTGGTCTCATCCTCATCTCAGAGCATCTTCTCTGGTCTCATCCTCGTCTCAGAACATCTCCTCTGGTCTCATCCTCATCTCAGAGCATCTCCTCTGGTCTCATCCTCGTCTCAGAACATCTCCTCTGGTCTCATCCTCATCTCAGAGCATCTCCTCTGGGCTCAGTAGCATCTCAGAGTGTCTTCTCTGGTCTCGTTCTTTTCTCAGAGCATCCCCTCTGTTCTCGTCCTTGTCTCAGAGCTCTGGTCTCATCAGTGTCTCAGACCATCTCCTCCGCTTTGATCCTCGTCTCAGAGCATTTCCTCTGTTCTCAGCATCTCAGAGCATCTCCTCCGGTCTCATCCAAGTCTCAGAGCATCTTCTCTGGTCTCTTTAGCATCTCAGAGCATCACATCCGGTTTCAGCAGCATCTCAGAGAATCTCCCCTGCTCTCATCAGTGTCCCAGATCGTCTCGTCTGATTTCGTCCTTGTCTCATTTATCCAGGATGGGTTGAGTTCACACTCAGGCTCTGTGGAGAGCAGCTTTTGTGTTTCTGTCAGGACGGCTATTGAATTTAATAGAGTGAGTGATGGTTAACTCTGCGGTGCTTTTGTTGAGCACTGACAGCAGTAATGAGACCGTGAGTGTCTCTCCATGGGCATTATGGGACGTCTGAACACCAGGCTCTCATAAACCCCATTAAATATCACAGCTATGCTCGAGCTGCAGCCGCGCCGAGGCAACCGCTGTTTCTGCACAGCGAACGCAGGCGCCGTCTGCGCCGTTTGCCGCAGGGATCCGTGATTAAAACAGCAGGAACCGCAGAGGAACCGCCGAGCTTTACTCTCATTCCCGCTTAATTAAAACCTTTGCTTGAGTGTCAAACTACCGCTAATAGTTTTTTGATTGACATGACATCAAGATTCAGGTATTTTTAATCTTCTCACATTTCTGTGGGAAACTTTCATCAACAGCAGATGGTTTTTGGCAGAAGTTTCATTAGCACCAGACAGATTGATCCCAAACCTCCCACAAACACACACTAACGTGGGACGCGTGTCTGTATATCAGTGTGTTTCACAGCAGATGCTTGCAGAAACGTTCCTGGTTCAACTTCACTACAGAGACTGATGATCCCATACAGCTATATGTGGTTGTCATTCAAAAAGCGCCAAAATACAAGCACAATACATGTATTTTAAAATATACTGAAATGTATACAAGTCTGAATGCATGGAAATATTGTGATCAAAAATACAGTAAAAATAGTGAAATATTATTTCAATTTAAAATAGCTGTTTTGCTGATGTGAATATCTGTTCAAATGTATTTGATTGGTGTGATGCGCAGCTGAATTACTCCAGTCTTCAGTGTCACATGATCCTTCACAAATCATTCTAATATGCTGATTTGCTGCTCAACAAACATTTCTGATTATTAGCAATGTTGAAAACAATGTTGTTGTGCACAGTATTTTTGTGGAAACCGTCATACATTATATTTTTAGGATTCACAGATGAACAGAAAGTTCATAAGAACAGCATTTATTTGAAACAGAAATCTTTTGCCACACATTAGATATTCAATGGCCGTGATCAGATGAAAGCGCTGCAGGACGTGTGTGAATGAACGAAACCTCGTTACCGGCCCATAAACACAAGAGCTGCAAGAAATCAGCTTAACGTCCTCAGAGTGTGTGTGTGTGTGTGGCTGACCAATGAGATTGGACTGGGGGCGGAGCTTCCTAAAGCATCATCATATATAAGCAGAAAGCAGTTCCGTACGAGAGTCACGGCAGGTTCAGACAGAATCTCACACTCATTTGAACACCTGGAGAACATCATCTCTGCATCCCGTCTGAATCTAGTCTCTCTCTTCACATAAAGCCCTGGATCAGTGCTCTACACGCACAGCAGAGCATTCCGGGTAAAACTCTCAGGGATCACACGGATCCGGATTTCAAGACTAAACCTTACAAACGCACATGCTCTGAAACAAAAGCTTTCACACACACACACACACACACACACACACACGTCTGCAGCAAACACCTGTGAAGCGCGAGCGAGCGCCTGCGTGAATGCGTGTGCATGCGTGCAGATGACGGACGCTCACAGGTCTCAGATCAGCACATGAGCGTGTCGGATCTTACCGAGCTGCAGCAGGATGAGTTGAGCCATCGCCTGACTGTTTCCAGCCTCGTTCTCAGCGATACACTGATAGAAACCCTCATCGGAGCGAACCAGACCCAGAATCTGGAGATGACCGCCGTCCTGAGAATCACACATGGGACAAAATACTCATTCTCACATGTGGCCTTAAATGGGCTCATGCATTTATGAGATATTAGCATTTTACAGGACCACTATAAATAAATAAATAAATAAATAAATATTACAATAAATATGTTTCATCAATAGGAATACAATTTAAATAAATTAATAAATTAAATTAAAATGAATACCTAAATAAATAAATATGCATGATTTAATTAATTAAATTAAATAAATATGAATAAATAAATAATAATACTTAAATAAATAAACAAACAAATAAAAGCTAAATAAATGAATAAAAATAAAATAAATAAAATATGTTTATGAATGAATAAACAAATAAAAAATATCAATACATAAAAGGGTCAAAGACGAAAAAAGGGTATGAGCATAAAAACAATAAGTGTAATACTGCTTTAAATTGTTGTTTTTCCAAAGAAAATGTAAGTTTAAAAATTAATATCATACATTTTTCCCTAATTTACAGAAGACACCCACTAAAATGTCATTCAGTGTAACAATCTTGTCATATTTACAACAAAAATCAATTTATGACATACTAAAAGACGAATTACTTTCAACCCAAATGCTAATTAGTTGCAATTCTACATTTTAAAAATTTGCCACTATCCTAGATTTTGCCCATTTGTCAGTAAGAATTTTTTACTCATTTAAAACACAATAAAACTGAATATGCTCCCTTATTCTTTTATATATTTTGATATGCACACATCAGAATAAGCATGTTATTTGAATTTTTACATAAATATTGTACACTGAATGACAATGTAATATTATTTTTAACCAAATTTTGACATTTTATTCTCAAAAACTTATTTGAAACCTCAAAAATAGACACTTTACTTACATTTAATGTGCTTTCTATGGACATAAAATCACTTTTGCAAATTTCTTTTGATGTGGACATCTTAACGTCTTTGACCCAAAAATAAATAAATAAATGAATAAATGTGATGAAAATTAATAAATGAATCCAACTCTTCCTCCTGCGTCTCAAACACTAGCTATATTTTCTCACCACGATCTGGAAGTAGTCGCTAGGAATGACGGCCTCTCCGTTCTTCACCCAGCGGACAGTGGGTTGCGGGTTTCCCGTTACGGCACACTCCATCTCGATATCCGTGCTTTCATACGCGTACGTGTTCGACGGGTAGTTGAGGAACTGAGGCGGCACTAAAAACAGAGAGAGAAAAACACCATAAACGTCACTGGATCATCACAGACAAACTCTGATCTGTTATTCCACAAAACCACATGACAGATGATTACAAATGAATCAAATACCAGTAAAAACAGTCAAAGATTTCA
Organism: Cirrhinus mrigala; assembly: GCA_036247105.1. Classification (NCBI taxonomy): domain Eukaryota; kingdom Metazoa; phylum Chordata; class Actinopteri; order Cypriniformes; family Cyprinidae; genus Cirrhinus; species Cirrhinus mrigala. Next base: position 48,443,338 of record CM070011.1, read on the forward strand.
ATTACAAATGGACTGTGTGTGTGATGTGTTTTAACACTTACAGATTATCATGACATTACTGCAATCATCACGTAAGCATCAAATTGTGATTTGAGTCTTTCAATGAATGTCTGATGCTTCAAAAAAATAAAATACAATAAAATAAAATAAAATCTAACTTTCTTGTACTCTTAATTTGTGTGCTGCTTTAGATAAAAGCATCTTCAAAAAATAAAATAAAATGAAATAATAAAATCTAACTTTGTTGTATTCTACTTTGAGTTGCTTTAGATAAAAGCATTTTCAAAAAATAAAATTAAATAAAATAAAATCTAACTTTGTTGTATTCCTAATTTGTGAGTTGCTTTAGATAAAAGCATTTTTAAAAAATAAAATAAAACAAAATAAAATAAAATAATAAAATCTAACTTTGTTGTATTCTACTTTGAGTTGCTTTAGATAAAAGCATTTTCAAAAAATAAAATTAAATAAAATAAAATCTAACTTTGTTGTATTCCTAATTTGTGAGTTGCTTTAGATAAAAGCATTTTTAAAAAATAAAATAAAACAAAATAAAATAAAATAAAATAAAATCTAACTTTGTTGTATTCCTAATTTGTGAGTTGCTTTAGATAAAAGCATTTTTAAAAAAAATAAAATAAAATAAAATAAAATAAAATAAAATAAAATCTAACTTTGTTGTATTCCTAATTTGTGAGTTGCTTTAGATAAAAGCATTTTTAAAAAAAATAAAATAAAATAAAATAAAATAAAATAAAATAAAATCTAACTTTGTTGTATTCCTAATTTGTGAGTTGCTTTAGATAAAAGCACTTTCAAAAATAAAATAAAATGTTGCCATTTAGCCTTGTGGGATCCCTCCTCATGGACCTTTTCCGCTCCCCCCCCTCCCACTCACCTCCTGTCTCATCTCCAGTGTCCTATCAACGAAAAATGGAAAAATGCCCAAAAATCAAATTAAATTAAATAAAAAAAATGAACTTTTCTGTATTCCTCATCTGTATGTTGCCTTTGTAGAGTGCTTCAAATCTCTCACTTTTGAGTGTCGATTACAGTGAGGATGTTCCCTCAGAAGGCAGCAGACTATGCAGACAGCAGATTGTAGTGTTTGTATCAGATGTGATGTAAAGACTGACACAGCAGTGTGGAATATGAATATATCAGCAGTAGTGGAGGATCTGAACTCCTGCTTCACATAAATCAAACTGAGCCAATTTATCAACATAATCCGGTCAAATCTGCAGCTGCAGCAGAGCAGCTTAACCTGAGAGACACACACACACACACATTCTTGCATTTGTGGTTTACGGGGACTCTCCATAGGCGTAATGGTTTTTATACTGTACAAACCGTATTTTCTATCGCCCTACACCTAAAGCTAGCCCTCACAGGAGACTGTGCACACTTTTTGAATTTCATAAAACACTGTTTAGTATGTTTTTTTAAGCCTTTTGTTTTACGGGGACACAGGAAGTGTCCTCATAAACCATGTTTACGTTGTAGTACCCATGTCATTATACACATTTGTGTCCTCATAAACCATATATACCAGAACACACACACACACACACACGGACGGTCATTCCCTGACAGCATCATTAAAGCGCTCAATCAGCTGAGATCATGGTAGAGATGGACGTACATCATGATTAAAGTCAAAGCACAGACTCCAGTCCAGCTGATTTTCCTCTCCGAGAATGAAAGGCTCATTTCAGCAGGAAAATTACGTATCGATCGGCCTCATCTCAATAATAGTCTGAACGCTCATCTTCAGACGGCCGGCATCGGCCTGATTGGAATGAAATGGATTTGAGATGTTTGTCCACTTTAAAGAAGAGAAATGACTGAGACGCCGAAGAACTTCAGAGAGACGCCGACACGAGCCAACGACAGGAAACAAACATCAACAAAACAGCACAAACACAACGAGACGCTCATCTTAGAGAGTTATTACTGAAAACTACCTGACATTAAAATTCATTATCTTAATATCACACTTATTTTATAATACTATACATATTCATTAAGCTCAGTTGATATTCATTATAAAAAATGTGCTTTTTTTTTTTTATTTCAATTTTAATTATAATTATTCATATATATGTATATATATATATATATATATATATATATATATATATATATATATATATATATATATATATATATATATATATATATATATATGAACATTAAACATTACATTAAATGTAAGTAAAGTGTCTATTTTTAAGGTTTCAAATACGTTTTTGAGAATAAAATGTCAAAATTTGGTTGAAATAATGTTACATTGTTATTCAGTGTAACAAAATATTTATGTAAAAATTCAAACATGCTTATTCTGACCTGTACATATTAAAATATATAAAAGAATAAGGGAGCATATTCAATTTTATTGTGTTTTAAATTAGTAAAAAAATTCTTACTGATAAAATGGGCAAAACCTAGGATAGTGGCGAATTTTTAAAATGTAAAATTACAACTAATTAGCATTTGGGGTGAAGGTAATTCATCTTTTAATATGTCATAAATTGATTTTTGTTGTAAAGATTTTTTGTTGACAAGATTGTTACACTAAATGGTATTTTAGTGGGTGTCTTCTGTAAATTAGGAAAAAATGTATATTTATTTTTTGCTCAGAAAAACAAAAACAAAAACACAATTATATTAAACTATAGAAAACTTTTTCTTTGTTCTTTTGAAAAACAACAACAACTTAAAGCAGTATTACACTTATTGTTTTTACCCCTTTTTTTGTTTATTTCTGACTATATTGACTAATACATATATATATATATATATACATATAATTCAAAATGCACCACTCATTTTTATAATAATAATATAACAAAAAACAACAATAATAATAATTATTATTTTTGTTATTATTCTTACTGATCCCAAACTTTTAAGCGGTAGTGTATATAAAAATAAAATGAAAAATGCACCACTCATTTTTATACTAATAAAAATATTATTATTAGTAATAATTAATAATAATAATTATATTTATTATTATTCTGTATAAATATTAATAATTATTGAAAAAAAATATTAACTTCAATTATTATTAATGAATTGTTTAAATAAATTCAAATGCATCAATACTATTAACAATCATATGAACATTTTTAATTTCTTGCAAATGCTGTCTAGATTTAATGAAGAAATGTTGTCTAGTAAGTGCACTCAGAAACCAGCAATCCCAGTGCAATCACAGCTCAAAGCTCACAAAAAATAACCTGAAAACACTTGTGGGTTATTGTGATGTTTTTGATGTTATTCTCTTTGGACTCTCATTCTGACGGCACCCACTGCAGTGTGGGAATCATCTGTAATGCAGATGTTATAGGCCTAGAGTGACCACCTGTCCCGCTTTGCGTTGTACCGCACAGCATTTTCACCCCTTGTCCCCCGAGTCGCATATTGAGAAAATGTCCCGCATTTTCATCAGTCTGTTGGTTTTTAATGATCATATTAAGAAAACATCCATGCGGTCTTTTGTCTTTTTAAAAAAGCTTTTTATTTATTCTTTTTGCAGCATAGTTTTTGCACAAAGGATTTGCGAAGCTCATCAAGTGATCTAGAAGCACCGATGGAAATGGTCGAGCACACACGGAAAAACACGAGATTCTCCATTCATTTTAACCAATTTTAAAAAATCGATGCAGCTTTCAGATGCGACTTTCTTTTTATTTTAAAAGTTAGTTTGAGGCAGTTTCTATGGCGTTATTTTAATGACAAATGACGTGGATTCTCTTCACTCTCATATAAAAAAAAAAAAAAAAAATTAATTAAAAAACGTAATTAAAAAAAAAAAACGTGGTTTCTCTCACTTGCATGTGCGCACTCAGAAACACAGATCAGCGCATATGACAATGGACGTAATCAGTATTTACACAGCATAAAAGTACAAAATGTAGCAGTCTCACACATGTCCCGCATTGTCCCACAAAATCACATCTATGTCCCGCAACAGCCCTGTTGCCAGGTGGTCACCCTATATAGGCCTACTGATGGTCAAGCATCTGGTGACCACACCAAAAACACCTGAGTAACACATACACACACACACACACACACACACACACACACACACGCAGGTGCAGCTGGAGGAGACGTGTCCCGCTGAGACTTTGAACCACATCGGTTCTCTGATTGGCTCTTAAACTGGAATCAAAGCAGGCGTGAGACTAAAGCCTGGGCGTGATGCGGCGAACACGCGTGATCAATAAGCAGACATGAGCTGTATAAATGCAGACGCAGCACTCCAGGCCCGAGGCCACGCGCTCTAATTAATTACTCGGCTGTTCTACACCATTAGCTAAAGCGCTTTCTTCCCAGCGATCGGCTCGCAGCGGAAGCCGGCGTCACGCGGCCGCTGTAATCTGCGTGTCGGACGCGTCAGCATCGATACGTCATTAGCCGCGCGTATCTTTATCTGCGCTGTATTGCACTAATTAAAGCCGAACGATTTCCATTAGAAGCGGGCGTCTCCTCTATCACCGGCGGGTTTGAACTAACTCACCAATTACAACGGGTTAAAAACCACCAAACGCCCGCCGTGATACTCTCAACATACTCAATTACAGCTCATAATGAAATCAAACACACTTATGAAACATTATGAGACTCAGAGGAGCAGGAAGACACGAGCGCCGCGTCTGCAGATGCTTCTTAAAGGGACAGTTCACACAATAATCATCATTCTGTCGTCATTTACTCCCATTATGTCATGATTTAGAGCTGCAAAACGATTAATCACGATTAACTGATTCAAAATAAAAGTTTACATGCTGTATGTATGTGTACTGTGTATATTTATTCTATAAATACACATATTTGTATATATTTAAAGAAAAATGTTTGTATGTATTGGTATCTAAACACTTGTATATAATTTACATTATATATAAATATAAAAATTTTACATATACATCTAACATATTTTCCCTCAATATATGCACATATATGTGTGTGCATTTAAATATACATAATAAATATACACAATACACACACACGCAGTGTGCAAACATAAACTTATTTTGAATCGAATAATCAAGACTAATCGTTTGGCAGCTCCAGATGATGTTTGCTCTGTTGCAACTCAAAAGAAAATACTAAATCTTATTTTGTATTGTTCAGATGAAAGAAATTCATAGAAATACTTTTGGGTGAATATCCATTTAAGTTCATCATTACAATATTACTATGTACCGTGTATACACACAGCTCAAACGTTTGGGGTCAGTACAATTTATTTAAATAAATAGATAAATAAATATATATATATATATATATATATATTCATCGTTTTATTTTTATTGCAAACAAATGTTGTTCTTTTGAAATTTCTATTCATCAGAGAATTATTTAAAAATATCTTTTAAATTGCACTGCATTTTTAGTGTGCATTAATATAGGTACCTAAAATTAAAACTAAACCATCTTTGTTTCTTAAAATAAATGTTAACTGGAATAAAATAAAACAGAAAAAATATTTTTTTAAATGAAATATTTCTCACTTTTATTTAGTTTAACTTGAAGTAAATGAACAAAAACTAAAACCAGAATATATATAAAAAAAAAAAAAACTATACAGGCATGTGTGACCCTGGACCACAAAACCAGTCATAGGGGTCAATTTTTTTTTAAATTAAGATTTATACATCATCTGAAAGCTGAATAAATCCATTGATGTATGGTTTGTTAGGACAATATTTGTCCGAGATACAACTATTTGAAAATCTGTAATCTGAGGGTGCAAAAAAATCTAAATATTGATTTAATCGCCTTTAAAGTTGTCCAAATGAAGTTCTTAGCAATGCATATTAATAATCAGAAATTACGTTTTGATATATTTACAGTAAGAAATTGACAAAATATCTTCATGGAACATGATCTTTACTTAATATCCTAATGATTTTTGGCATAAAATCAATCAATAATTTTGACCCATACAATGTATTTTTTGGCTATTGCTACAAATATACCCGTGATATTTCAACTGGTTTTGTGCTCCAGGGTCACATATAAAAAAAATAATAATAATGAAAAGACACAGCAAAATTACTAAGATGGAAACTATACGCATCCAGCTGCCATCTCTAAATGGAGCAGAGGCTGATGGGATGGCGTTTGACCTGATGGCTTCATGTCATTGTGAAAGCGTGCGTCTGTAGAGCGATTCATTCACGACACACCTGAACGAACACAAACAATACGGCCTGAACGTCCTAATGGTGTCGAGCGATGAAAGGAGAGGATATTAGAAACGAAGAACAGCTCCGCTCTCACACACACAGGTGAACACGAGAGCCGCATTAACATGACAAAAGACTGAGTGGACCCTCATAATGACTCTCATCCTCATCCATTCAGATGGAAATACACACACCATTCACCGCAGTAAACATCTGCCGCACGTGTGTGCGTGTGTGTGTGTGTGTGAGTGTGTGTGTGTGTGTCTCAGGAGAGAGTCAGTGACAGCCTGTCGTGCCGCTGCTGACATTTAAACCGTCCGCCCTCCCCAGTGACACACGCACATGTGTGCGTGTGTGCGTGTGTGTGTGCGTGTGTGCGTGTGTGTGTCGGGGTCCATCAGCACTCAGGAGCCACAAACACAGTGGCAGGGAAACCGGTTGTTATGACAATAAAACCTCATTTCAATTTGTATTCTCAAACAATAATACATAATTTATGAATCGAGAGACAGTGAGGGCAGCACATGTAGAAAAATTACCCATAATCCTTCACTCATGGGTATTAGGATTACACACACTCACTCACTAATTACACACACACACTAATTAAACACTACAATAAACAGTCATTTGCTCACACATATCTGTCTGTTTATCTGTCTATCTATATTACTGTTCAGACGTTTGGAATAATTCAGATTTTTTTAAAGTTCTTGAAAGAAGTCTCTTCTGCTCACCAAGGCTGCATTTATTTGATGAAAATACAGTAAAAATTGTAAAATATTATTAGAATTTCAAACAGCTGTTTTCTATGTGAATATCAATTAAAATATAATTTATTTCTGTGATCAAATCTGAATTTTCTAAGCATTTTTTAGCATTCTTTTTTAAATAGAAATCTTTTGTGACATTATAAATGTCTTTACTGACACTTTTGATCATTTTAATGCATTCAGGGCACCAAACAAACAAAAAAAATAAATAAATAAAAAAAAATTCAGGAGCCACTGGCTCCTGTTAAAAACAAACTTAAGGGCTAAATTATTTTTTTAGGTACCGCAAAATAAACATGTTTTAATTCATTTTTTAACATGTTAACATTTTAGTCATACTGTCATGTGTTTATGTCTCATCTTTTCTAGACTTCATCAGCATTTTAATCCATCTTGTAGATGACCTAGGAACTAAAGTTCACATATGGTGGGAGCTAAACGTCTTTTCCACCTTAAAAAAATATACACAGTCACAAAGAATTGTTTATTACAGAATCTGAGCAAACTATCACGGATCTCTTATAAAATAGCTGACCTTTTGATATTTATTCATATTCATTTTGTACCATAGAAGTAAAGACAAAAATATAACAGGTTCACTCGGCGCTAAAGCGATTGCTCCTGCCGCATTAAAGAGCACCAAAACCATATTTATTGTTTGAATTTCATTATGAATTTAGCATAATTTTAAAGCTGATACTTTGTTTATTAAAAAGTAACATTAAACGCTTATTGCGATTACTGAATGGCACGTGCACTACAAATATGAAGTCCACGCATTAACAGAACACAGTATATGTGACCCTGGACCACAAAACCAGTCTTAAGTAGCACGGGTGAAAAATACATTGTATTTGTCAAAATTATTGATTTTTCCTTTGTGCCAAAAATATTAAGATCATGTTCCATTAAGATATTTTGTAAATGTTCTACCATAAATATATGAAAGCTTAATTTTTGATTAGTAATATGCATTGCCAAGAATTTTATTTGGACAACTTTAGAGGTGATTTTCTCAATATTTGAATTTTTTGCACCCTTAGATTCCAGATTTTCAAATAGTTGCAACTCAGCCAAATATTGTCCTGTCCTAACAAACCATACATCAGTGGAAAGTTTATTAATCTCAGTTTCAATAAACTGACCCTTATGACTGGTTTTGTGGTCCAGGGTCACACATAGACTCAGTAATGATTATAAACGAGAATTGTTAATGACATGGGCACTGCTGACAGCTTGACCTGTTGTAGTTTATTCAAGTAGTGCACAAAATAGACTTCGTACGTACTTCACACGTCTCTGTCGTTTTCGATCTCTTTCATGCTGCACGCCTTGAGCTGGTTTAGCAGGCGTGCCGTTAACGCTGCTGTTCAGCAGAGATGAGGACTGTCTGAAAGTCTTCTTTCCCACTAAAACTTTGATGTGCATCGTCTCAGTTTAGTACGTGAACATAACAACAGATGTGGTCGCAAAACAATCGGGAAAGAAGGCATTACGTTTTAGGTCATAACATGTAAATATGTTATAAAAAAAACATGTAAATATGGTCGCCAGTGTTGACCTCAGCAAAAACTTCACTCGCAAATTCATATTTTTTTAGTCGCAGTCTGAAGCCACAATAAAATGACAGTGTAAGGTATACCAGTGTACTAGGGGTCGACCGATACGTGTTTTTCAGGGCCGATGCCGATACCGATTATTACAGATCAAGTAGACAGATAACCGATATTGTGAACCGATATATATATATATATATATATATATGTCTAGTGTAAAAATTAAAATTAATGTCAAAATTAAGAATAACAAGGGCTCTGATGAAAACTGCCTTCCCTGGTGTTAACTGAGTGTAGAACTCCCACACTGCACTGCTTTCTCTTGTCTTCCTCTGTTCCTCCATCTACAATAAGGGTAATATAAAGTGAGAGTTAAAAGTGGGGCCACTGCATCCCTGCTGACTCTATGTTTCATGATTAAGCCTATGAATACTGTACTACAGCTTAACAGCTTGGGGAAATGTAAGTATTTGGCTTCAATAATTTACATGTTAGAAATGTATGTGTAATATCGTTACCTCTTGTAATTCCTCATTAATTCTTTTCTAATCACTAAAGCATAGCCTAAAATAGTAGAGTTGACTATTCAGTTCATCTAGTGCACATCAGTGGATTAACTTAAAAAAAAAAAAAAATGTATATAATAAGTGTAAATAATTGAATTGCCTTCATAACTCCATTTTCATGAAACTATAAGAATAATAGCCTATTATAGGCACACTTAGTTCAATAGCCTGTTGAAATTTATCCATTTTGTCATCATTTTGTGCCTATGTGACACTAGAAATTTCAGTTAGTTTTAATTTAGAGTACAGCACAAATGAAGGCATAAAACAATTTCATTTATCTCTTAATCAAATGAGAGTTCAACTATTTTTGACAAACAAAGGGTTTTACTATTAAAATTGATGATTATTCTTTTAAACAAAATTGTAATAATTGTTGTAGTAGCAGTATTATGTATATATTCTACTGCACCGCAGTAATATATCTCTGACAATTTAAGCGAAACAGAACTTAGATTTTGACGGGTTGCCATGAGGACCTTTTGTGTTTCTGTAGCCTGTTATATGATGTGACGATAGATTTACTCATATGAAACAGTCAAATACTCATGAAGTGACCCTCAGAGCAGATCTGGAGATGTTGTTCATGTATTTATGTCTTCATTTAGTGAGACAACAGAGGCAGCTGAAATCACGGCGAGCATCATCATGCGCTTCCGTATGCGTATAAACAAAACCTTCTGTTCCATTCACATTCACAGAGAACAGGCAGGATTCATAGTTAAATGTTTTTTTTTTTTTTGCAGCTTAATATTTATAGACACTAGTCCACATTGTGACTCAATTTAGGCTAAGAGTACTACTGCTGACCTACTTCTGATTAACTCATCCAAACTTTGACAAACTCTGTGACGTTCCACGTTATACAGCAAATTCCATTTATGACTGGATTCCGCGTTTTCCGCATTGCGGAAATCAGAGATAATATTGAGGTGTTTTGCAACTTCAGTGTGTCGTTAGTGGATTGAGATTTATTGCAACTTCAGCAACGTCTGCTGCTGTCTTAACTTTGAGAGACAACTGATGCGTGAGCGTTCACTGAAGCCTCCGGTTAGCAAGCGCTTTCGGTGTGTGAGAGAGTGTTCCGTGTTGATCGGTCGGACTCGTGACTGTCCTGGCGGAGACTGCTCTCGGGCCCAGGGTGGTGAGTTCCGACAGGCTGCATCAGCATCAGAGCCAAATAGCCCGTTTCAAAATTAAATTATTTTATCAGCAAATCGGCTTTGAAAATGACCGATACAGATAATCATAAAAATGCCTAATATTGGCACCGATAATCAGACAGGCCGATATTCGGTCAAACCCTACAGTGTACAGTACATACCCATGTGTCAGTGGGTGCACACACACACACACACACACACACACACACACACACACACTGTGGTTTAATCTGTGAATAGAAGAGGATTTACACTCAAGTCCGCATTAGAATCAGTTTTAGTGTGTTTCTGATGTTCCGGCATCATGAAAGTGTGGCGTGGGCCGTGAACAGGATTAATCTTTCCAATCATCCTAGTTAAGCTTCACTAAACCTGCTCTAATGCCTTCTCCCTCATGACCTCTGCCCAACACACACACTATCACACACACACACTGTAACAATGTGAGCTGTGACACGTCTGTGTGACATTACTGTGAACCCTGCGGACATGTGACCTCTCTCTCTCTCTTTCTCTCTCTCTGTCTCTCACATGATCATTTATACAGTAATCTGTAATCTACTGTAATCAGAAACACTGCCAGCATCACGTCTGTGTGACTGAAGCTCACGTTTTAGTTGAGAGATGCAATAAACCTGCAGATGAAATAAACGTATGCTGTCTGGATGAATGCATTTTCTAAGAGCATGGATCCACCACTGATCTGCCCCGCTGTTGTGTGTTTTTGGTTCGGGTGGATGACGAGTGAACGCTGCAGGAGACACGCCGTACGATCAGAAGTACGATCAGAGAAGCTCCTGCCACTGATCAGCACTGACCTCATCACAGATCACAAACACTGTCTGTCTGATGGGAAAATCACTGTGTGAGCATCAACACACTAACATGATCAATATCATCTGTACATGATCTGACACACACATATGAACACCATCAGAACTGCTCACATGATCTCAGATCATTACCAGAGCTGTTTAAGAGGCTAATGACCATCATTAGGATTGGAAATAACAAACATTCATTATCAAAATCACCTATTCTCATCCAAAACACACTGATGACTCCTTCACATGCTCCCTAGTTAGGCTGCAGACTAGTTACTGGAACACCCTCTATAGGGTCATTCCGTGTCAACTCAACCAGAGGTCCAAGGCTCAAATTTTTGATTTCTCTCATTTTTATTCTGAGGAAAGATAGACATGTATAGTGATGAAAGCCAAAATATGAAATGTCACTGATGAATATTTACTGAGTAATCCACTATTTTGTAGAGGGAGGTCAAAACAACAATTTTAGAGGGAAACAAGATACAATTCTAATTTCAACATTATTTATTCTTTGAACATTATTCTTTAAATAAAATAAGTATCAGCTGTATACAAAGTGACCAACATTTGGTTTCCAACCACTGAAAACGGGTAATATTCAACAATCTGGACATGAAGTCTCATTCAGATCCCCATATCTCTGGGACTGAAGAATATAGAGCCTTGAAAATTAAATTAAGATTCCAAAAGAAAAATTCATGAAGAACTAGAATGTAAAATCATATGTGATATGTGAAATCTTTAATACTTCTTGAGTTATAGGCATGCAAACTTTGGAAAAAAGAGTATTTATGGCACTCAGGCTGGTATGTTCAATGCAGTTGTCTTGACAGAAGGAAACGAGATACATCACTTTATTTGTTCTTCAGACATTCCTCTTTAAAAGAAAAGAAGTATCATATTTTTTCAAACTGACCTACATTTGGTGAAAATGTGAAAAATTTTAACAATTTACTCCTGGAGCCATGTTGAAATTCCATTATCTCTGGAACCGAATCACACAGGGCCTTAAAAATGAAGATGCCAAAAGGAAAGTTTGTTAAGACCCAATATTTAAAAGGGAATTAAAATATATTTAAAACTTCTTGAGTTACAGACATTCCCCATTTTTGAATAGTCACCACTGGCACATAATGCAACAAAGATTGATAAAGCCAACAGATTTTACTAATAGAATTAACAATCTCTGTGTAAAAATAAGATAGTGATGCTGCAGTCTTTCTGAAGTCATTTTTACCCTCCTGTAACTTGACTCTGAATCTCAGGTGAAAATTGCCATTTTGACCTCCCTCTACAAAATAGTGGATTACTCAGTAAATCTTCATCCATGACATGTAATATTTTGGTTTTCATCATTATACACGTTTATCTTTCTTAAGAAAAAATATTAGCAAAATCAAACATTTGAGCTGGTGAAGTTTAATTTGACACGGAACGACCCTATAGTGTATACTTCATAGTACATAACTCATACAGCACACACTGATGCTGTTCTTGCTTTCATTTAGTCAATCATAATCATGCTGATTTACACTGAACGGGTCATTATGGTGGTTAATCCGGTTAAGCGGGTCAGGGTTTTGTTACTGTAATCTCAATCCCGTTCCGTCAGTGTTTATAGCTGGATTTCCCAAACATTCGGTTAATCTCGTTTCACAGTATTAACAACCACAATCCCATTTCAATCACCAGAGTCAGTGCACACTCGCTAGCACACACTGTGAACAACACACACGCTGATACACATTCAGTATGTACTCGTTAGTTCATCACGTAGGCGTATAAACCTACAGAGAAGACAATAAGAGCCTCTGAAACACTTGAGTGTTGTGGTAATCTTTCTGAAAGAGTCTCTTCTGTTCTGTTCACAACTCGGGTCGTTTGCGTGAAAAAACGGTAGTTGTTCGCTTTACCACTTACGCTACTGGCAGCGTGTTTAAACAGCGATCTTTTGTGATGTTGTCACGTTAGTGGGCAGAGGTAATATACATCATAAAAGGCACCAGACTACAGAAAATGGCATATACTCCAGTAATTTTTTGAGGAGGAGGACCCACCCACATTTATTTTGCTTCCGACGCCCCTGGATAAATGTAAGATTTGCTTGAATGGAATGAGATGACTGGATGATTTCAACTGATTTCCTATTGAACTGTCAGCAATTCCAAACAGCTATTTCAAATATAGTGAATTAAGCTACAAACTCCATCATAATGCACAATGTTTCCATCTAACATGTATTTTGAGCTGCAGCTCGTCATATTAATGGAGTGTTTCACTAGTTAGCAGTAAACCGGTTACCTCACCTCAATGTTCATACATTTGTGCTGGATGTCTTCGGTGTGGAAAGCAGTGGAAATATTCATATTTTATTTGTAAACATCATATTTTTTTATTATTATTTCAGTTAATTTCATAAAACTAGCGAGCTAAGCCAGTAGTAGTACTGACAGTGTCGTGTAAACATGACTGAAGGCGTGAAAAGCGGAGGAAAGGGCAAACCGAATCAATTGAGTGAGTCATTTACGCTGGAACCGCTCCGATTGATTCAAACTCGTGACTTTGATCATTCCAAGCGACTGTCTAGCAAAAAGCAGATCAAAAGAACCATTCATTTGTAATGATTTTATGTTTTGGAAACTCCGAATAAGTTAAACTATTGTGTTGCAAAAAACATTGCTTCGAAGCGCTCTAAACGGATCACGTTTTGCAAATCATTTGATTCAGATCGGGAATTTGAATCACGTATCGTGAATCATTTGAATGAGTTCGGGACTTCAGATTGCTTATCGCAGATCATTTGATTCAAATAGGAGTTCAAAACACATATCGCGAATCATTTGATTCGGATCGGAACATCGGAGCGGATTCGCGAATCATTTTGCGAAATGAAAGATTTGTGATTCGTGTGCGACGTCCCGAACTGAAATGATGGTTCGCCAAACATTATCCAGATCGAGACATCAAGGCACGTATCCTAAATCATTTGAATTAGATCTGGACTTCAGATCGAGTATCGCGAATCATTTGATTCAGATCGGAAAGTCGGAAAGCGAATCGCGAATCTTTCTTTTTCTTTCTTTCTTTCTAAACATAAAGCAGTACAATTATAAAAACAAAACAAAACAAAGAAAACAAAGCATAACTTTGAGACATATTAATTACCATTTGTATAGCCACAGTTTTAATAAAAATACGATGGTTATTTTGCGGTTACCATGGTTTAACTATTCTTTTTGTAGTAAAAACATGTTTCATTTTTGTGAGGGAAGTGTTGGCAGGTTAACAAAAAAGTGACACATTTCCACCTTAAGAGGACACATAGGACAAATAGAGGTGTAGTTTTGAGTGCTTTAGAATGAACAGAACTTTGGAGAGTTTCCATGTACTTGTCTAGATCAACTTTGAATAAAAAAAAGGGAAGTTTAGAGGCAGAGTTTTGTTTATGTATGTGAAATTTAGCTAGCAGAGAACAAATTAAGTTATATTTTCCTATATTGTCTTCTGAGTTGTCAAACAATCCAAAGAAAACCATTTTAAAACAGAAAGCAAAATATCTGAACTAATGATGCTGAAAATTCAGCTTTGATCACAGCAATCAATTACATCTGAACAGATATTCACATAGAAAACAGCTATTTCAATTATAATAATATTCCACAATGTTTATGAGGTGTGAAAATCACTGCTGAAAGCAGTAGGAGAGTAATGATCACACTCCTATTGTACAGTGCATGAAGTGTCTGGGCAGTATGGTTAGTATTACTATGTGAGCTGGTTAAAGCGCTCGACACACGGAGAGCAGCTATTAACTAAACTGACTCTGACAAGCTTATGTCACTGGTACTTTTACACTGATTGCGTTTGCTCCTCTTTCTCAGTCGACTATGAATGAATTGATTGGCAGCGAAAACACACCGGACAGTCCAGCGGACGTCTCATTATCTCCTGCTGAAGCCCTGGACACACACACATGCACACGCGCACACACACACACACACACACACACACACACACACACACACACACACAGACAGACATTATGCTGGTGAGTGTTGTGTCAGCACTGGGTTCAGGCCAGAATCCCACTAAATGGACTGCACTGAACTGCCAGTCAAACCAGAGGAGACCGGACTAACGAGGCACGCGGGTTCACTTACCACAGACACAGACTCACATGTGAAGGCTGAGCGCTCAACATGTCACAAACCGCTGAGATTACTACACCACAGAGAGGAGACACAAGCGCCGCATCTCAAACAAAAACACCATCAACAAACACTCATCCAGTAACGCTAATGGAACGTTCGTTCACAGCACTTTAACAACTTTAACACAAAAACATTACTTATACATCAGTCACGGAACATTCCTCTGAAACATTCATTCTTTTTCCCATGATGTTTGCAAAATTATAAAACAGAATGTCCCCTTAACATTTGCATAACCAAGAAAAAATTTTCATAAAATAATGAAAAAAATTCAGAGAACATTCAGCAATTACACATTTATAACATGATGGGAATGTTTGCAAAATGTCCTTGGAACAGTTCTGGTTAAAGGTTTACAGTAGTTCACCTGAAAAAGGTCATGCTGTCATCACTTACTTTCCCCATATTGTTCAAACATGTTTTTCTTTCTTCAAAAGAACATAACCGAATATTTGGTAACACTTTATTTGGATAGTCCACTTTAGACATTCTACTAACAGTAAGTAACTTTGCAACTGCATGTCAACTAGTCATCAGAGTATTAGTAAACTGTCTGCTTAATATCTTCTAACACTCTTCTAAACTTTGCAAGTATATGTCAACTTATTCTACTAACCCTAAACCTAACCTAACAGTCTGCTCTGAGAGTTAGTAGAGAATTAGTTGACATGTAGTTACAAAGTTACTTATAGTTAGTAGAATGTCTAAAGTGGACTATCAAAATAAAGTGTAAACGAATATTTTTTTGGAAATCAAACAACATTGGCACCCATTGACTTTCATTATATGCACAAAAACACTGAAACATATCAAATTTCCAACAAAAATAACTCTTAAGGTGATCTAAAATGACTCCTATTCTGATTTAAAGGCATAGTTCACTCAAAATTAATCATTCTGTCATTATTACTTCCTTACTTGCCATTAAAGCCTAAATAAATGTGTTCTGTGGATCAGAAGAAATGGTATTTAAAAGAACATTGGGAACTAGATTTTGGACCCCATTGACTCTTATTGTAAGGACGATGAAAGTCAGTGGGGTCCTGAGACATGAGACACTGAGACATTTCTCAAAATATCTTCTTTTGTGTTTAAATGACTGAACAAATAATGACAGAATGATCTATTTTGGGTGAAATATTCCTTTAATTCTTTGCTTTAGCCAAAATAAGCATCACTACAGTATGCTTTTGGGTCGAATTTCCCACAGAAAAAATAAATAAATAAAAATAACTCTTAGTGTGAGCAAAAATGACTCCTGATTTAAAGGCATAGTTCACCCAGAAATCATTATTCTGTCATCATTTACTTCCCTCATGCCGTTAGAACCTGTATGAATTACTTCTGTGGATCAGAAGAGAAGATACTTTGAAGGAAATTGGGAACCAGATTTTGGACCCCACTGACTTTGCATTGTAAAGACACTTCTCAAAATATCTTCATTTGTGTGCGTTAGATGACACAAGGTTGAATAAATGATGACAGAATGATCTATTTCAATTGAAATATCCCTTTAATTGACTAGTTTAGCTAAAAAAAAATAGGGGTGTAATGGTACACAGATGTCTCGGTTCGATACGATTTCGGTACAACAGGAAAAAAAACAAAACAAATCTACTATGTTTGCTATGCTAAGTTTCTTTTCATTTATTCTGAACAGACAGTAGTACAAATTACAATTTTTTCCACCTACTGTAGATGTGAAAATACTAAATATTATATCAAATTATAATGTTATAGCCTATAATCTATCTATCTATCTATCTATATATATATATATATATAAAATCTGTAGTACATTAAAAACATTGCTGCAGTGTATGTTTGGGTTGAATTTCTAATAAAAATAACTTTTATAACTCTCAGTGCGATGTAAAATGACTGCTATTGTGAATTAAAGGCATAGTTCACCCAAAAATCATCTTTCTATCATTTACTCATCTTACTCATCTTTCTTCTGATGTTTTGAAGAATGTTTGAACCCAAACAACATTGGACCCCAATGACTTTTTATTATACGGACAAAAAGTAAATCAATATATCTTCTTGAGTGATTCACAGAAGAAAGGAAGAAAGTCATAAAGGTTTGAACACCATGATGAGGGTGAGGAAATGATGAACTGTACCTTTAAGAGGCAACAGATGCATAATTCATGCTGTTTCAGAGTTTTTGCTTGAACGTTTTTTAGGTTCGTTTCACACGATCACAGATGCTGAAGACAACAAATGCTCGCTAAATGAGAGCTGTGCATTCAGAAATCCTCGCTTTCCATCCTCTTGTCCTCTCTCAGCTTTATATCCATGCAAACCTACATATCTGTGCAAAAGCAGCGTCAAACTCATGATTAAAAAATGATCTCCGGCAGGCAGCGCTCGTCGCACTCATGCATTTTAATCAGAAACTAGACTTAAACACTTTTGAATAAAGGTGAGGCGTGTTTGTGCGTTCAGGCCATCTGATTGCGTAACGTTCGTCTACATGAGAAGAACCGACGTAAAGAGGTGACATCTAAAGAAACGTGTGATTATTTTGGCTTTAACGCATCATTACCCTCAATAAACGATGATATTTTTTATTCAGCTTCTCGCTGAACGTCGTCTCAGGAGAACAGACGTCTGGAGAATAGACGAAAAACTCTAAAATACAAAAACACGCACGGAATATTTAAGCTGAGGCGCGGCGGAGGATGTTATCACGTCGAGGAACCAATTAAAGGTGCTGCAAAGTTTTTGAACACAAAACTTATTTTTAATTAAAGGATTCGCAGGAGTCGTGTGAAATAATTGCCGTTTCCTACACGCCATCTGTTCCGGCTCATCTCTCACCCACACAGATCGCTCTCCGTTCGAGGGCACTAACTAGTGTCCATCCAGAGCAGTGAGAGGAGAGGCGTCTGGAGCGAGCGGGATGACGGTGTTTGCGGATCGGATCTGTGACGGGATGGAGGCTGGCGGCGCGTGACGGAGCTCATGAATACTGCACACGAGAATCCTTCTGCTCCACAGCTTTAGAAAGCCTCTGAGAACCAGCGACCCTCACTAGAACATCACGACCTGCTTCTACAGGATCCTCTGGAGTCTCACCTTCAGCTGGACGCCACAAAAACACACGTCAGAGAGAAAACGCAAAACAACACAAGGACAAACTACATATTACATGAGCTACGTTACTTTATTTAAAATATATTACAAATATTAATCCCGCAAGTTACGTTAAGATATGTTTTTATGAGTGTTTTAAATTAACACATTTATTATTAATTGCTATCTTTTTTGTAATGGGGAAAAAATTACTGACTATTAAAATACTATAAACTGTATTTATTTAAAAACATTCACAAAAAATTGCTACATTTCTTTTTAATTAACTTTTTGTAATGGGGAGAAATAGCAGAGTATTAAAATACTCTTAAATTAAATCATTATTTTAATATATATATATATATATATATATATATATATATATATATATATAATTTTAGCATTTTTATAATTGTGTAATATTATAATTGAATTCAATTGTAATTTAATTTAAGCATTAACTTAATTAAAACTGTCTATATATTTATATTTAGATAATGTTTGCATTTTTATAATTGTATAATATTATAATTGAATTCAATTATAATTCAATTTAAGTGTTACCTTGTTAAATTTTTGTAATAGGGAAAGATAGCAGAGTATTACTCTATTACTAGATATATTACTATATATATAATTTTAGCATTTTAATAATTGTATGATATTAGAACTGAATTAAATTCAAATTTAATTTAAGCATAGGGTTGCTTATTGGGGAATCATTAATTACTAAAATGTGTGACAACTAAATAAAATACTATGAACTGAACAGAATGAATTTACATTTTACATTTACATTTATGCATTTAATGGATGCTTTTATCCAAAGTGACCATCCAAATGTATTCAGTGGATTACATAAAAATGATAAAACTGTATACTTTTTTTTACTGGTTGTTGTAATAACTTTAAAGTTGTGTTTGGAGTTCATCGCCCCCTCTGAGACAGGCTGTGTTGTTATTGTTAACTAAAACTAAAATGATTAAAAATTGAGTTTGTTAATTGAAGTAAAGCCGAAATAAAATAAATGTTGAAAAACTTTGTAAAAAATGCACATTGAAATTAGAATTGTTGGCAACTGAAAAAAGTTTCAGCCAAAGTACAAAAATGACTGAAAATAAAACAGATACATAAAAAAAACAAGGCTAAATGGAAATATGAAAAACTCCAAGCGCACGTCTCGGATCGTCTGAGTTTCACATTCCTCTGACTTCATTTCTCCTGAAAGAGTCTCCAGAGCCGTGAACGACCGCACGCTCCTGCGCGCCCGCTTTATTTGATTTACAGGCTGGAATAATAATAATAATAATACTACAGCCGCCGCTGGATGTCAAATATCCTGCAGTCGTTCTGTAATTGGATTAAAGTGCAGAGAGAGGCTGTACAACATGAACACCTGAGAACAGCTGAGAACAGCCAGACAAATACAGAGAGAGAGAGAGACCTTACGGAAACAGCTGGATTTACACTCGCGGCACACTAATCCGGTCTAGTTAGTGGTTTAATGCACTGTTAACTAACTCGTATTGAGATTTCAGAGCAAACTGGTCCGTTAGATCATATATTTTTTCTCCATCCGAACAGATCGAAAAACCAGCTGAATCATCAGGCTCTGTGTCGATCAGTCAATCAGAAACTGAACACAAACACTGAAACCTGAGCTGATCTACAAACAGCCAATCAGATTTGAGGAACGGAGCTAACTGTCGAATAATGTATCAGAGGTGTGTTTACCAGCATCCAATCAGAACACAGAACAGAACCTGCTGCTTTACAACATGAACAAAACAACTACAAAGCTGTGAAAATCTCACGTAATAAGCGCTGAATATAAACAGAGAGGATTTACATGGATGGCAAACTAAAAACAAGAACAAAAACCTCATTTCAAACGGCTAATGATCAAACAGAGAATCTCACAAAGGAAGAAGAAACTCATGGAAATGAGAATCAGATCAACAAACAAGAGCGTGTCTCAGCAAAGGTTCTCCAGAAGTTTCAAAATCTCTTTAATCCCACACAAACTCAAACTCTCCGTCAGAACAACACATGAATATTAACGCGTTCAGCCGCGCGGACTCCGTCGGCAGATGTTTGCAGCTGCTCATCAACTCGAGCAGATCAATTAGTGATGGGTTTGTATGGCTGTATGGATGAATTCAGAGTCACTGCAGGATTAATGAAGTCATTTATTTCTCATATATTTACGCTTCTACTAATCTGAACAATATCTCAAACTCTGCGTTACGAACTCATGTTCATTTGCCATTTTATGATGAATTGCCTGTTTTTCTCATTTGTGAGTTGCTTTGGACAAAAGTGTCTGCTAAATGAATATAAATCTTAGCATCAAATCCAATATTCATGGCAAACTCAAAAGAAAAAAAAACATTTTAATTTTAGTGAATTATAGAAAAAAAAACTTTTTATTACAAAACAACTTCATTTAAAACATGAAATAAATGAAATACATTTTTAAAAATAGCATTTCTAACAACAACAATAATAATAATAATAATAAAAATAATAATAATTATTATTATTATTATTATTGTCAGTACAGTTAATAATGAATATATTTGATCATTTTATTTTACCAGAAATCTAAAAAAATGCCTATTAATGTACTTTCTAAATAAAATTAAATCATTAGTTTTATTTTGTTATTTTACATTATCAAAATACTATTGTAGTTTTTATTAATAGTTACATTTTTTTTTTAAATTCCATATTCCATATATTTCCCTTATTCATTTTAATTTTAATTACAGTGTTAGTAATTTTGTTGTGCATTTTTATCAATTGCATGTATATATATATATATATATATATATATATATATATATTTTTTTTTTTTTTTTTTTTTTTTTAAGTCAATATTGTTTTGTATTCATTTATATTTTAAGTTTTAGTTCATCAAGTTAAACTAAATTAAAAAGAAACATTTCACTGGCAACTAGATAAAATTAATTAATTTATTTATTTATTCATTCATTCATTCATTTATTTACATTTAAGAACAAGAACCAAAGTTTTGTACAGGTCAGGTTTTAAAATATTTTATTTCAGTTAATGTTTATTTTATATTAAGTTTTTTTTTATGTTTAAGGTTTTAGTTTGATGTTTTTAGTTTTAGTTAACCATAATAACCCTTACAAGACATAAAAATCACATAAAAGCAATTCTTCCCATTTCCTTACATTCCCATGCGTAAGTCATCAGCATTTGGGCTTCAGGTGATTAAAACGGCATCTTTTATCCCATTTTAATCACACGAAGCCCAAATGATGATGACTTTTTTTAAGTTTAGGAGGAAATGTGTCTCCTGCCAAAACCAGAATCACGGCTTCAATCACATCCACACCTCCGGCAATAAAACAGAATAAACAAACACAGGACGCAGAAGCACAACGGCCGTCTGGACGCAATCCACTGCTCCTCCGAGATTATGAGTCAGAAAACATCGCAGAAATCATCGCTTTTACAGAGGGAATCTGGAGGGCATTCATGCAAAAGGCTTGACTTTGAAAAACCTCTCTGAACGAGCACCGAGAGCCCGTCTTCACAAGAAAAACACTACAACAAAAGTGGTTCATATTTATGAATGCCCTTTTACTAGTCTCATGCCACCAACACTGATGTCAAAGTTAAGGCACTCTAATAGTAATGATCTCGAATCAATTGGTAAATCACAAGAACACAGCTCATCTGAGAAATCCTGTCAGCTCATGTCTTCAGACGATCTCAATCCACTTCAGCAAAGGTTTGATTGCACTGGAAACTTCAGACACTAAACGCTTCGTATTTGACTTGTTATATAAAAACACAAAAATCTGAGATCAAATAGTGAACAAATTGGATCAAGAATACCGTAAAAATTGTGAATATTTTTAAAATTTAAAACACCTGTTTTCTGTGTGAATATCTGAGGCCCTATGAAATCCGTTTTATTTTTTCCCAAATTCCGTTTTTTTTTTCCTGTTTTAATGGTTAAATTAAATTTAATTAATCAAAGAGCATGTCTAATTAATTAAAATCATGAAACATCAATTTAATAAAGGTTATCAAAATGACATGTCTGGGGCTCTATGAAATGCTTTATTTTTTTCCTCACCATATGTTTTATTGTTATCAAATTCTGTGTTTTAGCATGTCTAATTATTTTAATGCATACTTCATTTATTCTAATTTATTCTTAAAAAAGCCTTATGAAATTCTGTGTTGTGTATTTAAAATGTTCTGGTTATCAAATGAAGGCATAAAACATTAATTTCATTTGTCTTTTAATTATTGAAAATTAAGCAAACTTTTTTTTTGGCAAACAAAGAGGAATTTACTATTAAAATTAAAATATGGAAGAAATGTTATGTGATTATTATACCCTAAAAAACAATGTTTGTTTCATTTTAGTAGTAATAGTAATGGTAGTAATATATCTCTGGCACAATGTCTTCACGTTAAAGCAGACTTTTTATTAAGACGCGTCTACCTTTACATTTCTGTGTATATGTGATATAACGCTATAATGCTCATGAAGTGACTCTCAGCAGGTATTGTTCATGTATTTTTATGTCCTCATTTAGTGAGACGACAGACGCTGAAATCACAGCGAGCGTCAACAAAAGCGCTCGTCTGCTCCATCCATTAAAACAGAGACACATGGAACATGCAGGATCCACATTTAAATGGTATTTTTGCATGTAATATTTACAGATACTAGTCCATACTGCGGTTTGATTTAAGTGTAATCACCTACTTTTGATTAATTCATTCAAACTTTGACAAAGTGTCATTCCGCGTTATTCAGTAAATTCCATTTTTATGACTGGATTCCGTGATTCCGTCTGTGGAAGTCATAGGGCCCTAAATATCTGTTCAACTGTAATTTATTTCTGTGATGCGCAGCTGAATTTTCAGCATCATTACTCCAGTCTTCAGTGTCACATGATCCTTCAGAAATCATTCTGATATGCTGATTTGCTGCTCAACAAACATTTCTGATTATTAGCAGTGTTGAAAACAGTTTATAACTTTGTGGAAACCAGGATACATTGCTTTAAAAAACAGAAATGAATAAATTTATTCATCAAGGACGTGTTAAATTTATCAAAAGTGTCAGTAAAGACATTTATAATGTTACAACAGATTTCTATTTCAAATAAATGCTGTTCTCTTGAACTTTCTATTCATATGCGAATCCTGAAAAATAAAATGTATGATGGTTTCCACAAAAATATTGTGCAGCACAACTGTTTTCAGCATTGCTAATAATCAGAAATGTTTGTTGAGCAGCAAATCATCATATTAGAATGATTTCTGAAGGATCATGTGACACTGAAGACTGGAGTAATGATGCTGAAAATTCAGCTGCGCATCACAGAAATAAATTACAGTTGAACAGATATTCACATAGAAAACAGTTGTATTAAAGTGTAATAATATATAACAATATGTACTGTATTTTTGATTAAATTAGTGCAGCCTTGGTGAGCAGAAAACATTAAAAATCATAATTATTCCGAACGTCTGACCAGAAGAGTACATCAGCTATTGAAATTTCTTTCAGTTGCATCACGACCATAAACTCGTTAAAAACGTGAGCATCTAATGGTGAGGCATGAATGAGATTTGGAAGCTTTTCAGAGTAATAGAGTTGAGTAAACGAAGACAGAATGATCACATATGTGTGTGTTACAGTAATGAGTCTGTGCTCTGAGATCTGGGGGTTTTACTCACCGAGCACGGAGAGATCGCAGGACGCCGAGATGTTCTGCTGTTTGTTGTGAGCGACGCAGGTGTACGTTCCTGAATCGTCGTCTGTGACGCTGCTGATCAGCAGGTTGCTGCCGCTCAGGAGAGAGTATTTCTTTGATCTGACGGAGAATCGGAACAAAAACACCATCAGACTCGACAGAGATCAGCCGCTCACAGCAGAGATGAAGAGAAAACCAACATCACAGCTGAAGAGAGTGGCTCTCTCGTCTGACGATAACAGATGATTATTAACACACAGATCAGCTGAAGTCAGAGTGAAATACACCGCAGGAACATTCAAACGTTTGGCCCACACAGAAATATATCATGTGACATACATCACCCTGCATCACGATAGATATTGCCATATATGGTACAAAGTGTTGAGAAAAGTTACTTTTAATGCATTACAATGTTGCGTTACTTCATAAAAGAGTAACTAATTATGTTGCCTAGTTACTTTTTTTTTGGAAAGTATTGTGTTATGTTACTTTTGAGTTACATTTTTTTTAAATCTAAGCAGGGCTTGCTTGTTTGTTTTTAATATAAAAAGTTCTATTTTCGGTAAACGTAAAAACCCTTTCACACCAAAAGCATCAGGCTGAAGGAAATGTAAATTCACATCTGTACAGTAAAACGTAGGAGAAGTTGAACACTCTTCAGCAATAAAAAAACAAAAAAAACAATGCAGCACAAACGTTAGTTCACCTTGAATAATTTATGCTTATTAGTATGGATATGTTAAATACAAATATGTTAAATATATGTGTTATTTAATATATTTAATTGTTGCAGGTTTGCATCAAATTCATATTCTATTTCAATCAATAAATGGAAAAAAACAACAACAACAAAAAAAACTGGCATTACTTATTTGAAAAAGTAACCCAGATCTTTTCTTGTAAATTAAAAAGTAATGCGTTACTTCACTTGTTATTTGAAAAAAAGTAATCTGATTACGTAACTCACATTACCTGTAATGCATTACCCCCAACACAGATGGTACATAAATATGTCATAACATATGTTTATTAAAACAACAAAAATATGTATGTTTATGCTTTGTGATTTTTTTTACATGCAAAAAAAAATCTCCAAAAAAACTTTCCAAAATATCTGGTTTCTGGAAATTTACTAGAATTTTTAAGACCCATTGCGACCTTAATAGGGGGTCAGTAATATTTCCTTCTTTTTTTCTTTTTTTAAGGAAATTAATACTTTTATTCTTTAAGTAAATTAAACTGATCAAAAATTACAGTAACAACTTGTAAGGATTAGACTGCAGACTGTAAAATTCAGCTTTGATCACAGGAATAAATTAAATTTTACAACATATTTACTTAGAAAACAGCTATTTTAAATTATAATAATATTTCACTGTTTTTACTGTATGCTCCATTAAATAAATGCAGCACTGGTGAGCAGAGGAGACTTTTCTGACTTCTAAAACATTAAAAAATCTTACTGACCCTAAACGGTGTAGATGTACACTACCGCTCAAAAGTTTGGGATCAGTAAAACTTGTGATGTTTTTTTAAAGAAGTCTCTTCTGCTCATCAAGACTGCATTTATTTGATCAAAAATACAGAAAAATAAACAATAATACTGAAAAATGTTGTTACAATATAAAATAATGGTTTTTATTTTAATATACTTTAAAATATAATTTATTCCTGTGATGCAAAGCTGAATTTTCATCAGCTGTTACTCCAGTCTTAAGTGTCACATGATCCTTCAGAAATCATTCTAATATACTGATTTATTACTAGAATTATCAATGTTGGAAACAGTTGTGCTGACAAATATTTTTTTGGAACCTGTGATACTTTTTTTCAGGATTCTTTGATGAATAAAAAGGTTAAACAGAACAGTATTTATTTAAAATAGAAATATTTTCTAACAATATAAACTACCAATTAAAAGTCTGTGGTCAGCAAATTTTTATTCTTTATTTTTTTTTAAAGAAATTAATACTTTTATTCACCAAGGATGTGTTAAATTAATAAAAAGTGATAGCATAGATTTACATTGTTAGAAAAATTGTATATTTTAGAATATAATTTTAGAATTTATATTTTGAATAAATGTTGTCCTTTTTAACTTGTTATTCATCAAAGAATCCTGAAAAAAACAATCACAGGTTCCAAAGAAAAAACAGTTTCCAACATTGATAATTCTAATAATAAATCAGCATATTAGAATGATTTCTGAAGGATCATGTGACACTCAAGACTGCTGATGAAAATTCAGCTTTGCATCGCAGGAATAAATTACATTTTAAAGTATATTAATATAAAAACCATTATTTTATATTGTAATAACATTCTGCAACAATACAGTTTTTTCTGTACTTTGGATCACATAAATGCAGCCTCGATGAGCAGAAGAGACGTCTTTAAGAAACATTTCAAGTCTTACTGATCCCACATGTTTGAGCGGTAGTGTAATTGAATCCTGCGGTAGTTTATGATGATGTTTGTGCTGATTCTGTGTGTCAGTGATGTGTTTCTCCTCACCTGCTCTGGATCATCTCGTTTCCTCTCATCCAGTAGAAGGACGGGTTGGGATAGCCGGAGGCGGAACATTCTAGAACCGCATCTCTGCCCTGTAGAGCCGTGACCTTCTGAGGCCTCTGGAGGAACGCCAGCGATCGCGCTACTCCGGGCTCTGCTCGGGAAAACACACACACACACACACACACATTAGATTACACACATGCATCTGATTGTTTATTCTCGCCATAAGCACCACACACACACACACACAAACACACACACACACACACACACACACACACACACACACACACACACACACACACACAGGACAGCAAGTGTCTCCTGAGGCGTGTGTATGTGAGTTTAACACAGCGGTTGCAGTTGCTCCTCGTCTAGTCGCT
Source organism: Cirrhinus mrigala (assembly GCA_036247105.1). NCBI lineage: Eukaryota > Metazoa > Chordata > Actinopteri > Cypriniformes > Cyprinidae > Cirrhinus > Cirrhinus mrigala. The sequence continues at coordinate 48,470,371 of CM070011.1, forward strand.
GCATGTCTGTGACCTCTGAACGTTCAGCTCAAGCGGTGCATTGTTCACGTCCTGAAGCCTGCAGCGGCGTTTCCTCCCAGAATGCTCTTCTACAGCCCGTCTCTCCCTCCAGAGACGTTTCCTAACAGCCCTGAGCCAAAGATCCAGCATTCGGCGGTCAGAAAACAACCCAGTCAGTTGTGGCCGGAGGGGATTCCAGCGTTTCTCTTGCTTCTGTAGCGCTCCAGTCCTGCACTTGCCATCTACACGCATACGATTACAGCGAAGCAGAAGGTCAGCAGAAACAGCTGAGACGAGTCTGTCTGCGGATGCTCAATAACAGGAACATTCAGATCTCGTGAACTCAAGTCTAGACTGAGTATCCAGAATTTAGAGCATCAACATAAACTATGATTCGTCACATGTTCCTCACTCATCATCTTTGCTGGCCTTGGAGAAAAACTCTGATCGATCCATCATTTATTGAATTAGCAGAAACCAGAACTCGAGACGGCGTTTCCTTCAAACGTCTCATTAAACTGATGTGTTGTTGTTCATCTAGCTGCTATAAATGTCAACAGTCTAACTAACTATCCCAGCAGGGTTTCTGTTCCTCATGACAGCAGCTGACAGAGAAAACCGACTCCTGTACGGCAACACTGACAACACATTTATGAGTTATGAACACAAATACATCCTGTGTTTACATTCACAGAGCGTTTCCAGCCTGAAAACTCTTAGAGGAATAGTTGTTTGTGTCTTCATGGGAACAGATTTGTGCAAATGTGTCATTCCATCACTTGTGTCATCACATCAGTGAATGGGTGCCGTCAGAATGAGAGTCCAAACCGCTGATAAAAACATCACAATAATCCACAAAACAACTCCAGTCCATCAGTTCACATCTTGAGAAGACAAAAGCTGAAACAATCCATCATTAAGACGTTTTTAACTAAAATACATTGAGTCCATAATCCATAATAACACTTCCTCCAGTGAAAAAGTCCATCTCCTGTTGTCTCTCACAACAAAATTCATATTCAATGTTATCTTTTTTAATGTCACTAACACTCTCAGATGAGACTGTTTTGGACTGTTTTGGCTTGTAAACGGTGCTTGATCTGTGCAGATTTCTCTCCTGATTCAGACCAGACCACTTTTTCACTGGAGGAAGTGTTATTATGGATTATGGACTCAATGTATTTTAGTTAAAACGTCTTAATGATGGATTTGTTTCAGCTTTTGTCTTCTCAAGATGTGAACTGATGGACTGGAGTGGTGTGGATTACTTGTGGATTATTGTGATGTTTTTATCAGCTGTCTGGACTCTCATTCTGACGGCACCCATTCACTGGGTTTCATTATTTGGCTGAACTGTTCCTTAAATGGCCAGTGTTTGGCATTCTCTCTGATTCGTGAGCTTGTTTCATGCGAGTGTTAGTGTAGAGTTTACACGAGATGTTGATGATGATGGGAGTGAAGGTCTGGAGTCATTAGCAGGACGCTGAGGTTTCTGGACTCAAACACGACTAATGAGTCATTGATTCTTGTACATCGATCAACAGAAATGTCAGAGCTGCAGAAATCATTCAGAATCCTCACAGAAAATGACAGACTGATATTTGAGCGCCGATACCTGCTGCAGGAAAACAACACAATTCACAGAAACCACAACACGCGTATAATGAGCGAGGAAGAACCAAATGCAATACATTTTGTAATTTATTCACTGATACACACACTAACATACACACACACACACACACACTTTTTTTAACACAATTTTTTCAAATAAATAGATCCCCAAAAGGAGATTTTGTAAGGTTTAGCTCAATTCTGGCAGAGATTGTTTCTGATTGGCTACACAAGCACAGGCCACTCCCACTGACAGTCCTGTGCTGCTCACAGTCAAACACACAGTTTGGATTTCAGCGATTTCTGTCAGGTAGTAGCCAAAGTTTTTGAGAAATTTTTGTCGAAAAAATAAATAAAAATGTACACAAAAATTAATAAGGAAGAAAAACAAGATAAATCAATTGAATAAAATCAAAACTAAACTAAATTAAAATTATAAAATAAAAGAAAATAACAAAAGAAAATAAACTTAAATAATAAAATAAAATAAAATAAATCAGTTACAGCACCAATAATTAATGTATATGATCTTGACACTGGATTCATCTACAGAAGCTGCTGGCATTTTCTGCTCATTTGTGGATTATATACATTATCATGATTATTTCATATGTAAATTCTAATTATTTCATATAAAATATTACTATTTCATTTTTTTCTTCATATTTTGTTAATTAATGGCCATATATCACCAGTGTTTGTTACATAAAATGGCCTGAAACTGTTTTATAATTGATCAACTTTGCAACAGTGAAACTGTTCTTGAGCTGACCTAAATAACGAGTCTTTACAGCTAAAACAGAGTATTTGATGAATTTTTGCAGCATTAACACTGTGACTTTGCCGTTTATCTCTGCGAACCCGCTTCGAATGCGTTCGTATTCAGTAAAGGCTCCATGTGACTAAACGTGACCTGACTCATACCGGCGAGCGAGTCAGAAGCGTGTCCCGCAGCGCTAGTTGGTCAAGGTTAGGCGGGTCACTCACCCGGTATCACGCGCAGGTCCGCGTCCGTGCCGGTGCGGGCGCTGCCGGGGTTCTCCGCTAAACAGCGGTACGTGGCCGAGTCGGGCGGCTGAACCCTGCTGACCTGCAGAGATCCGGAGGGCAGGACGAGCACTCTGCTGTCGGGGTCGTAGGTCAAGGGCAGGTCCTCCCGGTTCTTCTGCCAGCGCACCACGGGCATGGGCTCACCCGTCACCTCGCAGCGCAGCAGAGCCGTGTCGCCCAGATGAGCCGAAACCGACTCGGTGGGGACGACCACACGCAGAGGACCTGAGGGAAAACGGCACCAGAGACCAGAGAGTTAAACACATGAATGCATTGAGATGCCACGCACTTACATTTGTCTGCAAGGAGAAAGAGATTCAGTCATTCATTTATTATTTACAGGGACTCTACAGAATATCATCAGTGTCTGACAGCTCATTTGCAGCACTTGTTCCTGAGCAGGCTTTTATTAAGAACCAGATAAATACAACTAACAATCTAAACTTTAAAACACACTCAGAGAGAAGAATGAATAAAATAAAATGAATGAATGCACAAATAAATAAATACACAAACAAACAAAAATGCATTGTCAGTACAACAACTGACAATCTAAACTTTAAAACAGAGAGAGAAAAAATGAATAAAAATAAAATTAATGAATGGATGGATGAGTAAATAAAAATAAACTAATACATTAATTAAGGAAAATTAAAATAAATGAATTTTCAGTACAACAACAACCGACAATCTAAAATTTGAAACAGAGGAAAAAATGAATAAATAGAAAAACTGGAATGAATGAATGAATGAAAAATAAATTAATAAATTAAATAATATATAAAAAAAACTGAACAAATGAATTGTCAGTACAACAACAAACAAACATAAATGTAAAACAGAGAAAATAAATAAATAAATAAATAAATATTAGTGTACATTTTACAAAAAATACTCTTTTAGTTTTTGTTAAATAAATGCATGTCCAATTTCATGTTTTATGTAATTATTTGAAAATTTACTAGCAATTTTCAGAGTAAAAATCTTTTCAAATAAAATTCTACACAATATTTTGTATTTTGCCTTTGTTTATAAATATATAAATTGCACACATGCAGTCTTACAATGCAATGAGGTTCATGAATACTGTTGTTATGTTAATGTGATTATGCTCATAATTAGACACAGACGTCTGTTTAACCTGTGCCGTGGCTCGAGCGCTCATGCTAACAGACACTCATGCTAACGGCGGCGCGGCTGTGTGTTTACAGCGCTTTGAGTCCAGCGTTACAGCAGCTCACATGGGAACCCCAATTACTCCTCAGCTTTATGCCAACAAAATGTGCTGCCGGAGTCGTGCGTCTTATCGGCGTGATTATTGTTAACATCATTCCCTAACTGCCTTCAATTACACTCGGCAGCCCACGGCCAAAAACACACACAGCCGTATGTAACCCCTGATTACTGACACTGAACATCAACCAGGTCAAACCAGGACGTGAGTAACAGAACGAGGCTCATCTATACACGACTGACGCTTACAGAAACGCACGACTGCGATCAAGAGATCAGAAAACAAGCAAAACATGAATCGGCACATCAGAATGATTTCTGTGCATCAAAGAAATCAATTACAGTTTAACAGATATTCACATAGAAATGGATATTTTACATTTTTTACAGTATTTTTGATCAAATAAAAGCAGCCTTGGTGAGCAGAAGAGACTTCTTGAAAGCTTTTCCAGCATCTGAACCCACCGTGACCCACAGCAACACCTCCATCACACACACACACACAAACAAACACGCGTGTGCGTTATGAATGTGCTGAACGAGAGCGTTTCCTCTGCTGATGAGAGACACGCTGCGGCCTGTGATTACAGAGCTTCATTATCTGCTCTCATTAAGAGGGTGTTCATATGCAAATGAGCGGGGAGAGCGTTTAAATCTAATTAACAGAGAGAGAAAAATGAGGAGGAATAATTCTGCTTCTGCATTCCCAAAATAGAGCAAGAGAAAATAGGATGATGATGCCGCGGGAGAACGAGAGAGAGAGAGAGAGAGAGAGAGAGAGAATGAGTGAGGAAACTCATTTGACTCCTGCAATCATCCCTCGTGTTTTACAACCTCACAGCTTTTCTTCAAAACTCACAGCAGCAAACTGAGAAAAATAAAGAAGTTCTGATCATATTCAATTTCAACCAAATCTGAACGTACTGGATGATTGACAGGCAGAGAGTTTTTCTGATTGGCTGCACAAGCATAGGCCACTCCCACTGACACGGCTGCGCTGAGTCAAAGAGTCAAACACACAGATGGGGTTTCATCGATTTCTGTCAAACAGTAGCCACAGTTTGTGAGTAATATTCTCAAACATAAAATAAAATAAAGTAAATTAAGATTAACATTAAATAATAAAATAAAGCCAAAAAAAAATGTTATGCGGCTGCTAGGGTACCCAGGGCAGTTGCTAAGGTGTTGCTATGTAGTTACTAAGGTACTCAGGTTGGTTGCTAGGGTGTTACAAACATGTTGTTCGCATGATTAACAAGTTACTAGCATGTTGCTAGCAAGATTAGCAAGTTACTAGCATGTTGTTAACATGATTAGCAAGCTACTAACATGTTGCTAGCATCATTAACAAGTTACTAGCATGTTAGCATTATTAGCATGTTAGTAGCATGTTGCTAACATGTTTCTAGCATGATTAACAAGTTACTAACATGTTGTTAGCATGATTAACATGTTACTAGCATGTTGCTAGCAAGATTAGCAAGTAACTAGCATTGTTGTTAACATGATTAATAAGCTACTAACATGTTGCTAGCATCATTAGCAAGTTACTAGCATGATTAACAAGTTACTAGCATGTTGTTAGCAAGATTAACAAGTTACTAGCATGTTGTTAACATGATTAGCAAGCTACTAACATGTTGCTAGCATCATTAGCAAATTACTAGCATGTTGTTAGCATGATTAGCATGTCACCAGCCTGTTTCTAGCCTGATTAACAAACTACTAACATGTTGCTAACATGTTTCTAGCATGATTAACAAGTTACTAGCATGTTGTTAGCATGATTAACATGTTACTAGCCTTTTTCTAGCCTGATTAACAAACTACTAACATGTTGCTAACATGTTTCTAACAAGATTAACAAGTTACTAGCATGTTGTTAACATGATTAGCAAGGTACTAACATGTTGCTAGCATCATTAGCAAGTTACTAGCATGTTGTTAGCATGATTAGCATGTTACTAGCCTGATTAGCAAGTTACGAGCATGTTGCTAGCCTGTTTCAAACATGATTAGCATGTCATTAGCATGTTGTCAACATGATTAGCAATTTGCTAGCATTATTAGGATGTATAAATTAACTAAAATCAGTTGATTCAGTAAAAAACAGCTAAAAACAGCCTAGGCTGTTTGTCCAGTCTTAGCTGGATTAAGCTGAAATAGCTGGTTTAAGCATGGTTGTTCCTTCCAGCTTGAGCAGCTGAAAAAGTGACCAAAACCACTTTAAACCACTTTAAAACCAGCATGGGAGACCAGCCAAAGCAGCTGACCACCCAAAGATTCCAAGCAACAAGAAACGAAGAAAAGGAAACTCTAGCCCGCTCCTGTCACACACGTGCGAGAGGACGAGTACAAAACAGTGAATGAAACACTCTGGTAACGTGACAAACAAAAAGAAAGAACGTTCGAGCGCTGCAGCAGTCAGCAGCAGAGCGACCATCACTCTCCTCACCATCTGCGTGTGCGTTCACAAAACAGCGTTCAAACTTAGAGCTAAATATATTTAAAGGGACATTAACATAAATAACGTTAAACATTATCTGGCCGTTACAAGCTCAGGCTGGTTTTAGATGTTTTTCAGTAGGGAGGCTTTGCTATAGCAATAAACAGCTTGAACACACCATTGGTCTCTATGCATAAAAGTTTTCACCCCTTCAATGAAAGTCTGTGGGATTTTTGGTGGTTTTGATAGTCTGGTTTATGGAAACCGTAAGCTGGATCACTTAGAAAAGATACAGCAACCCGAGTGGTGGTGGTTGTAGCTTTAAAAGTCTAGCAGGAGATACACTTTAAAATTTGGTCTCAGAAGAAGAAGTTGTTTTAATAGGATAACAGTAAATTGGCTTTTTCAAGTCAACTTAATAAAAAAAGAAAAACAAGATAAATCACTAAAACGAAATGAAAATGATTAAATGAAATAAAACAGTTGAGTTACAGCACCATTACTGTGTCTGCTCGTGACACCGGATTCATCTGCAGAAGCACAAGCTGCTGGAGTTTCCTGCTGAACGGAGGCTGAAGCTGAGAGAGGATGATGATGATGATGATGAAGGCTGGGATCTGCACTCATCTGTGTCAGAAACTCATAACATCCACCTGCACATTTGACTCATTCGCCACAAATCAGATCGAGAGCTTGACTCTCGACAGCGTTGATGACCGACTGATTCTCTGACATTCGCACGAGATCCCGCCGCCGCTTCCCGGACGCGTGTCGAGCGGATCGTCTAACGCGCATCATTAAAGCATCTGTGAACACGAGCGCCGCAAATGTCACGAACCCGGAGTCACCGTTCACGTTCATCAGAGACGTTCAGAGCTTCTCCACGGCTGTTTGGATCCTTTCATTTGTGTCTGCTTTCATTACAGCGACTCCATGTGAGAATAACCTTCAGCGTATGCTGATGAGGAGCCCTAATATTAAAATATGATAAAACATTTGCATTTCCCTTTAAAAACTGATTTTAAAAACTGAAAACAATCAAAATATTCACAAGCCAATTATCTCCCGGAAGGTCGCAGCGCAAAGTCAAACCAACGGCACTCTTTGTAAGGCTGTTTAAGAATTATTTCAATTGATATTTTAGAAAATAAAATAAAATAAAATAATAAGAAAAAATTTAGTTTAAAAAAAGTGTTATTGTACTACAATGATTTCTGCTGTCATTATGCCAGTATTTTATGGCATAAAATAACAAAAAAAATTCAATTAAAAGGAAAGGAAAATTTTAAAAGTAAAAAAAAATAAATAAATAATAATTATTATTATTATTATTCTACAACAATGAATTCTACTGCAATTATGCCAGTATTTTATTGCATAAAATAACAAAAAATTTAATTAAATTAAAAGCAAAATAACATTTAAAAAGTCAAATAAAAAAAAAATTGCAAAACAATATAAAAATAAAATAAAATAAAATACAAAAATGAATTCTACTGTCATTATGCCAGTATTTTATGGCATAAAATAACAAAAAATAACACTTATTTAAATAAAAAAGCAAAATAAATAAACAATAAAATAAAATAAAATAAAATAAAAATTCTACTGCCATTATGCAGGCATTTTATTCCATCAAACAACAAACATAAAATAAAAGGCAAAATAAAATAATAAAGCAAAATGAATAAATAAACAAATAAAAATAATTACAAGCCAATTATCATCAGGAAGGTCACGGTGGCACAAAGTCAAGCAAACGACAGTCTCTGTATGCCTTCAACAATGATTTCTGTCGCCATTATGCCAGTATTTTATTCATTCGACACAAAGGCCGGGACCCTCGCACACTAATTAGGCTCTTTTTCTTAAGCATGCAGTCTAATGACCCACAATGCTTTGCTGCAGAGCGGCGGCCGCCCACCTGCTCACCTGCTCGTCTGCGTCTCTCTGCTAATCACAGAGCGTTTCTGCGGTCAGCGCTCCGCTAATTGGCCGCGCGGCGGGTCGTGATCCGTCAGTGGCGTTACGTTACGCCGGGACTCATTAGCGGAGCCGAGGGACGCCGCCGCACGCGGACCATCTGAACACCGGAGTGAATCAAAGATGGACGGCTGAAACCAGACGGACGCCACTAGTCAGCTGGAGTTAGTTAACCTCTCTGGATACAGACCGCTGTGCTTCACTTAAAAAGCAGCGTGAATGCAGTCGAGCTCGACTCTACATCTCAGCCTGATCCTCACAACAAACCACCAACATCACACTTCATCACAAGACCAAAGAGCAACTCTTCGAATAACTAGTATCAGAACAGAAAATATGTGACCCTGGACCACAAAACCAGTCATAAGGGTCCATTTTTTGCAGCTGAGATTTATACATCATCTGAAATCAGCTTTCCATTGATGTATGGTTTGTTAGGACAGGACAATATTTGGCTGAGATACAACTATTTGAAAATCTGGAATCTGAGGGTGCAAAAAAAATTAAAAAAATAAAATAAAAATATTGAGAAAAAAAATCGCCTTTAAAGTTGTCCAAATGAAGTTGTTAGCAATGCATATTACTAATCAAAAATTAGGTTTTGATATATTTACAGTAGGAAATTTACAAAATATCTTCATGGAACATGATCTTTACTTAATATCCTAATGACTTTTGGCATAAAAGAAAAATCGATCATTTTGACCCATAAAATGTATTGTTGGCTACTGCTACAAATATACCTGTGAAACTGAAACACTCGCCAATATAGTATTGGAGGTCTCATGGCTATATTTGCGCTGTCTGGTGCCCAATCTTCACTTACTGTACATTACACCAGTTAGAGCAGAGTGTAAAGTTTCATTATGTGCACCCAATGGTTCAAACATTGTACCTTGAAGGTAGTGCTCTGTATCAGGATAATAATGCACCAATACACACAGCAAGACTGGTGACAGACTGGTTTAATGAACATGAAAATTAAGTTGAACATCTCCCATGGCCTGCATAGTCACCAGATCTGAATATTATTGAGCCACTTTGGGGTGTTTTGGAGGAGCGAGTCAGGAAACGTTTTCCCACATCAGCATCACATAGTGACCTGGCCACTGTTCTGCAAGAGGAAAATGGCTCAAAATCCCTCTGGCTGCTTTGCAGGACTTGTATTTGTCACTCCCACGATGAAATGATGTTGTATTGGCTGCAAAAGGAGGCCCAATATCATACTAATTGTGATCTAAAACCAGGTGTTTCAGTTTCATTGTCCAACCCCTGTATATATATATATATATATATATATATATACAAAAAGCTGTGTGTGAGAAGAAAGATGCATAAACGACTGAATTGGCTTGATATTCTGTAAACGATGTCAGAATGAGCCCAGAAAAAAAATCTTTCATGGAAAAGGAAATCAAGCGAATGAAAGGTTACGCAATCTTCTGAATCTGGGTTTCCTGCTGAAGGTACGGCCTCGTTACAGAATAAAGCATCCGCGCTCAGATGCTAATTATCTTCATTACGAGCTCCAGCATGATGAACGTGACCTCATCGAGCGCGATGGAAACATCCTGTCCTGCTCACCGAAACAACAACAGAACGCCGGCCGGCTCACGATAACAACACGCGTGACACGAGCACACGGGTCATGTGAGCACACCACAACAGACAAAACTGACTTCTGATGCTCGGCTTCGTGACGGGAAGAGAAACAGCGCTTCAAACACACACACAAACACAGATTCATCAAAAAACAGCATATCTGAATGTCAAAACATGGAGTAACTGAGCCGAACACAGAGAATGAGAGACAGAAACGCACACAAACAGAGACAGAAGGGAAACAAATCATACTAAATGCAAATAATAAGATGCAATTAAACACAACCCAGGGTTGATATGATCATTAGCTGAAACTAATATATATTCGATTCATTCAAAGTAAATGGTTCTCTTCATGAATGGGCCTTTGAGTCATTGATTCACATGATTCGTTCAAAATGCGGATTCATTCACAAACTAAACGCTGCTGTTTGTCAGAGACGTGCAACAGTTCTGCTGTGGCTTCAAAGGTGATATGTTCTCTGCAAAATTGAGCAAAAACACAAAATATTGTGTTTAAAATGTAACACAACTTCATCTCAACTTCTTATTTACTGAATTACAAAATCACATTTAAGCTCATGACAGATGGGGACAAAATCAGCGCTCGTGTCATATTGCTCTTGCTGCCGGTGTGATATCGTTTGATATGTGATATATGTAAATATGAAACAAAACACATACAGGGGGATTTTTTGCACCAATATCTTGAATTTTAGGGTGTAACGGCATTATTATTTTTTAATATGTATTTTATTTTATTTTGTTTATATTTATATTGTTTTGCTTATTTTTATTTCATTTTTTTAAATTTTATGTTTTTTTTTTTCATTTATTTTTTGTTTTATGTCATAAAATACTAGTATAATGGCAGTAGAATTCATTGTTGTGGAATTATTTTATTATTACTTTATTTTTTTTATTGTTTTGCTTAATTTTTATTTCACTTTTTAGATTTTATTTTGTTTTTAATATTATTTTATTGTTATTTTACGCCATAAAATACTGGATAAATGGCAGTAGGATTCATTGTTGTAGAATTATTTTATTTTATTTGAAATAAAATAAATTAAAAAAATGAAATTAATATATTACTATATTTTACATTTAGAAAGTTAATTTTTCACATTTTTTAATGCAAAATCTGGTTTAAAAACAATACTATTAAATAAATCGTAACTATAGTCCAAATGGCATTATATATGTTTATTAACATCTCATTTTGCATATTACAATGTGTTATACTTTATGAATAGTATTACTATTATTACTTTCAAAGTATCACAATGTTTCATATTTCTTGTTAAAACGACGTCAGGCAAGACAGAACAAGCAAAACCAGTGTTTATTCACTGCTCAGTTCTGACATTTTAGGTTATTTGGCGTTTCATAAAGTGTTGTTACAGACTAAAACATCCAAAACCCACAATAGAAGCGTTTCTTTTATTGCACTTTATCTATTTCTAGATATGCAGATATGCTGAAACATTACATTTCAGAACACTTGTCCTAATGCACTGTGATTCTTCAACTGCAGAAGTGCGGTGATGTTGATCAGTCACTCTGTTCACCTGTGCTGCGTCGCTGTAGAAGCTCTAACGCATCATAATGTGTATGATAATTGTTTATGAAGAGCTTCGTGTTGAACTTACATGCACTTCTGATGCATTATAAATGCAGGCTTCAAACTCTCCGCAGCAGCAGCAGGGTCTTGCATTTTAATCAGAGTAAACAGTTTTTGGGACTGACATGAAATTTTGATCTGACGAGCGCAGGAGGACTGGAGCTCTCAAACGAGCAGATCGCGCGAACGCTGGATTTAATCAGCGCTGCAGCTCCGCCGGGAACACGCAGAATACCAGATGAACGCTTACACTCCCAAATAACATTCATTACAGGAGCAGAAGAGTTTATGAGTGTGTGTGTGTGTGTTTTGAGTCTGCATTCAGACTATGATTTCACTAAAGACAGATCAGGATTTTCTCCAAACATTGCATACTGTAACTCTACTGTACTGTAAGCCTGCTGAGCTTCATTATGATTAGAGACTGACAACTGATGGACAACTAGTTAACTTCTAACACAGCATGTCAAGTTAACAGTCCAACATTTAGAAATGCTGCATCTTATGCAAATGTCTAAGAAAAGAGTTTGACTGAGCTCCAGTGAAACCAGAGACACATACAGAGATTATTCAATTATATTAGTAAATAATAATAACATTATTTTATTTCATATTACTATTATTTAGCATTTGACATACATGTAATATAATTTAGTCAAATGTTTTAATACATTAAATATTTTAAATAATGCAAATATATTTCATTAAATATTAATGAAATATTATTAAAATGTAAATTTAATATTTAATGCTACTTAATTTATTATTTAAAATGTATTTAATACTACTATTAATAAATTATTCTACATTTTAAAATCAGAATAATATTATTGTTAATATTATTTTATATTCAGTACTACTATTATATATATTATATCAAATAATGATAAATTTAAAATATTATTTTTACATTCTTATATTATATTGTTAACTGTATTTCTAATATTTTACAATTATGACATTATTATATACATTATTTTATACATTGTATTAGAATGAGCTAATTCATTGCTTAATATTTCAATAATATAATAATAATCATCATCATAATAGTTCATATTTAATATCTTACATTTAATTTTATTAATAAATAGGAAAAAACTGTTATCGATAATATTATGAAATATTATTAATCTTACACAGAGATCATTCAAATAATAGCACTGGTGAACTGCCAAACAGGGAAGTAAAGCACAGACGTCCTATGTTATTAATTCATGAATTAAAGTAGTTAACAGAGCACGATTCAGGAAAGGCGTCTTCAAGAAGGCACGCACGCAGCGAATGTGCTGTAGGTGCGGGCGTTACCGGATCTGCAGGTCAACACGCTTTGATGGACGGATCAAAGAACATGATCTGAACGCAGACGCAGAGAACCAGGAAAACACAGACAGACCGAAGATCCCGCGCCGTAATTACTCCCGGATAAAAGCCTCTCCTCCATCATCCTCTCCTCACAGCAGCCTGAAATATTCATGCGGAGTGGATGATGGAGGAGCGTCTGCAGCGCCTTCAAAGAAACTCCTCACCGTTCAGCTGCAGATTCTCACCTCGAACCCACACAGGTCTGGACACTCGCTGGGATCAAATATTACCATTAGACATCATAACAATAATAACAATAATATTTCATTTATTTATTACTTAAAATACAGAAATAATAAATGTTTAAATATTATGACATCAATATATTTTATGTAAATGAACAAATGCACGTACGAATGCATGAATGACTGTCCGACCACAGCTGGATTTGGTGCTCACGTATTCTAGTTCACACTAACGGCAGAGGCGAGTGTTTTCGAGTGTTTGTGAACAATAATCAGATGCTTTATTTTGGGCCATCTTCATGACGAGCGCTCTCTTTCAAACATGTGAACTGAAGGCCAGATGAAGGTCTGTTCCTCACTGAACTGCTGTGCTTCTGAAAGGAAATCATATTCCAGATGAAGTTTCTTCACAGATGGGAAATTAACATCTGAATTCAAAGACTCGTCACGCTCGCGACAGCCACATCTACTGCGCTTGACGTTTCATCCCGTGACACACACTTCAGACTGAAGTTTCCTATCAATACAGCAAACGCTGACGACAAGCTTCAACACAGAGAGACGCTTCGAGAGATTCAGAGCCAATGAATCCTGAACGGCAGCATTAGACTCTCAGATCACAGCCATCAGATTCATATCAGACTCTCTTCTGATTGGATGAGCTGCAGTCATATGATAAGATGCTACAACAGCCGTAATCAGATACGGTTAAACTGATCATCTATTCAGATCAGTCTATGAACGTGGTAAATGAGAGCGTTACAGTGCAACTCATGACTGACTGACACACGTAGAGCTGCAGGTAAAACCCTCTGGTTAAATGTTGTGTTTCCATGTTTTATAGGGACATTCCATAGGCATAATAGTTTTTATACTGTACAAACTGTATTTTCTATCGCCCTACACCTAAACCTAGCCCTCACAGGAGACTGTGCACACTTTTACTTTCTCAAAAAAAAAAAAACCTTATTCTGCATGATTTATAAGCCTGTTTCCTCATGGAGACCTAAAAAATGTCAAAATTTACTGGTATTACTATCCTTGTGGGGACATTTGGTAAATAAAAAAAAAAAAAATTAAAAAATTAAATTAAAGATAGATCCATTTAAAAAATAAATAAAATGCGAAATTCATCAAATAAAATATAGCAAAATATGAGAAGAAATCGAACATTAAATGGAAGAATAAAAAAATCTATTAAATGAAACAAATAAAATGAAATCAAATAAAGATCTATTTAAAAAATAAAACGTGAAATTAATCAAATAAAATATAGCAAAATATGAAAAGAAATAAAAAATAATAATAAAAAAACAACTGAATGCATAAAATAAAATAAAATAAAATAAAAAATAAAGATAAATGTATAAAACAAAGATCAATTTAAAAAATAAATAAAACGTGAAATTAATAAAATAAAATATAGCAAAATATGCAAAACATTAAATGGAACAATAAAAAAAAAACAATTAAATGAAACAAATTTAAAATAAACAAGTTAATGCAAAAAAGGTAACATTTTAAAAGGAAATTTGAAAGAATTTGAAAAAGAAATAAATGAAACGTATAAAAAATTATAAATAAAAATAAAACGAAACAAAATAAACAAACAAACAAACTTGAATTTGCATCTACTGAAGTGGAATCTGATGCTCATTAGCTGATTAAAACCACAACACACCATCATCTGCCCTGGTTAATGAGCGCTAACCAGCACTGGAGGGAGTTCATGTGATTGGTAAAACAGCAGGTCATGTGATTGATCAACGATCTGACCTGCTGACCTCCGTATGTCGATTAACCTTGTCATGTGATCTGATAGATGTGCGGTTGGGAAGCTTTAGTGAAGGTAACCGGATTACGTGTGACACGCGTGTAACCTGATTGAGTCAGTGTGAGCATTCAAACCCAACCAGACACTCAGTCTCATCCACTACACCTGCACTAATAATAATAATAACAACAATGATCCCGTCATCACTAGAATTTTTGGACATTTTTAACTTGAAAACATTGCGACAAGACTAATTAAAGCTACTTAAGATGTCATTTTTGACAAAGGCTTCCAGTGCAATAAAACTAAATACAGTCTATATTAAAGACACAATTGATTAAAACATGACTTGATCTCATGCAGTGATGCTTCTCAATCAAATTAATTTTATTCCAAGAATGAAAAATGAAAAACAAGGCCAAAAGACTAATTAAAAGCAATTAAGAAGTAAGATTTGGACAATATTTTCACTTGTTGCATCATGCCGGGATGCTTCTCAAATAAACTGATCCTGATTAAAGAATGTTTTATACATTTCAACTGGAAAAAACATCAAAAAGACTCATTAAAACCCATTAAGAAGTGATTGTAAAGGCATATTGCTGGGTTTGAAGTGACACAAGTGTGTAGGACTGATCTCTGATGGTCTGTTTGTTGCTGATGGAGGCCTTTAACCCTGACGAGAAGCTGATATTCTTGAGCGTGAATGAAGACGCTCTCCACCGACTCTCTCACACAGCGCTGAGTTCAGTGCCGCACACGAGGCTCCTCTCATCCTGACATTTACACAGAGAGTCAAACGCCGCCGCTCCTTCTGAGGACCGAAGCGCCGGCTCTTCAGACGCTTCTGTGCGTCTGCGAGCGTCCGAAAGGTCACGCGTGTCACTCAGCTCTAACGGCCCACAATGCACTGCACTGAATCAGGAGCCGCTCACAGCAGAAACACTGAGAGAAGAGAGTGGAGCCACGCCTGACTTTACACCTCGTATTTCTTCAGACCGATCAAGAGCAGCGATTGTACAACACTTCATCTAGACCGCCGGAAATGCTTACGCTTTTACTATTTTCATGATGTTTGCTTCTGGACTAGTACATTAAATATACATAAATATTTATGTTTTCATTTCATTATTTATATTATAAAGTTCTAAATAAACAAACCACTCTAAAATACATTGAGAGAGATACAAGTTTGGGATCAGTAAGACTTGTAATGTTTCTTAAAAAAAGTCTCTTATGCTCATCAAGACTGCATTTATGTGATCAAAAATACAGAAAAAAAACAGTAATACAGCACAATGTTATTACAAAATAAAATAATGTTTTTATTTTAATATACTTTAAAATATAATTTATTTCTGTGATGCGCAGCTGAATTTTCAGCATCATTACTCCAGTCTTAAGTGTCACATGATCCTTCAGAAATCATTCTAATATGCTGATTTATTATTAGAATCATCAATGTTGGAAACAGGTGTGCTGACAAATATTTTTTTGGAACCTGTGATTCTTTTTTCAGGATTCTTTGATCAATAAAAGGCTAAAAAGAACTGAATTTATTAAAAATAGAAAGGTTTTCTAACAATATACACTACTGCTCAAAAGTCTGGGGTCAGTACATTTGTATTCTTTCTTTTTTTGAAAGAAATGAATACTTTTATTCAGCAAGGATCTTAAATTAATAAAAAGTGATAGTATAGGTTTACATTGTTAGAAAAGATTTATATTTTGAATAAATGCTGTTCTTTTTAACTTGTTATTCAAAGAATCCTGAAAAAAACTGTTTCCAACATTGATCATTCTAGTAATAAATCAGCATATTAGAATGATTTCTGAAGGATCATGTGACACTGAAGACTGGAGTAATGATGCTGAAAATTCAGCTTTGCATCACAGGAATAAAATATATTTTAAAGTATATTCAAATAAAAAAACATTTATTTTATATTGTAATAACATTTTGCAACATTACAGTTTTTTTTGTTTTTTTCTATCAAATAAATGCAGCTTTGATGACTAGAAGAGACTTCTTTAAAAACATTACAAGTCTTACTGATCCCAAACTTTTGAGTGGCAGAGTATATATAAAACAATTTTATAAACAGCCTGTTCTGTATTCCAAAAAACGTCTATGTGAAGTCGTTTAGGAACCAGAATCATAAATATGAAACGTGATTCTCCACAGAGAGCGAGAGCGAGAGTGAGCCCAGCACTCCATCAGCAGATTATTCTCATTAATGTGCTGTAAATTGTCTTCCTCTCCTACCGTTTACAGATCTCAAACAAAGAGTCCTGCTCATTTCGGAACGACCGCGCGGCACACAAATGAAACGGGCCGTTTAGCCGCATTATCAGCGACTCCCAGAGCATTTCCACCGCGCCGAGAGAGCGAAACGCTGAACGAGCGAACGTGGAAATGAGAGCGTTTAATGTCCCTGTGAAGGTTACTGAGCTCCAGCTGCTAAATCAGCTTTATTTCATCTGAACCGCCTCTCACCATCAGTCTGTGAGTGTTCAATGAGAGCGAGTCAAAGCCCAAACATCACGCTAACATCACCGTCCCATTAAACACCGGACCGTTCGCCGCTCCACGCCGAAGAGAGACACGATGTGACTTTGAGTTAACGACCCGCCATAAACGCACTCACTAATGGGACAAACGAACATCTACAACTCAAAACACAGAACGGACTCTCGTCAAGTTATTTCTAAAGCGCTTTATACACTACAGACTGTCAAACAAAAGCTTCACATCTGTGACCCAGGACCACAAAACCAGTCATTAGGGACATTTTTTTTTATTGAGATTAGCACTATTTATACAACATATGAAATATGTTTAATATGTTTAATAGTACAAATCTCAGTGTTTCCACTGATGTGTGGTTTGTTAGGAGAGGACAATATTTGGCTGAGATACAACTATTTGAAAATTTGGAATCTGAGGATGCAAAAAACAAAACAAAATAAAGTTTAAAGTTGTACAAATGAAGTTCTTAGCAATGCATATTACAAATCCAAAATTAAGTTTTGATATATTTACAGTAGGAAATTTACAAATTATCTTCATGGAACATGATCTTCACTTGATATCCTGATGATTTTTGGCATAAAAGAAAAATAGATCATTTTAATAATAATCTGTTTATTTAATAATAAACATAAAAATAACAGAATCAATGATGGAAACTCAACTTTCAGCCTGTTGTAATGAACTATTAGCTTTTCATCAACTCATAAACCGCCTGCAGTTCTTTCATTTACCCCAGTTTAGGAAACTCTGGAGTAATGTAATGTTTAATGCATTTCAAGAAGGTTCAAAGTAATCCAAAAGTAATCCAAAAGTAGTCAGAATACATTACCTAGAGTGAGTAATCTAGATTACATTACTGGCTACGACTTCCATCGTGTCATTTGTAACTAGTAACAGACTACAGTTTGTAAGTACTCCACCCAGCACTGATTATCTTGCACTTGCTATTTAGGTGCGGTTGCCAGATTCTAAGAGATTAAATCCCCCAATTAGTGTTTTTCTTTTAAATCAATTTTCTGCCCTGTGTTTTACTCAGTGCTGGTCCTAAACTTCTAGGGGTCCTAATCAAAACATTATGAGGGTCCTGAGCTTTATTAGGCTTCTGTCACTTTAAGACCGAATGCACAGGTCTAATACATTGACAGGAATTTGATAAACAATCGTTTATCTTCACTTAAGGGGAGACACTGCAGGCAAAAGCACAGTTTTCTCATGCACCTGAAAAGTTTGAGATTTTGGACTTTTTGGTTTTTTCATAAAGTGTTTTTTTTTTTTTTCAGACTAGTGGAAAGAAAACATCCAACATACACCGTTAAGTGTTTCTTTTATAGCATTTTATCTATTTGTGTCAATAGATTTTAATTATGATATATATCATCCTGAAGGTTTTTACAGAGGGATTTGTTCATATTTAATTTGCTTGATTATATACAACATTATATGTGAAAATAATGTGTTCTGTCTAAGCATTTTCTGAATTATGAAGTGACAAAAATGACTACTATAAAAATATTCTAATATGACTCTTATATGGAAAAAAAAAAAAAATTAAACAAGAATTTTGAAACCTACTTCATCCAATGTTTAAATTTTTGTACTAGAAATATATACAAATTAGCGCATATTTAATTAAATAATGCCTCATTTGAATATTTAAACCTGACATTTTAGAAAGTTTGTAGTACAAAAAATGTTTGTAATTATCAGTGTAATCAATCAACTGGGTAAAAAAGGTGATAACTATTTGTTGTTGGTTTTTTTTTTACCTATTCACCTGCAGTGTCTCGCCTTAAGACAAAACTGACTGAAGTGTAAATTCACCAATATGGGCATTTTAACATATTTTTGTGTGCATTTGCTCATTTAAGTGCATGACTGAAGCCCAAAGTAGCCGATACTCATCTGTGTTTCACTCAATCTCAGATCGTGTATTTCTAAACCACAAGATTTGAATTTTTTTGTTTTTTTTTGTTTGGTTTGTTTTTGAGCTTGTTTTCGTTTGTTTTTCACAGCAAATCTGGCAACATTGCATCACTGACACTTACACAGACAGTAATAAAAAAACAGAGAACAACAGCAACTGGATGCAACCCCAAAAGAGTTGTGCGGTGTGAGAAGAGCAGCGATGTGACAGGCGACGCGCGTTACGGCGAGGACCTGCTGCACGAGGTTAACGCTATGCTAATGAAGCACATGCGAATATCTAATGTCATCACATTATCTGTGTGTGTGTCCATGTGTAAAGTCAAGTGTTAGCTGTGTGTGATGTAATTAGCAGAAGCTGTTTGAGGTTTAATGACTCGTCTGTTTGTTCATCATCATGAGGACAGCAAACACACTTCAACAAAACATCAAATAAAACGTGACAACTTGCCCCGACTGAAAAACACTTCCTGAAAACACAGTTTAACCTTCAGCATATCCACCTTATTTTGTGGTCGTGCTCATTTGTAACTTGAATGTTTGAGTTTTCTAGTCACATTCACTTGCGGTTATTTTATTACACAGTCCGTTACACTGCTTGATTTTGCAGAGTGCTATTTGTTTTCTTATTATCACAATTTATTATCGTAATCATAAACACACTGGTTTGAGGCGTATATAGCTGGACCTGTACGTGTACTGCTCTTTGTTATTCTTATAGTTATTTTCCTATTTTTCCTGAAGCTCAAACAGTGAGGCAGACGCTTGCAACGCAAAGGTCACGGGATCAAATCCTAGGAAAAGCACGAACTGATAAAAATGTAAATGTGCACTTTAAATGCAGTGTAAGTCGCTTTGATGATAAAAGCGTCTGCCAAATGCATAAACATATAAAATGTTTACAGCAAACGTTTCAGTGCATCTCAGACCATCTCCGGTGCCTAATCCTCTACAGCAAGTCATCGAATTGAATTTGTGCAACTTTTTTTTTTTTATTGCAATTTTGTAACTTCTTATCATTATTTATGAAAATCTTAAGCAAAATATTTTGTTCTCAATGCATCTTGGGACTTTGAACTTCTGTTTTCTAAATATATAAATATAACATAATATATACCTACACATATAGGACCTTTTAAAAGTTTAGAAATGTTATGATTTTTTAATGTTAATGTTTTTCATTTTTAATATTTGATCAAAATACAATAATAATAGCTGAAATACAGCTCAGAAAACTGTTTTTCATGAATATCTGTTAAACTGTAATTTATTTCTGTGATCAAATCTGAATTTTCAGCATCATTACTCCAGTCTTCAGAGTCACACGATCCTTCAGAAATCATTCTGCAACAAAGGTTTTTGCTACGTAATATTTTTGTGAAGCATGATTTTAAAAAGAAATTAGTACTTTCATTCATCAAGGATGCATTAAATGGATCAAAAGTGTCAGTAAAGACATTTTGAATGTTACAGTAGATTCCTATTTCAAATAATTGCTGCTCTTTTGAACTTAATATTCATCTGTGAATCCTGAAAAATAAAATGCATGATGGTTTCCACAAAAATATTGGGCAGCACAACTGTTTTCAACATTGATAATAATCAGAAATGTTTGTTAAGCAGCAAATCAGCATATTAGAATGATTTCTGAAGGATCATGTGACACTGAAGACTGGAGTAATGATGCTGAAAATTCAGCTGCGCATCACAGAAATAAATTACAGTTTAACAGATATTCACATAGAAAACAGCTGTTTAAATTGTAATAATGTTTCACTGTTTTTACTGTATATTTGATCAAATAAATGCAGCTTTTGTGAGCAGAAGAGACTTCATTAAAAAAAAAAAAAAAAAAAGAAAAAATCATAATGTTTCCAAATGTTTGACAGGTACTGCAGCAGCTAATGAATCAGAAGTCACATTGACAGAAAATGGTTTACTTTTGTGTTGCAAATCAAGGTGAAGAGTGACAACAAGCCCCTGATTACTCTGCATCCGTAAAGCTGATGTAAATCTCGGACATCTCAATCTCTCTCTCACGCTCACTAGATACAGTAAAACCATCATCAGCCAATCAGGACAGACTGTGGCTGCTCTTACCGGCGACGGTGACTTTAGCGGTCCGGCTGACGATGGCGCCGACGCCCTCCAGCGTGGCCAGGCACTGGTACGACCCCTCGTCCGGCCGGTGGTGTCGCGAGTGCAGCACGTTCTGCACGAGGAGCGATCCGTTCGACAGCTGCTGTCTGCGCTCGTCCACCACCGCGCTCAGCAGAACGCCGTCTTTCTTCCACGCGATGACCGGAACGCCCTGATCCGAACGCGCCTCGCAGTCCAGCTGCAGCACGCCGCCCCGAACCGTCACCACGTCCTGCGGCTCCAGCGCGAAACGCAGCTCCACGAAAGCCCGCCGAGGATCCGAGCCTGAACACGGACAGAGAGAGAACGACAGAGATTTACAGAAGATCAGCAACACGTTTTTATTACTCGAATAAATGTTAACTGGCATAAAGAGAAATACTGTTTTTCTGGTAGATGGACTAAAGTAAACTAAATGCAGACATAAAGACTTGTTTCTTGTTTCTGCCACAGAATAAAAAGATGAAAAAGGCAACATTTTATCTCACAATTCTAAGAAAAAAAAGGGAGAATTGTGATATATATATATATATTATTTTATTTTATTTTTTTGCTTTTGCTATATGTACTAAAACTAAAAGCTCAAATGAAAATGAATATGTACTATACAGATATAAAAAAATATATAAAAAACAAAAAAGAAAAGAAAATTGCAACTTTTTGTTTTACTATTTGGACTTTGTTTCTTGCTATTCTAGTGAAAGATTTACAGAGGATTTCTTTTTCTGCTAGATGTACTGAAATAACAAACTAATAGCTAAAATGACAATGAATAAAAATGATCCATATATATAAAAAAACGAATAAATACAATTACACACACAGAAAAAACAAACAAAATATAATTTCTTAAACCTTTCCCTAAAATTAAACTTCTTATTTCACAATCCAGACTTTTTCCTCAAAATTGATATCTTGCAATTCTAACTTTTTCTACGCTGCAAATTCATTTCTCAAAGTTGTAAGTTTACATTTCTTACATCTCTATATATACTCTAAATTGTGAGATACAAAGTTGCAATTACCTTTTTAATCTTTTTTTTTATTATTATTTCATGGCAGAAACAAAGTTTCATGGAAAACAAAAACAGACAGATTTAAAACATTTAAAACATTCATAAGTATAATAGCATCTCTTCTTTTCTCAAATAACACTGGTGAGGATGCATGTTTCATACATTCAGACACTGGTGTGTGTTTGTGTGTAAATGAAGGTGTGTTTCAGCACCAGACACTTCAGTTTCCCCTCATTAAAATGCATTAATGTGTGCGGTGGCTTTCATTCACCAGGTTACCTGCGCGCCTCCGCAGTGTGTTCATGTGATGCTCAGAAGCACATCTGACGCCGTTAATTCACATGCTAATTCATACCTGCTGAGAAGCGGCTCATTCTATCTGTGGCTTTGTTTTCGTGTGTGAGGAGACGATACTTCAGCGCTCAGCGTGATAAACCCTTCACCGCACACACACCTCGCTTATTATGCAATATTTTGGCTAATTTGATCAGGCTTTCAGCTCCCGATGAGAGGTCGTTCACACAAAACGTGTTTCTCTGTTCAAAAGCAGCTAGATGCAGTGAAACAGAGCAGAACTGAGTCTGAGATGCGTTTTAGAAGTTTAACTTAATATAAAATCCTAAAAACATGCAAATGCATTCAATCAAAACTTAAAAAAAAAAAAAATAAGATGTTTCAATGTGAAAGAAGTCAAAAATACAGATGATCAAAAATACAGTGAAAATTGTGAAATATTTTCATAATTGAAAACAGCTGTTTTCTATGTGCATATCTGCTAAACTGTAATTGACTTCTGTGATCAAAGATGAATTTTCAGCATCATTACTCCAGTCTTCAGTGTCTGATTCTATGCCCAGTATTTTTGTGGAAACTGTCATACATTTTATTTTTCAGGATTCACAGATGAATAGAATGTTCAAAAGAACTGCATTTATTTGAAATAGAAATCTTTTGTAACATTAAATAACTGCATTTATAGACACTTTTGACCAATTTAATGTGTCACTGAACAAAAGTAGCAATTTCTTTCCTTAAATAAAAAAAATAATGAATTAATTAAGAGTTAATCAGAGTCTTGGCGAGCAGAAGATACATTATAATCTTAATTATTCCAAACTTTTGACCATATGGACCAACATGTGTAAGAACAAGCAATACATCAGAACAACAACCATCCATTTAACATGTTAAATTCATTCAGCAGAACTGCAGACTTCCATCAAAATCAGCACAGAATATGCACAGAAACGCTGCGTCTGGACGAGCTCATGAGACACAAACACAGAGAAGACGACTCTGATGAATCTCAAACGCTTCAGCGTCACTCGCAAACGCGTCTGCAGCTCGTCGTCTCCATCGCTCACAGACGACAGCTCTTCTTCATGGAGTGCCGTCCTGAGATGGAAATACTTTCACAAAGACAAAAAGAGGACGGCAGATACGGGACGGAGCAGAACGGATGTAAGAGAGATGGAGAGCGTCCTTTATTTGACACGCTGAAGCAGATGTAATTGAAAAAAACCTGTCAGGTTTCCCTCAGCGGCAGATTTTAATGCGATAGTCTGACAGAACCACACGCTCCGCATGTGCAATGAGGCAGACGCACGGGCGCGGATCTGAGCTCTGAAACGCCACTGATGTTTGTAACAGACACACACACACACACACACTCCTCATCTGTAGATATGAGTACTGCTGTACAAACACACTTTAACATCTAAAATCTCATCTATGTCACACTTTCAGCATCACATCAGTCCCTCATCGAGACCATCCTGTCCCACTACATACATGCTTCTCTGTGTAAACATGTCTTCAAACCAAGTCCATACTGCAAGCTAGATAGATTATATAGATATTAAGAAAAACATCCTAAACATATTTTGTAAACAGTGAGGCGACATTAACATTTTTCAAAATGTATTTCATTTCAAATAAACTGAAGCCATAAGAAATATCACTAATGATAGATAGAACAATAGAATGATAGACAGAATATTAGAATGATAGAATGATATATAGAATGCTACAATGATAAACAGAACGACATAACGACAGATAAAATGACAGATAAAATCTAGAATAATAGAACCATATACAGAATGTTAGAATGACGGACGAATGGATAGACAGATGGGTGGATGAACAGATGGACAGATGGACAGACAGACAAACAAATAGATGGAAAGATAGATGATGCATAGACAGATAAGTGGCTGGATAGACAATGGATGGATGGATGGACGGACGGACGGACAGACAGACGGACGGAAAAATGGATGGATGGATGGAGAGATGGATAGATGGATGGACAGACAAGGGGATGGACAGATGGAAAGACAGATGATGGATAGACAGATAAGTGGCTGGATAGACAATGGATGGATGGATGGATGGATGGACGGACAGACAGACAGACAGACGGATGGAAAAATAGACAGATGGATAGATGGACGGATGGATGGATGGATGGATGGATGGACAGACAGACGAACAGAAAAACGACCGGTGGATGGATGGACAGATGGAAAGGTGGATGAAGGATAGACAGGTGAGTGGATGGATAGACAATGGATGGATGGACAGATGGACAGATGGACGGACGGAGAAATGGACAGGTGGACGGACAAATGGATGGATAGATGGACAGACGGACGGACAGATGGATGGATGGATAGATGGATGATGGATAAACAGATGGGTGATCGACAATGGACAGATGGACAGGTGGACAGATTGAGGGATAGCTGGATGGACGGATGGATGGAGAGATGGATGGACAGATGGACAAATGGATGGATGGATGATGGACGGATTGATAGACAGATGGATTGACGGATGGACAAACGGATGGATGAAGTTGTGCGTCTCCAGGTTCAGGCTGGAGCAGCAGAGGTTCTCATGATTCTCACATAAGGACTGCGGCGCAGACGAGACACTGAGTGCAGATTCACTGGATAGAGACACAAACTCAATCCTGCTCTTCATCTCAAAGGGAAAAACACACAGATCGTGATTATGAGAGAAAGCACTGAAGAGACTCCGTCTCGGAGAAACTGTGATTGAACGCGACTCCAGAGGCAGCAGCAGCAGCGACCCGCCGCACAGATTAAAGCGAAGGCGGCGCGCTTGTGTGGTTTGATGTGGATGAGCAGGACGTTATTATCCTGCTGCTGCTCAAGCACACGCAGAGGTCAGAGAGACCATCAGAAAAAACATTCATACTGAGAAAATATGACAAACACACCGAACGACAGTCACCCTGATTAACATTAAACTACTGACTGAGAGACTGAGTGAGTGTGTGTGTGTGTGTGTTGATCTCCTCACATCCCATCAGCTCCCTCATATCTCCTCATCTCTACATTATTGCCTGTCACCATGGTTACGGTGTGTCCGGTCACCTTATCGATTTCTCTCTCTCTCTCTCTCTCACACACACACACACACACACACTCCTGTAGGTCAATCATCAGTAATTTGATGTTTTTACAAATGAAACACTGAAAACAGACGATGACATCAGATCAAATCAATTCAAATTCATTTCAAAGGAATTTTTCTCAGTTCTAGTTTGGCTGTTAGCATTTCCCACAATGCAACGCTCTCAGACAGACCTCCACTTTCTTCTGTGACAAACTAGAACTGATTTAATCTAGTCACCAGTGCTCACACACACACACACACACACACACACACACACACACACACACACACTCTGACCTTTGCATTTAATCCCAGTAATCCTGCTCTGAGAGTGTTGAACTCACTGTAACATCTTTAATCATTTAAAACATCCTGTCCGGGGTCAAGAGAGAGAGAGAAACACCTGCGTAAACACCTGCCACATCAGATCTCACCGTGAGGAACTCATGAAACCAGACCTGGTAGCTCTGTTCAGATAAACTTATAAAAATATACATATAGATATAGATACAGATCATTTATAAGTAATTTTTCCAGATAAAAATGAGTTATAAATGATCAACATGATCAAACTTTGCTGTTAAACCTGTTTCACACACAATCTACTGCATGTTGATGTCAGTCGTCTGACTGATAGTTTAGAGTTTTTTATTAAGTAAAAGGTCTTTTAGTGTAATTGTACAAACATCCACCTTCAGCTTGTGCTTCACATGTCTATTTGCTGTCGAATCAGATTTTTCAGATCAAGTAAACGTCAGAATAACTGTAGTCATATTTCCAGATGAACACTCACTGGACTGAAGCAGCTTGGCTTTACTTGATTCCCCATCCATAATTTTTTAGTCTCAAATCTGATCATCAGGATCTTTAGAGGAACGTTTGTTTCCAGAATCTTTACTTTCACTGTTCCTCAGTGGAGGAATGATCTTCCCAAGCCTCCAAAACATCTCACGTCTTCTGAGGAACGTTTATTTGTTCATCTCTCAATCATCATTGGATTGCATCATCTATATGAGAGGTAAAAGCTTGATGATAGTCTCAAAAATAAATAAGTAAATTAATAAATAATATTTTTTCCAAAGGTTCCGAAAACTGATCCATTTAAAATCATCCAAAGTGTACTTTTCAGACTCGTATTTCATACGTCAGTCTGTACAGGGTTTAAAGACAATCCAGATTCAGTTCTGGAGCTCAACCCTGAAACACAGACAACTGGTCAGTTCTTAACCATTTTAACCAGTGATGCTCACTAGCTAAACTAGTCATTGCATTGAGAATTGCATCTTGCATTGTAAGAAATCCTCCTGACCCAGCCCTCTTCCAAACACTGGAGCCACTGCGTTCACTTCAGATCACGGCAACACCGAAACACACCAAACTACAGCCGGCCGGGTTTGATTTAACACCGAGTGTGACATCACGAGAGGAGCTGCACTGCTAACGGCTCCCCGGGGACCAGCGGAGATCAGGGTGAGACGGCAGCTGCTTCCCCGCACTGAGTCTGGAGCACAGATGGGGCTCCAACACACACACACACACACACACACACCCATCCTCCTCATTTCATCTCACAAACACACTGTGGCCGTGTCAGAGAGAGATGCAGCCTGACAACCAGCAGAAACACAAATCAAGATCATAAAGATCCTGCTTATTAATAATGAATCAGTCTGTCGGTATGAGAAATCGGATCAGGTCAAAACACAAGATAAAGTGTTTAAAAATGATCAATCTGTCATCATCTACTCCTTCAGATCTGTGTGATGCTCTCTCTGCAGTGAAACACAAGCGCGCTTTATTGTCCATACAGTGAAAGTCAATGGGGTCCAATGTTCTTTTAAGTTTATGAGGGTTAGTAAATGATAACAGAACTTTTTAAATATAACAAAAATGGCTGTGGAGGTGAAAGTCCCCCTCGGTAGAAATCGCGCTCCGCAACTGTTTACACGGTGCCTAAACACGCTACTGCAGCATCTCGTTCACACGCGTGTTCGATGCGGCGCAGGTACGAGACCTTGAGTTCTCTGATGCCGCTGCTCATTTGACTAAAGCGCAATTACCCAGGAGACTGGAATAAATTATGCAAATCAGCCTTTAACTCCTATTAATGCTGCTGTTTATTTGTCAGACGTTGTCCAGTGAATGTGATGTTAACGGAGCAGCAGCCCGAGCCTGAAATCAAAAATCAAATCACAAAAAAAGTTTTCCTCATTTTGCTCAAATTATTTACTAGCCATGAAATATTTGCAATTTTGTAATATTTTTACATGTTTATTTTCTGAAGTAACCAGCGACTGTCAGGTGTGGTGAAATGTCAGTTTGAGGCTGTGGCTGCAGCTCTACGACACCGACGCTCAGGAGCACTTTAGTCCAGAAGAGCAAGACACGAGCGCATTTAAACGCAGAAAAGCATTGTGTGACAGTGAGCGTGCAGCATCTGAAGCGTTCAAACGCAGGCGAGAGCGATAACGCTTAATGAAACGTTGCTGTCGCTCTGAAGGATGAACAGCTCCAATCATCCATCTCAATAGCTCAGCATGACGGTCTGGAAATTAGCATGTGTCCTTATCAAAGCCACGAGTCTCTCACTCTTTTTATGACTGCCGTCCACCGCACATGATTTATATCCGTCTGCGCAAAACAAACCGCACCAAATTACTAAAGTCGACTGATACATATTAATTTTGCGGATCGCTCGCGGCTCTGAACGCTCAAAGAACGGGCACCTGAGACGCAAACGACAGCACTGTGATTGGCTGAGCGTGAAGCACGCTGGGACGGGCCACGAGCGCCATGCGGGTTTGACCCCCATAAACGGCGTTCTGGAGCGTGTTTGACAGACCGACGGACCCACGGGACGCGGCTAATGAACCCGACCGTCATACGGCACACGCGCTAACGAGAGACGCTCCGCATATGTGCCGTACGGCTAACGTCAACGTCAATCACGTGTGAGACAATCAAAGTCTTCCATGACAGGGTTAACTACGTTTTTTAAGTTACCTGAATAAATGTTAACTGAAATTAAATTACATACAAAGAACTTTTCATTTCAGCTAGTTTCTAAGGCAATTAATAAAAACAATTATAAAGACATACTACCAAAACTACAAAAACAACAAAATTACTAAAACTTTAAGTTAAAATAAAAATGGCAAATATAAAAACAAAAAACTGATTCAAAATATATAGCATCTCAATGATACTAAAATAACACTTCCAGTCAGTTCAGACTCTCCTATAGAGGAAGTGATTTTTAACAAAAACGTATAAAACACTGAACACTGACCTGCCGTGAGATACGAGGACATTAATCAACAGTACATTTGTCTTTTGAATCCACCATTGTACTGTATTGACTGTATTGTTTCATCTTATTTTTCAAAGAACTGTGTTGAATAGCAAAATGACTTAAAAAAAACATTATTCAAGATGTATATGCATATTTTGCAATAAACTTGAAATACATGATCAAAATTTGACCAATAGTTTCAAATTCATGCACTTATTTCAAATATGATATTTGCAATGCTTCATGGGATTGTAGTTCACAGTTTCGTGACTTCATGTTTTTGTGATTTTCAAATACTTTAAGTTCGTACTGAATTCATTACTCTGCCTTATTAATAAAACATACTATGTACAGGCAAGCAGATGAATAATAATGCAGGTGTTTTCCCAATGAAAATCATTATAAAAAAAAAAAACACTTCATGTATAATTTAGTGCACTGTGTTCATATTCTGAGCTCATCTGTATCTGTCTGTGTGTGTGTCCCGCTGTCTTTAGCGACTGAAACACTGTGTGTGAATCACATGAGTCCAAAACCTCAGTTTGTTCTCATATCTTTGTTATTCATATTCTGAAAGCTGATCTAATTATTCTCAGCTTGAAACTGATGGAAAACTGACCTGTGCTGCAGTCTGTTGATGATTCGGCAGACGTCTGACCAGTGCTGGGAAAGTTACTTTTAAAAAGCAATGCATTACAATATTGCGTGACTCCATAAGAAAACCAACTAATTGCGTTACTTTGTCACTTTTATAGAAAGTGATGCTTTATGTTACTTTTGCATTACTTTTTGTCACCTGGGCTGGAAGAGTCTCTGTCTCTGCATGTGACCAAAAACCAAAAATTATTAACAATCACTAAGACATGAATTTACAGCAATAATCACTATATTAAAGTCATTAAAGCACTGGGGATTTTGAGGAAAGGTCTGATCAGTGTGTCAGTGTCATCCTGACCTTCAACACACACATGAGCTGATGGAGTGTGTGAAGAGCATCTGAAGATGATTCTGATCCACTTTTCTCTCCAAGACTAATAGATGCTCATGATTCACATCTCGGTGCGAGAAACACACACACACACACACACACACACTCGCTCTCACAGGTCAACAGCTCAACACTGATCTCTGTCCAATCAGACAGTTTCTCCTGAGAAGCTCCTCCCCCTAATAATGTGCCCTGCCCAATCATTCTGCTTTGTGTGGTTTATGCGGCTTATGAGAGCGTTTTGATGATGTGATTGGCTTTATCACGCAAAACGAGTCAGATTATGAAAGATCAGCAAATAATCTGGATTAAAACGCTGATTTATGACATTAAAGCACATTAAATAATGTGATTATGAGAGTCTGATTCCCGTCTGTCTGTCTCTCTGACTGACTGAAGCTTCTTCTGGTTGCAGGTTGAGTTCCAGCCTTGCCTCATTGCCCCGATTGATCAGAGTGATTGATGGATGGATGATTGAGCAGAAAGACGGATGGATGCGTGCATTGATTAGGGTGGACACTGAGATGGAACACAACTAGTTCAATTCAGACTAACCAAATGACTAACTGTATCCTGACACAGAAACAAGAAAAAATACCATCAAATTCAGAATCGTATTAATCTAACATTGAGTCACAGAAAAAAAAAAAAAAACACTGAACAATGGCTCTTTCTATTCAAAATGATCTTATAACAATAATGTGTGTGTGTCAGTGCTGCTCAAAAGTTGTAATGTATTTTTAAGAAGTCTCTTCTGCTCATCAAGGCTGCATTTATTTGATCAAAAATGCAGAAAAAAACAGTAATATTGCAAAATGTTATTAGAATATGAAATAATCTTTTTTTTTTATTTTAATATACTTTAAAATTAAATTTATTCCTGTCATGCAAGGAATAAAAATGTACTGACCCCAGACTTTTGAACAGTAGTGTATATTGTTAGAAAACCTTTCTATTTTAAATGGATGCTATTCTTTTTAACCTTTAATTGATCAAAGAATCCTGAAAAAAGTATCATATCTTCCAAAAAAAAAAAAAAAAAAAAAAAAAAAAAAAATTAAGCAGCACAACTGTTTCCAACATTGATATAAGTAATAAATCAGCATAGCAGAATGATTTCTGACACTAATGATGCTGAAAATGTAGCTTTGTATCACAGGAATAAATTACATTTGAAAATATATTCACACAGAAAACAGTTATTTTAAATTTAAATATTTCACAATATAATAGTTTTTTCAGTATTTTTGATCAAATAAATGCAGCAAAGAAGCGTCTTTAAAAACCGTTAAAAATCTTACTGATCCCAAACTTTTGAGCAGCAGTATATATATATATATATATATATATGTTTTACGTAATTATTTAAATAAAAATAATTCTATTTAAATAAACAAATAACTTTTAATAATATAATAAATAATAATAATCTGTATTCTGGATCCTCATAATAATTTATGATCAGAGCTGGGCACGCTGCCCACAAGGCTATCGGCGCCGACATAAATGCATGTATTTATACATTAATATTTCCATATTTTTATAAACAGACCAAAAAATTCAACATGATGAAAGAAAAGAAATTAAACAACAGCAACATGAAAACTATCAGTTATTCACGGTTCAATTAATTTCTCATGTATATGAGGGACAAACTGAATAGATTTGAATTGAACTCTTCTCTGCTGTCACACTGAGATTCATTTTAATTTCATTGACTAGTTGTTCTGAGTCTGAGCAGGTAACCGGTGACTAGAGAAGCAATCAGCTGAACTAATGAAGCAGCCTCAGTCAGCGATCAATAGGATTGAATATGATGGAGTTGAGGATATATCCTCTGCTGACAGATACTGCAGTATTGATCCGCTCCCCATATCCATCAAACCCCCACGAACCTGCAGCTCTGCATTATTCAGGGTTACAGCGTACGGACAGAAGAACACGCCATCAGCACCGACCACCTCACGAATCACAGGAGCAGGGTCAGATCGTCAGATCATCAGATCATCAGATCGTCAGATCGTCAGATCAGGGTCTGAGACCTTCAGCGTCATCATTATATGAACACAAGTCAATGCAAAGAACCCGTTTCACAGGTGAGCACACACAAAAAACAGGTCCTCGTCTCACTTTCCTGTTAAAATATTCAATGTCGTATTTCATAAAATATATTTGTAGATTTTTCAAATTAATTTGTTTCTTTGTCCACAGCTGACCAGAATATATCTACTAAAACCAGAATATTATACTATGAACTGGACAACTTAAAATACGCAATAAAATTCTGGCATTCAAAGGTGGTGGAAATTTGAGCATTCTGCGGAAATGAGTGTTCTTCCATTATTATATACAATACAAACAAGCCAATAAATGCATTCATTATATTCATATAATTATAATACATAAATTAAACACACATGTCAAAATGTTAAATATTAAAATATT
This sequence comes from Cirrhinus mrigala, assembly GCA_036247105.1. Taxonomy (NCBI): domain Eukaryota; kingdom Metazoa; phylum Chordata; class Actinopteri; order Cypriniformes; family Cyprinidae; genus Cirrhinus; species Cirrhinus mrigala. Next base: position 48,503,009 of record CM070011.1, read on the forward strand.
AATAGTATTAATCAAATAGTGTATGTCTGAGTACATGTTTATAGGTAATTCATACTGGGGAAAAAAAATCAAATGTAGCCTATTATTAATTATAAAAGCACTTTTATTCACTTCTAAATATGTATATATTTAATATAATTTTTTTATATTAAATATTTATATATGCAATTTTTATATTTAAAATCATTTATAATTTTTTCAGTGGTAAATATTTCACTTGTTTTTAACTTGTTTATAGTTAACGTGAAGAGATCTGCCAGTGCTGTGACAAAATACACTTGTGTTTTGGCCTTTTGTCTCGGCCGCAGAAGCATGGCAGCGGGCTTTGTCTTGAACGCGCTTCATTCCAAGATACGTTTATTTAGCATTCTTGTTTTATTTGATAAATAATTCACCAACAGAATTATTTTCAAGTTAAGATACAAATTATGACAAACAAAAGAGAAGGGATTCTATGAAAAACAAAACGTTTGAATATTACTATTATTAATATTATTATATCTGTCCCACTCCCTCTCTTCCGGCGTACTACCACCTTTCTATGCCCTTATGACACTTACAAGTTCCTTTCTTAATTAACAAATTGAACTAAACAAAACACAAACAAATAATATTTAAACACTAATAAAATAAAAACACTTTCTTAAATGGCTACAACAACTTGCATTAAAGTCTTTATATCTAAAAAAAAATTATAAAAGATATTTTAGCTGGACACGGCACAAAAAATCTAGTTCTTCTGTCTTGCTTCCCAGCTGAATTTTTTATTTGAAAATAAGTAAATATTTAACATTATATTTTTTATTAAGTATTTCTATATTTAATGTTATATTTATATAATATATAATGTAAATATTTCACTAGTTTTTATTTTAAAATGTGAAGAGATCTGCCAGTGCACTGAAACAAAACACACTGTTCGAGTCTTAATATCTTCAGTGCAGCATATGAACCAAATCTAAGATCTTTTAAAAAAAGATATTTCAGCTAGAAAACAGGTCTAATTAAAACTAATTAATTCAAACAACAATGAACAGATGCAGATTTAAATCACTTTGATTCCTGTAGCATCTACAAACGGCATCAATAATCACCGTCTGCGAGCGATTCTCTGTTTGCTGCTGTTGTAATGTGTGTGAACGCATCAATCTGTCCTGATCTGAGACTCACAAACAAACCCAACACAAAGTCAAACACATGCGATGAATGTGAAGAACTTTCAGCTGAACAATCACTCATGATGCAGGAGAAACTGATGAAATAAGCAGACGCAGACGCAGACGCAGACGCAGACGCATCAACAGCATTAAACTGAAGCACCGCTCCTGTACATGTGATATGCAGTGAGCTCTGCTGAAGGAACCTGATGCTCTCAATATCTCCACATTTGAGTGAGTTCACCGTTATTAACCAGACGCACGCGTCTCCTGTGCATGCAGCTGCGTTTCTGAGCGTGTCGTCGGGTCAAATCACTCCAGCCATTTCACAGCCCTACACCTGTTCTCCAAACGCCATCAGCCATCTTGCCGTGCCGCACTGATCTGGCAGATTCAGTCCTGTCTCAAACAAACACAGCACTGCTGTCGTCCAGCTGCTGCACATCAGCTCTGATTCAGCACTTAGATCTCATCTACAGCATTCACAGCATCACTCAACAATCATCTACGAGAGAGTTCAGATCAGCACGCTGGAGTAAATCTGTCTGTTGACTCTCTGACATTCCTCTCAATTATATTTCACTTCAGCTGAAAATTTTCAGAAGAACAGGCATCAAAACAGATGATTATTTGCATTAAAAACTTCAAATTGCATAGTGGAAAAATATTTTATTTAAAAAAAAAAAGTATTAAAAGTAAAATAAAATTAAAAGTATTAAATATAAAAGAATTCAAAGAAAAAAAAAACTGAATATGTATACGTGTATATATATATATATATATATATATATACACACACACACACATACACAGTAGTTAACATTTGAAGTGGACCAAAAAAGTTCAAATCAAAGTTGTCCTAAGACAAAAACAGGTATTGTTTTGCTTTTAGGACATCTTTGATGAAAGGTTTTGATCCACTTCAAATGTTGACTCCTGTGTATATATATATATATATAAATTAATATATGTATAGCATATTACATTTATTTATTTATTTAAATATTATTATTAAAAAGTTAAATGTGTAGTGCAGCGAGACGTAGGTGCATTATATTACAGATACAAGAAGAAAAAAAATAAATGTGAATGTTAAAAAGTGGTATTAATCAAAATAATTAAATAGCATTCTGGTAATATTTTACTTGTTTTTTTAAAGCATGTTTATAGATAATTTAAACTGAAAAATATTAAATACACTGTAAAAAAAAAAAAAATTGTTTAGTCAACTAAAACATTCCACTTGTCACTTAAATTAACATTAAGTAACTTAAAATTTCAAGTTGACTAAACTAAAAAATTTAAGTCAGTAAGGGGTAACAAATTATATTAAGTTGAAACAACTTTTTGGAATTTATTTATTTATTTATTTATTTATTTATTTTACAGTGTACATTATAGTGCAGAGCATTGATAAACAGATGGGGTTTTTTGTTTTATTTCTTTCAATTTTAACTCAATTAACAATTCTGGATGCTGTTTGGATTCAGTTATAGATTCAAAAAAAGGAAAAGAAAATTGAAGATCAGAACATCTACTGTCTAAACGTGTGAGTACTGTGATAGTTCAGCTGATTGCAAGCTCCTGTGGACTGTCCAGAAACTGACAAATACAGTTCAGTGAACATGAATATGGAGGAATGATCCGCACAAAGGCAATGTTTCTAGTTGATGGATTGGTTGTGTTGAACACGGCGTGTCAGAGATCAGGACCTGCAGATCAGATCAATACAGTCAAACCATCAGACGCCGGAGCTGCCGAGACTCTCGACTCACATCTGAGCGAATCCTGAACACCAAAACCACAAACACACAAAACATCCCACTGATCGCTGCGAACGGGACGCTTTCACACCACACAGAGTCTCAGCTCACGTCTGAAGACTGGAACCAAGAAACCGTCATGGGAGTTAAACAGAACTCCATTAATGTACATTTACAACAGTCTTAAAGGTACAGAATCAAATCTGGAGGAAAGTATTAAAGCCTGTGAAGCTGAATGGACTTAAAACAGTCCTTATTAATTAGTATTGGTGCTTATTGATAAATGCTGTGGGAGGATATAAATGATAGTAAAATGCCACTGGTTGGAGACTCCTTGACTATCTGGTTTCTTTAAGGTCTGAGAGAGACAGAAACGGAGGAATCCTCTGGTCAGGAGAAAAGGTCGAGTGTGAATGAAGGCATCGACAGCAGCGCCGCGAGACGCTCAGACATTCGGTTCCCGTCAGAGGATTCGGAGAGATCCGTAATGCCCTTAAGCCGTTCCTTACTCAACATGAAGATGAACGTGGAGTATCACAGCAGCTCCATTCAGAGAAACACACGGCTGGGGATTCAGAGAGAGACGAAGAAAAGCCCCGTCTGATTTCTCTCTGTATGCTGGAGAAAACCACACTCTGAGATCAGGATGTTCTGTATTAATACTGACACACACACACACAACACACACACACACACACACACACACACACACACGCACACACACACACACACTCAATCTCACACACTCAATCTCTCGCTCTCTCCATCTCAACTAAAGCTCCTCTCCTCCATGAGATTCCAGGACAGGACATTGTCAATATGACACAAACACCTGCAGCATCAGTGCGTATGAAACACACACACACACACACACACACACACACACACACGTTGTGTTTCCATGTTTTATGGGTTCATTCCGTAGGCGTAATGGTTTTTATACTGTACAAACCCTATTTTCTATCGCCCTAAACCTAAACCTAGCCCTCACAGGAGACTGTGCACACTTTTACCTTCTTAAAAAAACTCATTCTGCATGATTTATAAGCCTGTTTCCTCATGGGGACCTCACAAATGTGACATTTGGTGCCCATAACGTGATAAATACCAGGTGCACACACACACACACACACACACACACACACACACACACACACACACACACACGTTTGTTTTTGTGAATTGTAGGGACTTTCCATAGACTTCTATAGTTTTTATACTGACCAAACGATACTGTTTATCCCCTCACCCAACCTTAACCCTAAACCTGCCCCTTACAGAAAACATGTTTGCATCGTTACATTTTCAGATAAACATCATTTACTATTTTTAATCAGTCTTTAACATTGTGGGGACACAGGCAAAACAAGTACACATACACACACACACACACACACACAAACACACTTAATGCAGCTTCTGTGAAAAATTAAAACATGTATGCAACTAACTACGAAAAAAATAGAAAAGCACATTTGTAACTTCACAATTCTGATCTTTTTTTTCACAGTTCTGAAACTGTATCGTGCAATTGTGATTTTTTTCATTGCCACCACATGATAATTCCAACCTTTTTTTGTCTTGCAATTGTGACATTTCTGAGGAAAAAAAAAATCCGGATTATAAAATATAAACTTGCAGCTGCAATTTAATTTACAAAAAAACCCAAACAAACATAAAAACAGTATCATGATTTGAAAGAAAGAAAGAAGGGCTCTCTTATAAAGAAACTCTTGTCATTTGATTATAAGATGAATAAAAGCTTCAATTTTAATTAATTTTAATTACAATTCAGTTAAATCCAAAAATTCTATAATGAAATACTTGTGGAAAAATAAATTGGGCAAATTTGGGCAATAATAACAAAGAAACTGTTGAAAAAAAGTTCAGGTTCTTAACAACAACAACAACAACAACAACAACAATAATAATAATAATAATAATAATAATAATAATAATAATAATAATAATAATTATTATTATTATTATTATTATAACAATGACAATAATAATAAACAATGAATTAATTTCTTTATTAACAGTGTCCAATCAAGAGATTTTTTTCCATCCATATTTCAATTTATAAAACATGTTTTAATAAATGAAAATATATATATGTTGTAAAGGAATTGTCGTATTTTCATTTGGATATATTTTTTTAAAAATTGATTAGAAATCCAGAAAAATGAACTAAAATAGGATTTGGAGGAAAATAAAACCAAATTTGAGAAAAACAAATTCAAAAAAACAAACAAAAAAACAGTCACTCAAACTGTAGGTGTGAGCATGAGTCTGTTCAGAACAAACAATCATCATTGGGGTCAGCGTGATCAGCAGGGGTCGTAAAGGTCAAGAGGTTTGCTGACCCGGGCTCTCCTCACTCCGCTCTTGTGTTTGAGGGGCTGACGGACCCCCGACTGATGACACACAATGGGCCCCATTCACCCACTGTCCCCCATATGCCGGGGCCATAAAGGGCCAATCTGTCGCTCTATTGTCAGCGGTGCTGACAGCAGTTGTGGAGCCCATGCGGTCATGAGTCGATCCGCCGGCCCTGAGGAGAACAGCACACGTCCCGTCGCAAACAAACACGCACATATGAACGGCCGATCATACGAGGATGTTCTGATCACAGATTAACTTCACATCAACATCAATCTGACCGCACACGCTCACCATATGCTCACAGAAAACAAAACAATCTCAGCAGAAAGCAAAGTCCTGCGTGACGGGAAAGACTATTAGAATTATTAAACCTAAAACTGTAAAACTTAAAACATTTTTTACACACACAAAATGTATAACTCATTTTATTTATTATGTAACTTAGTTTATTTCAGCTAGTTGGGAAGGAACTAAAAATAAAAATAAATGGAAAAACTGAAATAAAAATTACAAGTGGACAATAAAAGAAATAAAAAAAAGAAGAAAATTACTAAACCTTTAAATTAAATTAAAATTAAAATGAAAACAGAAAATATATATATTTTTAAAAATCTAATTCAAGCTGTTAATAAAAACTACAACTGTTACTCAGTGACACTAAAGTAAGTCGGTCTATAATTCTTTCAGTCCGGGACGCAGCGTTAGATTCAGGCTGTAAATACATTAAGAAGGAACATCAATCACATCTGGCACTTCAGCACGACTCCATTTAATAACAGCTCCATCCATGAATTATGAATGAGTTCAGCAAAAGAACATTCAGTTTACTGTACAGATTCAGGATCAGCGGACAAACATCTGCAGTAATCAACAATACACAAATAAAGATCAGCTGCATTTACAGATTTACACTCAATTTACACTTTCCCTGGGATTCAAACCCATGACCTGGGAGTTGCAAGCATCATGATCTACTATTACAGTATATGATGATCATTAGACGTCTGATATGACACATGCATACATTTCATGATTGTTTGTGTACAATGTAAAAATGCATTTCTTCCTCTGTATTTCTGTCTTGTTTTCCAATGCAAACATCTAAACATCATTAAATGAAGATGCATCAACTGGAGATGCAAAATGATGAGAGATAAAAAGTCTTGCTTTCTGAGAAACGTATTAAAATTCAGAGGAAATATGTACCGATGGGGTCAGAAAGAGTTTTACCTTTGAATGAAGCTCAACTGCAAAAGTTTGTTCTTTTTTTTAATCATAAACTCACTTTGATCAGTTTCTCAGAAAACAAGACTTCTCACATCATTTTGAATCTCTAGTAAAGGAATCTTGACTTAAGAGTTTTCAGAGCTTTGTACAATAAAACAAGACAGAAATACTGAGAAAGAACAGCAAAAACTAGCATTTCCATGAATTTGTTCATGTTTATAGTTACTGTACCAGTCAAAGATGATCATCTCAGAAACAGCTGATACATGATCACTAATCAATCTATAAAATATAGAACTCAGTCCTGCGGCGTCACCGTTCAAGATCATTCTTCAGTGCAACTGCTGCACTATTTTTAATAATCTGTAATCTGAACGACGCTGCTGTTCTGTACAAAGGACACGCCACACGCGTGACGCTCACATGTGCTCAAACTCACATGAGTAATACTAATTAGAGCTTTAATCAACGGCCCGTGGGGTGAAAATGCACTCTGGTTAGCAAAGTCAGCGCGTGTCTTCCAGCAGACCTTCAGAGCGGGTCAGACTCATGACCTTTGACCTCATGCAGCGCTGCAGGGGAGGAGGCTGTTGAATATTCATAAAACTACATTTACTCAGCGCTGTGTGTCTCGTGTTAACACAGCACTCTCTCTATATGTGTTTGTGTGTGTGTGTGTGTGCGCCACTGTCATACGTGCCGTTCATGCACATTATATCTTATACATCTATATAAAGATTGGATACATTACAGATCAAAAGTTTGGAATAACTGAAATATCTTGCAGTCTCTTCTGCTCACCAATGCATTTATTTGATCAAAAATACAGTAAAAATGTGAAATATGATTACAATTTAAAATAGCTCCTTTCTGTGAATATCTGTTAAAGTGTAATTTATTTCTGTGATGCGCAGCTGAATTTTCAGCATCATTACTCCAGTCTTCAGTGTCACATGATCCTTCAGAAATCATTCTGATATGATGATTTGCTGCTCAACAAACATTTATTATTATTATCGATGTTGAAAACAGTTGTGCTGCACAATATTTTTCTGTAAACTGTGATACATTTTATTTTTCAGGATTCACAGACAGTGTTGGGGAAAGTTACTTTTAAAAGTAATGCATTACAATTTTGCGTTACTCCCTTAAAAAGTAACTAATTATGTTACTTTTTATGGAAAGTAATGCGTTACGTTACTTTTACGTTACTTTTTAAATCTGGGCAGGGCCTACTTGTTTGTTTTAATATAAACAATTATATTTTTGGCAGAATTAAAAGCCTGTTCACACTAAAAGCCTCAGGCTGAAGGAAAAGTAAATTCACGTCTGTACAGCGTCACTCTTCAGCAATAAAAAACAAAAAAAGAACAAATGGTTATCTTGAGTAATTTTTGCTTATTAATATGGTTGAACTGGATCATTGAAGGTCAGCAGCAAAGACGTTGGTTAATTAATCAGGATTAAATACATAAAGAATATTTGTATTATTTAACATATTTAATTATTGCAAGTTTGCGTCATTTTCTGAATTGCATTTACCTGTTTTTATTCATTTTGAGGAAAACTGAAAATGGATTTTTTTTTTTTTTTGAGTGAGATGAATTAATGCATGTTCACATTTAAAACTAAAGTAACATCTTACTCCTGATTTCTCTCAAATATGGGGACAGGAGAGCTTTCAATTAATAAATGGGGAAAAAAGTAACTGACGTTACTTATTTGAAAAAGTAACTCAGATATTTTCTTGTAAATTAAAAAGTAATGTGTTACTTTACTAGTTACTTGAAAAAAGTAACTCACATTACTTGTAATGCGTTCACAGATGAATAAAAAGTTGAAAAGAACAGCAATTATTTAAAATAGAAATCTTTTTAGAATGTTTTTACTGTCACTGTTGATCAATTTAACGCATCCTTGATGAATGAAAGTAGCATTTTCTTGTACATTTCTTTTTTTACAGAAAATCTATCTTTTGAATGGTCGTGTATTACAGTTTCCACACTCACATTAGAGTTCCCAGAATCACATCTTCACCTCACAGATCCGCTGATTATTTCTCAGGAGCCTGTGAGGCGTACGAGAGTCAGAATCTGAGACCCAGCATCACATCATTACAGACGCCACATGAGAAAATGACCTGATATCACCTCACTAACTACGCTTACCAGAGGAAAGCAGAAAAGAAACGACGGGGCGGCTGGTAAAACCATATGCACTAGCACTAGTGATGATTGACTAAAAATACACTACTATCTCCAGCAAACTTGCACATTTCCTGTGTTTTGGATGCTGCCGATGTGCTGCACTAGTCTGATGAACTGAATCGGTTTAATAGTCAGTTTGATTTGTGCAGCTCTTTTCATAACACACATTATTTCAAAGCAGCTTTACAGAAATGCCTGATGGTCATGTTCATAATCTCTACATTACTGACGGTCCACATCGAGTAGATCAGACGGCAGGTTTTCTATACTCTACACATCGAGCGATTGTGTGTCTTTAGCAGTCAAGAGCGGTTTAACAGGTTAACCCAGAGTGAATGTGAGTGCGGTCCATGTTAATCTGTCATTTGACAGCACTGTTCAGAGATCAGCAGACGACAGAGAAATGATTGAGTTCTGCCGCTGCTCTGCTCTTATTTCTATATCTGTACTTAAAACAATGTAATCTCCATGTTCGCATGAGCTCAGGGCACGACCGCAATCAAACGGTGCGGCGTTTAGTCACACACCCGTCACTCTCGGCGTGCGTCACGCTGTTAAAAGTTGTCGACTGAATCCGCACTAATAAAAGCTTCTGAAGCGCCGCAGGAGAAGCCCGTGGGTTTGAGTTTGAGACGACACTCGTGACAGAAACACGCGTGAACCGCCGCTCAACGCATCCTCGCAAATGAGTCCTGCGACCGCTGCTCGCTCATAGACTGAATCTGCAGAATATTCATCCAAAAATGGGAAAAATGCATTAAATTGCATTAATTAAATAAACTGCATTAATATTAAAGAAGTAAAAAAACAACAACATTAAATTAACAATTTATTCACATTTAAAAAATTTAAAAAGACATTAATGTTAATTAAACAATTGAAAATGTCAATTGCATTAATATTTAAAAATTATTACTCTAATTTATTTAATTTAAATTAAAAGTGTAAAACATTACATTAATTAAAAAAACATGAATATTAATTAAAACATGGAAAATGTACATTTGTAATGTAAAAATACTAATTTTCCAGAATATAGGAAAATAGAACTTCATTAATTTGTGTTCCCTGCTAGCTAAATTTCACATACAGTCCTACTGTCAGTCCTATAAAAAAAAAAAACTGTATATTTATTCTGTGTGTCCTCTAAAGTGTAAAAAAGTTTGTAGTTAAGCTGTGATTATTAAAAAAAAAAAAAAAAACAAACAAAAAAAAACAACATTGGGACTACACTAACTTGTATTTGTGTAAACATTCTTTCTTTAATTTTTTTCTTTGTTTTATTTTTATAACTTCTACTGTCTTAATGGTTTGATCTTGTGTACTGTTTTAAAAATAATAATAAAAAAAAAAGAAAGCAGAAAAAAGATGTCCCGAACTGAATCAAATGATTCGCGAACCATCATTTCAGATCAGAACTCAGAAATGATTCGCGAACCCGCACCCGAAGTTCCGATCTAAATCAAAGGATTCGCGAACCCGCTCCGTTGTCCAGATCTGAATAATGATTCGCGAAACGCAAATCGACTGGAGCACTTGAAGTGAATCATTTTGCGACGCAGTGATTTAACTGTTTTTGCAGTTTTGAAAAGCTCAGTTTCACTCATCACTATATGTGCTTTTTAAAAACATTACAAGCAATGTCAAAATTCGAAAATGAATGGCTCCCTTGATCAGGTTTTTGCTAGTGAATCGCTTGAACTGAGTGATCGAAGTCACGAGTTTGAATCAATTGGAGCAGTTTCAGCGTAAATGACTCACTCCACTGATTCGGTTCATCTGTTCCTCCGCTTTTCACGTCTTCAGTCATGTTTACACGATACTGTCAGCACTACTACGGGCTTAGCTGGCTAGCTTTACAACATTAACTGAAATAAGCGCAAAAAGTATGATGTTTACAAATAAAATATCCATATTTCCATTCCAAAGAAAACATCCAACACAAATCTACTCCATATTGAGGTAACCGGTTTACTGCTAACTAGTGAAACACTCCATTAATATGACGAGCTGCAGCTCAAAATACATGTTAGATGGAAACATTGTGCATTATGATGGAGTTTGTAGCTTAATTCACTATATTTGAAATAGCTGTTTGGATTTGCTGACAGTTCAATAGGAAATCAGTTGAAAGTATCCAGTCATCTCATACCATTGAAGTCAATTTTACATTCATCAGTATATATTTAGTAATAAATATTTGAAAGTGATCATGAGCATTGTAACGTTTAAAGCAGCGCTAAAAAGGGCCGGAGCTACATGAACTCTACATCAGACGGCTCCAGCGATCATTTTGCGTCAAAAGATATGATATGTGCTTATTGAAAAAATGAAACACTTCCTTCATAGAGAATAGTTCAATCACTTTTCAACTACCATGAATATTGCTATTTTTAAGGGTTTTCCAGGCCTTAAATTTCAAAAGGTCAAGTTTAAGTACTTCAAGAACCTTGCACGAACCCTAAAAAAAAAGATTAATAATAATAATAAAAAAAAAAAAAAACTTTTATTTACTTTAAACTTTTTATTTTAATATCCAATAAAAGAAATTAACAATTACAAATCATAAAAATTAAACTTGCTGAAAAGTCTTGTTTAAAAATATTCCTAAAGCTGGTGCTTTTTAAAGTGTTTTATGCCTGAAAAGTTCAAGTGAAGTTCAAGAAACAGCAAAGGACAGAACACTCGAATTCAGGACACGTCCTCTGAAAACAATCGAAATGTGTGGTTTCACTTCTCAGCTAAATGAATCTCATTTTCAGCATGTGTAGATCATTTTCCTGCATAAGAATTAGATATTTGTAGGCGAGTATATAATGACAGAACCGAATTGATTTGCTGATGTACTCCTTTAAGTTTCTGTGCACCAGTGTAATTGTAAACACAAACAACTACAATTAAGAAATGAAGCCTACACACACACACACACACACACACACACACACACAGAGTTGTAAAAGATGCTGCTTCACTAAATGACTCGTCATCTTTCTCTTCTACAGCCGTGTCACACTGTAATTACTGTGAGCGTCCAGAGAGCTTTTAAAGCGTCCGTGTCATGAGACGCTCTATAAATACAGAGGTATTATTATGTTAACATAAAGGCCGTCCAGCAGCATCGCTGTGAGTGATGTGAATGTGTTTTTAATGCTACTGGAGTTTACTGTAGACCAGCAGACAGCAAACACGTGTGGACGTGTGGACGTGTGTGTGTGTGTGAGGTCAGAGGTCGACTGACTGCTCAATCTAACAAACATTCACTGCTCCTGTCATCACAGATCTTTCTCTCTCTCTCTCTCTCTGTGTAAGAGCATGTTAGCATGTTTCAGAGTAAAACACTCATGTCAGATTACAGCTTCTTCTTAATCCCGCTGGCCATTTGGCTCCTGCTGCACTTTATTAAAAGCTTGTGTCAAACGTTGCCGCTGCCCTAGAAACGCTGTTACAGTCTGCGCTGACCTTTGACCTCGCGCTCACTGCTGCCGCTGCTTTGTCTGAAGGTTAGCGCGCAGTTAATCGGCCTCCACCCACATCTAATCACACAGCGTCAACTTACTGGACGGCTTATTACAACAATCCACACCTCGCTCATGGTTTCAGAGCACAGCTTACTAGGTCAAGCATCACTATTACTAGTACTCAAGCTGATCAAAAACACACTGAACTTCACACTAACTCGTTCAGCAGCGTTTGTGCTCTACGAGAGTGATACAAAAAAAATCTTATTTCGGTATAACCTAGCAACCACATAGCAACATGTTAACAACCACCAAACACTCCCCAACGACCGCACAGCAACCACTCACAACACCCTAGCAATCAATCAGCAATCTTTCAGAACACCCAGCAACTGCATAGTAACCACTACGAACACCCTAGCAACAGCATAGCAACCAATTCAGAACACAACCAATCAGAACACCCAAGAAACTACATAGCAACCCATTTAGAGCACCTTAGCAACAGCATAGCAATCCCTCAAAACACAACCGTTCAGAACACCCTGGAAATGACAAAGCAAACATTCAGAATACCATAATAACTGCATATCAGCATTCAGAACAGCCTAGCAACTGCACAGCAACCATTCAGACCACATCCACTCACCACACCCTGGCAAATGCATAGCGACCATTCATAGCACAACCATTCAAAAGACAATAGCAACCATTTAGAATGCCCAGCAACCTCATAGCAACCATTCAGAACACAACCACTCACAACACTCTATCAGCTGCATAGCAACTATTCAAAACACCCTAGCAACTGCATAGCAACCATTTAAAACACCTCATAAACTGCATACCAACCATTCAAAATACCCTAGCAACTGATAGCAACCATAGAGAACACAACCACTCACAATACCCTATCAACTGCATAGCAACACCCTAGCAACAGCACAGAAAAAAAATCTGAACACCCTAGCAACTGCATAGCAACTGTCCAGCAATCCGCTGGACTGTGTTGTGTTGAAATATTACGGTAAATGTTCTGTGTTGAACTGCTGCTGTGTGTCAGCTGTTGGTAGTTAAGTACTGGAGCGACTCGTCAGTTAGTCATCGCTCATCAACACAAGGACGTTTCCTGACACGCGGGCCATTCGTTTGGTTTAGTCACATGTCAGCGGGGAACACGCGTAACTGCGGATCCGAGCACACGCCAATGACATCATCCATCACTCATCCGGACGCGTGGAATAATGCACGAAGCCCGACGATCATGGCGTGGATGGCGCCGCACATCCCTGACGTGCCCATTCAATTAGGATCCAAGGGGAGCGCTGGTGAATTGGACCCATGCGGCTGGGAGAATTGAAGCGGCGCCATTTTTCACAGAACACAGATTGGATTCCCACAGAATGTAATGCGATCCCAGTTAGTGCTCGCATGCTCTAATTGACATGATGAAACGGCAGGTGAAGGACAATCGCATCCCATCCTCCACGGGAATGACGGCCAGATTCCCATTCCATTCCACGGCATCCGTCCGTCAGCACATGACACTCAGTGCGGTGTGTGCTGATGGATTTAAAGAGACAGGTCACCCAAAAATTATCATTCACTTGACCTCGTGTCATTCAAACCTGTAGGATTTCTTTGACAGCCTCGGCCACAATTCACTTTCATTATATGGAGGAGAGAGAAAAAAACGGGCGAAATGGAGACTGAGAGTCTTTAACATTCTGCTCAACACAAGTCAAACAGGTCTGGATCAATATGAGGGTGTGTAAATCATGACAGGATGATTTCTGGGTCAAACTATTGCTTTAACCTTCCCATCTGCTGTTCGTTCGCACAACTTTCATGAAAAATGATTCTGTTATTGTAAATATGTGACCCTGGACCACAAAACCAGTCATAAGCTTTCCACCGATACATGGTTTGTTAGAATAGGACAATATTTGGCTGAGATACAACTATTTGAAAATCTGGAATCTGAGGGTGTAAAAAAAATCTAAATATTGAGAAAATCACTTTTGAAGTTGTCCAAATAAGGTTCTTTGCAATGCATATTACTAATCAAAAATTAAGTTCTGATATATTTACAGTAGGAAATTTTGAAACATTTCTTAATGGAACATGATCTTTACTTCATGTTGAGGTTAAACTAGAGCATTCAGTTAAATATAATGACAAATCATTTCAAACACTTAATATTTTTTATGTACTTGAATAACTTTATTATGTGATTCAAAGAACATGAATATTTCTAAAAAATTATGAATATTTCTAAATATCATTATGAAAAATTGCCCATATGTTGTGTATGCAAACATTTTGGGGTGATTCAAAATGAAAAATTCAATATACATTTTTAAGCATATATTAGGTGAATTTCTACGAACATTCTATTTTAGTTCTAAATCCTTTGGATTTCAATTCTGCATTCTCGTTTACTGCCTCACACTTAAATTCCATTCAAATTCAGGAACTGAATCCACAAGTCAGTAAATTCAATTCTAAACTGAGCACAACTCTTTTTTTTTTTTCTCAGTGTTGATGTTGAAAACAAAATGTATGCTCATATTACTACAATGTATTCAAATGTATAATCCATAAAGCAGCTGATGAGGCTCAAAATAAACTTCACATATTTTTTCCCCATATTTAAAAAGGTTTGCACAGAAAATGGTTAATAATAATAGTCCAACAAAAAGTCATGACGGCCAATCCTCCTCTTGGCTGACATTTCAGGATTTTAATACTATTAGAGACAAACGGCACAAACAGCATGAAGTGAAGATCCTGAAAAATGTCAGCGATTCGCACACGGGCCTGGATAATCTGTGACTAACTAGTACAGATCCACCCGTTTAACCTGACGAGAGTGAAATCTAACGGGCCGTCCGCTCCGACGCGGCGAGACTCAACATCTGGCGGCGGGACGAGCCAAAGACCGACGCGACCGCCGACGAGAGCAGCGCTTCACAGACGGGTCGCGCTAGGATCCGGATCCGGGAAAACCGTCCCGATCTGGACCGCAATCGCAGAAGAGCCACACTTGAGGCTTTACATCACAGACGAGTGTTGGCAAACAGTCCACGAGAGGCTTGCAGCTGAACCGTGATCAGCGATTAGATATGCGAAGGATTAGACGGGTCTGAAACGCAACTGCGCGTCTGAATCCGGGCAAATTAAGAGCCGTCTGTGTTTCTCACCCATATGGCACCGCGGCGGACGCGAGCAAACGTCGAGCTCATTCTGTTTACTAGCAAACAACAACACAAGAATCGACTCTACATACAGTCCGGAGCACACATTCACTTTCCTTTAAGGAGCATTTAATCGATTTCCAGGGGCCTTTTTTACCTTTGTAAGGGCAGTTGTTGCAGTTACCTTGTTAAATGCATCTCTGTTGTTGTTTTTTTTAAATACTTGCACTTAACCAGCTATGTTGATTTACCTTCAACATCAACAAATGCCATCTTTACATCAGCCGGTTGGGCAATTTAAAAATGCAAATTAAAAACACTAATTTTTCTAATGTCAATTTAGAAAAAAAATAAATAAAAAAATAAAAAAATCTATGAAAAAATCCTATGTTGTGCATGGTAGCTTACATTCAGATGATTCAAATTGAGAAATTAAACATAATTTCGGCATGTATTAAGAGAATTTCTCTCAATTTCATTTTGTTTTAGATTCAAATTTGAATTCCAATCCTACATCATGTTTACGACGTCAGACTTAAATTCAGTTCAAAGTCAGGAATTGAATTCAAAAGTCAGTAAATTCAGTTCTATAGCAAAACTCTTTTTGATGCTGAAAACATAATTCGTATTCATGTTCTGTAAAAATGCTTAAGAAATATTACTATTTAATGACACTTCTTACTATTTAAATACAGTTTATTTACACTGCAAAGCTCTACATGTATTTACTAGTGCTGTCAAATGATTAACCACGATTAATCAAATCCAAAATAAAAGTTAATGTTGACACTATATATGTGTGAGTACTGTATATATTTATTATGTATATATAAATACACACACATGCATGGATATATTTAAGAAAAAAATAAAGTTTATATATTAAATATTTATATATAATATTAATTATATGAATAAAAATATATACATGTAAATATTTTTAAAATATACACTGTATGTGTGTATATATAAATACATAATAAATATACACAGTACACACACATATTATACTAACAAAACCTTTTATTTTGAATACGATTAATTGGGATTAATCGTTTGACAGCACTAGTATATACACAAATATTGCACTGTGTAAATGGCCTAAAACATAAAAACAGGAGCTTCTTAGAGACTGAAGCTGAAATATCCTCATGAAAAAAACATTACTGTTGATTATTGCTCTTGATACTGTAATAATGATTATTAAAGGTAAATGGATTGGTAACAGTCCAGTGTTGTGATTGAATGAAGTAGCTGGTTAAATGCAAGAATTAATAAATTCAAAAAATGAAAAAAAATGAAAAAAAAAAAACTCTCATCCATTTAATAAGGTAATTACTGTACAACAACTGCCTGAACTGACTGCCCTGTATTTCATGTACAATCATTTTTATTCCTAACTTTTTTAATTCATTTTAAATAAATTTTTAGATCATTTTAAAGGTCGCCAAATTCCTTGTTTTTATTGTTGTGATTATTATTTTTAATGATTCTTTTAATTCCTTTTATGTACAGCACTTTGAATTACCATTGTGTATGAAATGTGCTACATAAATAAACTTGCCTTGCCCTAAAGTTGATTAATAGCAGTGTTTTGTGTGGGAAAAGCATACTTTGGCTACTGACTAAATGAGCTAAGAACAGTTCATGAATATGTTTATTGCTTTTGTATAGATTAGAAAATCAAGGCTTCACATGGGTCATTTCAGTAGAAAGATATCAAAATGGTTATTTAGGCTAGAAATAAATAAAAAAAAAAAAACACTGAAGCACTCCATGACTTGAGTCCAGTTTGAGTTATGCACAAAAACTCTGCTAAATCAGTCTCATACCTACATCTTTTATGCACTTTGCTGTTTATGATGAGAGAACTGGCAAACGCAGATTCAGAATTCAGGCAGTGAGCGCTGCAATAAACAACACCGGCGTGAATCAAATGCCTCTGATTGGCCAATGCATTCATCGGCTCAACAGAAATGCGGGTGATTGGTCATAATGTCTAACACTGCAAACTGCATGTGAAAATGAATCTAATGTGTTCATTTGACATTTCACTTTAATCATGACAGCCATAACAGCTCTATCTTGATTGTTCAGGAGCCCTTATATTGAATTTTGGGGGCATTTTTGTTCATTTTGTCTGCATTTTTTGCCTCAAGCCCACATTAATTTCCAGCCCTGGCAGCAGCACGAAAAACAGAAATATGTTCCAAAACAAGCCATTTATTCCCTGCAAACTCAGTTGAACGCAGAGCTCCAAACGTGAGACTCATTCATCATGCGTTTTATTTCTGTTGACCTTGAAGCGATCAGAACCACGTTCGTCTGTTCCGCCGTAAACGCTACAGACGCCCGTGAGGCCGCGAGCATCGCTCATCGCAATTACACGAGCGCAGACGTGAAGAGCAACACGCAGACATTTGCATGATGGATCAACGCGGTGCGGACGGAGAGCGATGGAAGCCATTACCCACAATCCCCGGCCTCCCTCGTCTGCTACATAAACGACGCGTGGAGCTGAAACCATCACGGCGGCTGAGGAGCGTCGGTCTGTCACCTGCAGCAACACGTCCTCGTCACGCGTGTCAAACGACAGCAGCCGTCAGCCGCGCTTGATGTGATTTCAGAACGAGGTCGTGATGATGGAGCGCCGCGCTTCTCCGCTATAAATCTGAGCGCCGCTTCATCGTACCGTGGTAAATCCCGCCGGAGTCCGTTACTGTGGTACGACCGCATTGTGTTTCTGACCTTCAGAAGTCAAGAGTAACTTTACTACAGGAGCTGCACACTTCACCACAATAAAAGCAGAATTACTATGGATAAATGCGATTTATTAGCCCTCTGGTGTCGATTTGAAAAAGCTAAATGGTCATAAAAAAAAGGTCACACTTGTGTTGTTCAGTCAAAAAATGTCTGCCATTGGAAATGAATGGGAAATATGCAAAAATACAGATCAATACAAATCATTCATGATGCAGAAAAATGTGCACAGCAACTGTAACACAGAGCATGTTTTTGCAAATGCATGAAATAAAATCAATAATTTGGCCAAAAATGCAGTAAAAACACACACCAAGGAAGCGGTTACACACTAAAACAAAACCAAGTACAAAACAGACACACACACACACACTATTATACACACACAAATGAACTGGTGTGGCTTAGCAATATGGCAAAATTGAACTAGAAGATTCAAACAAGAGGTTGAAATCAGACCGATTTTGTTACATTTTTGTTAATTGTTGGTGTTATGTGTAACAAAATGTCATTCTCTGTGTTTAGCTTTGACTGTAGTAAAATTGATGCAAAAACTGACATTTCAAATCAATATTTTCCACAATATTGTACCGTAAAATTCTCTCAAAATACAAAATAAAAAAGAAATAAATATTATGGAAAAAAATATATTGCATTGATTTTACTGAAAGTAAAAAACAAAAGTTACATTCCAGGTGTTTGGTCACTTTTGACTGTGAACAACACAAGTGTGACTCCCAAATACCAGAACAATACCAGATAAACATGAGCGTGTGTTTGAGAGTGAAGCGCGGTGCTGTGTTCATTTGCACGTCAGCAGATCGAATCACAGTAAACCAGTACAGTATTCAAAGTATATCTATCATATCTGCATCTGTGATATGTTTCAACTCAACGTTCAATAAAGTATTACACGTGCACCGAACATTTTCACAAACTAGTAATGAGAGGCATTTATCAACAGAAGGGAGGAGAAGCTTGACGTATGAAATAATAGTCAGAAAAATCTAATTTCCCGAGATTGAATAGTTTATTGAACCTTCAGACAAAATATAAAAGAAATAAAAGTTTGCATATGGGTTTTATGTTTTGCTTCTTATTTGCTCCATCAGGATTTTATGACTTATATAGTCTGATATAGTGACAATATGAAAGGAAAAACAGCTCAGTTTTATTCAGAGACTCAAACTGAGCAAAAATATGCAATCTGGTGCAATTGCTGATATTTATATGCAAATCAATGAGATCTTTATAACAGCAGAGCAGATACTGATATAAAATGATGTAAATATCAGTGTTCACTCTTTATCTGCAATAATATGTCTTAGTAAGATGAGATTGAAATGATCCAAACATGTAATGCAATGCAATCCAACGATGATTGAGAGATGAACAAACAAACATTCCTCAAAAGATGTAAGATGTTTTGGAGGCTTGAGAAGATCCACTGAGGAACAGTGAAAGTAAAGCCTCTGGAAACAAACGTTCCTCTAAAGATTTGAGACTAAAAAATGATTCAAGGAGAATCAAGTGATTCAGTCCAGTAAGTGTTCACCTGGAAATATTACTAGTTATTCTGACGTTTACTTGAGAAAAATCAGTAAAGATTTGGCAGCAAAGAGACGTGTGAAGCACCCTTTACTTGATAAAAAACCCTCTAAACCATCAATCAGAACACAGAAGAGACAGTAGATGGAGTGTGACAGCAGAGTTTGATCACTTAAAGGCTTTAGAAATGTACAATCAAATACGACACAGCAGCTTTAGAGGGTGATATCGCTTTTCTTTTGTGTTGCACAGATGAACATTACAGTAATGGTTGTTGTATAGTTTAATATTTGATCAGACGGCGCTGTGTTGATGCAGCTCAGTCTCTCCTGCTGATTCCTGCAGTTTTCCGCAGCTCTCGCCTCAATTCATTCAGACTAAATTTCCCATCCTGATCCGCGCGCAGCTCCAAAACACGCGCCGCTCTATATTCCAGCGCGTTCCTGCCGCCGTCGGCGTGATATACGAGTGCCATCACTGAAAATAATGGTGTGCCTCGGGGTAATCTTTTATTTTGCTGCCGCAAGGCCGGGCGGGCGAGGACAGGCGCGTCTGCGGCCGGAGCGGAGCTGAACGGCACACCGCTCTCAAGCGCGGGTTTCAGAGCGACGCGCGTGGAGAAAATGCGAGCTGACGACGAGGTAATAAGATGTTACCGGCCGCACTTTCACCTCCATCGAGGCGTAACCTTCAGCGCGCTGATTTAAAGCCAATCTCGGCACAGACGCCGGAGAGTAAGAGGGTGAATCGCAGAAACACATCCAGGTCAAACCTCACCTCAAAACACAGAACAATCAAAACTTCATATTCTTCTTCAGGAAAACTCAATATTTTCAGCGACATTTAGCTTTTCACTTTCACCTGTGGGGATTTGCATTACTGTAATACTGCTTTATTTTTTGTTGTTGTTGTTTTTTTTTTTTTGCAATGATAGCAGAATAAATGACAAGGCAAAACATCAGTTGCTATTTTTCTTTTTTTTTATTAAATCAATAATAATTATTACTTTTTGAACAACAATAATTGTAAAATAAAATAATGTAACTTTATAAATATATGTAATATTCAAATATTGCCCTTCTATTCCTTTTTATAGATGTTGTTAATACATTATCAGAGTACATTTCAAAAATTCATTATATTTAAATATATTTAATTATTTATTTTAGTTTATTTTTTTGAGTTTGCAAATAGATTATTAGAGTATATTTTACAAGATAATATATTTTACTTTCTACTTTCATGTTCAAATCAATGTTTTGCTATTTTTTGTGCATTTTTTGATACAATAATTTACATCAAAATCTTTTAAAAGTATTTTGAGAGTATATTCTAGTCTTTTCTATTCTAGTCTTTTTATTTTTAATTATTTATAAATAATAAATAATTATTAATAATTATAATTTTTTAAATATTTTTTTTAACATGCTCAATTGTCATGAAAATGTCACAGTGCAAACAATTTTATTATTGCTAAATACTGGCTTCATTTCCTTTAAGAAAAATTTAAGAAACATAACTTTTGATTAAAATAAAATGATCATTAAACTCTTATGAATCTACACTGTAACAAAAAAACAATTTTCATATCAATTGCTGTTTCTTTGGATCTGTTTGTAAAATTTACTAGCAATTTCTGAGTATCTGAGCATTTTACTGCCATGTTTTTTGCCATACAAAAAAAAAAAAAAAAAAAAATCAAATATTATGAGATAAAAGTTGTAATATTTTGAGAATAAAGTCAAAATTACAAGAACAAAGTTGAAATATTTGGAGAATAAAATCTAAATGACAAGAATAAAGTCAAAATATAAGGCATGAAAATAAAGCACAAAATACAAACTATAAATGTGTTTTTCCTCTTTATTTCAAGTTTATATATAGATAGAGTGTAGGAACATCGGAAGGCATTAAAAAAAAAAAAAACAGTATAGCCTAATGAAACGAATGTCTCATTATTGTAATCAGAAAGAGGATTGACTCACACGCCGCTTAAACTGAGGCGAAAACAACGATCCGTCACGACACAATACAGAGCGCGAAAAACACATTATTGTAATACACAGATTGTCTGTATTTTGCTATAAAACTAACACATTTTGAAAGATGAGACTTTGGAATATCTCCCTTTTCTCCCAATCTGTGCCATTTGTGCCAAACGCTCAATAGACTAGAATATACTCTCAAAATACTTTAAACTTTAATTTTGTAACTGTTACTAAGTAATTCTAGTAATTTTGACTTTATTTTCAAAACATTTTGACTTTATTCTCTAAACATTTCAACCTAATTCTCAAAATATATTTCGACTTTTTTCTCGTAATCTTATTCATTTATTTTTTTACGTGGCACTAAAGCGGCGTCACAATTTTCTTTTCTTTTTTTTTTATACATATTTTACGGTGTATTTTATAAGATAATCTCCATGTTTCCTTCGATGCTATAAATGGAGACACAAGACCACTTCAATCCACCGCCCAACTGCGTCTCATCACACAGTAAACGATCAGATGGACTCAGACACGGCTTGATGCGTCTTCTGAGGACTGAAGCAGTAAGTGAAGATGAAAGCAGGTGTGCGGCGAACAGAAGCGGCTCAGGGTGACGGAGACGCGCTCAAATGGCCTTGGCCGCCTCCACCGTCGCGGCTTCCAAAGGCAGTTAGAGGCGCGTCAGAGAGATGGGCTCTTTGGCAGACGAGGCTCTGGCAGCGGCTCCGGTATTCGGGACGGGGTCGGACGGTGGGAAAGTCAGTCCCTCTTGGCACGGCGAGGCAGGAACGGACGGCTTTCCCGCGCGAGCAGGTGGCCGGGAGTCTGATCCAGCGCCGCGGGTTTTGGACTCAAGATGGGACACCTACGGTTCCAGATCGCACGCGTGACCTTGAGACGAGATCTGGCAACATCTCTGCTCCATTCATCTCCCGTCTTCTTCTGTGTGTGAGAATCAGCCTTATGTTTAGCGACAGACGATCGGCCATTCAGCCCGTGTTCGTGCGCTCCATAAACACACGTGCGATTGTGTTCAATCTACAGACATGTCATGAATAATAAACCATCTCTGTTCTCAAATGCCTGAATCAGTCAAAAGATTTGGATCATTAATGTTGTTAGTGTTTCTGAAGGAAGTCTCTTCTGCTCACAGAGACTGCATTTATTTGATCAAAAAAAAAAAAAAAAAACTGGAAAATATTATTATAATTCAAAATAGCCATTTTCTATGTGAATGTGTGTTAAACTGTAATTTATTTCTGTGATGCGCAGCTGAATTTTCAGCATCATTACTCCAGTCTTCAGTGTCACATGATCCTTCAGAAATCATTCTAATATGATGATTTGCTGCTCAACAAACATTTCTGATTATTATCAGTGTTGAAAACAGTTGTGCTGCCCAATATTTTTGTGCATATATTTTATTTTTCAGGATTCACAGATGAACAGAGAGTTCTAAATAACAGCATATATTTGAAATAGAAATATTTTGTAACATTATAAATGTCTTTACTGTCACTTTTGATCAATTTAATGTGTCCCTGATCAATAAAAGCATTAATTTATTTTTTTTATGGCAATGCATCATGGTTTCCATTAAATTATAAATTAAACTCTAATAATCAGAAATGTTTGTTGAGCAGCAAATCATCATATTAGAATGATTTGTGAAGGATCATGTGACACTGAAGACTGGAGTAATGATGCTGAAAATTCAGCTGCGCATCACAGAAATAAATTACAGTTTAACAGATATTCACATAGAAAACAGTTAGTTTCAATTGTAATAATATTCATCAATTTTTCTTCCAATATATGCAGCTGTGCTGAGCAGAAAACATTAAAAACAAATAAATTAAAAAAAAAAAAAAATCTTTTGACTAGTAGTGTCTGCCGTCATCTTTACCACTATCTAAAAGTGGCGTTTTGCTGCTGGAACGGCTGAGTTGTGGTCTGATCTCAGCTCCTCATTCCGTGTCCGTATCTGCGGTCGGAGGATCTGATTGGGCTGGAGTCTGTCAGAGGAGCTGATGAACAGGCTCATTAGTGAGACGCAGCGCTCCGCTGGCTGATTGCTAAGTCTCTTGGACGGCTTCATATGGCTGTGTTTCATGTACCGCCAGGACCTGAGGGAAAGCAGGAGGCTTTCAATCACAGTTTTGGCAGCGGTTGCGCCTGTAGCGCTTCCATCTCTCTGAGAGCCACTAGTTACCTAGAGTGCCATTTTGGAGGATTTTCAGCTTTTTTAAGCACCTCTGAAAAACAGAAGTCACTTTATGTTAGGAGAGCCTCTCCACGCACTTTCACAACAAAAGAAGCTCGGCGTTTGATTCACGTGAGCCTCGGCTTTCTGATGGATCACGTTTATCTGATTAATCGGCGTGTAATGCATTCGCGCGCTATTGTACTGTGCTGAATAGCGTTCGGATCCATTTCTGACTCGTTTTCTCAGAAACAATGCAGCGATCCGCACAGACCTGCAGATGCTGACTTCATGCACCGCCCGAAATAACTCCTGCTTTCACAGAAGAAAGTATTTATAGCACAAACTAAACTCGGACCAGCACCGACACATCGCCGAGAATAAGAGCAGCACCGTGACCAGATAACATTTAACAATGGGAGTCATTTTAGATCACACAAACAGCTACAAAAGTTAATTTAACCCTGCACCTTTGCCTGTTTTGGCTAAAACAGTGAATTAAAGGGATATTTCACCCAAAAATCATCATTCTGTCATCATTTACTCACTCTTATGTTTTGACAAAATATGTTGAGAAATGTTGTTTGGGGTACAAAACTGTCTGGTTCCCAAAACAGCTCTTCAAAACATCTTCTCTTCTGATTTAAAGAAAAAATTCATACGGGTTTAAATGACATTAGGGAAAGTAAATGATGATTTCTGGGTGAAATATTCCTTTAATTCCTTTAATTCCTTTAATTTGACTTCAAAACATACTCTAGCAATGCCTATTTTGACTAAACCAATGAATTAAATGGATATTTCACCCAAAAACGATCATTCTGTCAGCATTCACTACCCTCATGTCATTAAAACACTAAAGAAGAAATTGAGAATTATCTCAATCTTTTGAATGATACTTATCTAAAACTTTTGGCTCTCAACGTTCTTCAAAACATCTTCCCACAGAAGGAAGTCATACAGGTTTTAATGGCATGAGGTAAAGAAATGATGACAGAATGATGATTTTTCAGTCAAAATATGCCTTTAATTCACAATAGTGGTCATGCTAACAGTTGTTTTTGTTGGAAATTTGACTCAAAGCATACTCTAGCAATGCCAATTTTGGCTAAACCAATGAATTAAATGGCTGTTTCACCCAAAACTGATCATTCTGTCATCAAACAACCTTTTTTTTTTTTGTCAATATGATGACAATTAATGGGGTCCAAAACTTTTGGCTCCCAACATTCTTCAAAATATTTTCTCTTTTGATCGACAGAAGAAAGTCTTACAGGTTTTAATGGCATGAGGGAGATAAATGATGATAGAATGATGATTTATGAGTGAAATATGCCTTTAATTTACAATAGCCTAGGCGGGTTTTAGAGGGGTTTTGGCCACTTTCCCAGCCTGGCGACCACCAGCTAAAACCAGCTACTTCCAGCTTAAACCAGCTAAAACCAGCCAACCAGCCTAGGCTGGTTTTAGCTGTTTTTTTGTTTGTTTTCAGCAGGGAAAACATACTCTAGCAACACCTATTTTGGCTAAACCAATGAATTACATGGATATCTCACCCATGCATGTCTCAGTGACTTTTTTGTTCATACAATGAAAGTCAACGGGTTCTAGTGTTGTTTGATTCCTTCAAAACATCTGTCATATGTTTAACAAAGGTGAGTAAATGATGACAAAATGATCATTTTTGAATAGTTCTCATCTGATTATTTTCTCTTCATGCTTGATGGACTCAAAGCAAAAGATCAGATGAGTCATATCAAATGAATGAATCAGTGTCAAAACGATTCACATTAAGTTCAAAACTAAAGACTCAAAACAGAAAACTAATGCTGGAGAACAAATGCTATACTAACAGAAACCATTAGTGAAAAGGAAGGCAAAATAAAAAAATATGAATATCAAGACCCGCTTTTACTGCCATATTCTACATACCAGCGCTGAGCTAAACGACATTATCAGCAACAAACACGTGTAATATATATTCATCTAGAAGAGCTCAGTGCAAATAAATAAGCCGTGTGCGTGTGGGATAATTCAGGTCAATGAGCTTTAGTCGATGTGACTCGAGGCCCGTTCCTGCGTTTGGGAGAACTAATGTTTCATGCAATTACTGCAGGTTAAAGCAGAGGCGAGGCTTTACCTGCTGGGATAAACGGCTCTCTAATCAGCCGGGTTGGCATTTGCCTCGACCCGCCCGCCCGCGCGCACACACACACACACACACACGGGGAAGCCAGATAATAATGAACCCTAATGGCCGAGGCGGCGGCCGAGCCGTGAGTGATGCGGATCCGGAGCGCGTGTTCGCCGCGATACGCTTCAGCTGCGGAAGGCCTCGCCGCCAACGGCTCAACGCGCCATTTGTATTCTGGGGGCGACTGGCCGCGAGCCCGGCGGCTAATGCATCCGTATCGCCCACCGCTTCTCTCGTTTCCCATCGTGCCCCGCGGCCGACGTGCGGCGCAATCCATCAAGCATTCATCAGAAAAATAGCAAGTCCAATAATCCTCGTCTCACTCCGCTCGTGATGGAGTGAAGTTCCTCTGGGGGCCGCGGCGCACAAATAATCAGATGCTTCTCAAACGCCCGCTATTTTAATCATCAAATGCCTCGCCGATTTATTTTTAGCCCGTGTTCTTTCAGGTACAGTACGCAGCGGTACTAGCGCTCACAGTGATCTGAACAGAACTGGTCCTGCAGCGTTTGTGATTCAGACGATAATGATTCCTCAAATCAAGGCCGGAACACTCGGAGGCACAAAACCAATTTCTGATTCCTGATTATTTAAAGGACTTAAAATATTAAACGATTTAAAGGGAGTTAAGGGAATAAAGAAAAATAATAGTTTTACTCTTAATTGCATGCCTGACATGCCTAGCAATTCAGCTTTTATTGAAGACGATGAAAGAAGCACATTAAAAACAACAGGACAAAAAGATCTATCTGACAGCAGCAGTCAAGAAAGAGACACTACAGAAATCAGAGGTGATGTACAATTTTCTACTGGTTTTTCATTTAAACTGGTAAACTGTCCATCCTTTTCTATGACTAATGCAAATTCGTGAATGAATGAAACAGCCAGAACGAGACACGAGCTCTGCTCTCATCTGTCCTCGTTAATTACCGGCTCTTCATTAGCAGATCACTTCATCTGTTCTAGGTGAGTTAGTGTGACAGCTAATTAAACTGACAGTCGAGAGTTACAGTTAACACGAAACACAGCCAGAAAGTCACACGATGATAAAATGAAAACTGATGAATAGTTTATAATAAGAGCAGAACATGACTTTAGAAAGTGAACAGCTTGATTTGAAAGAATCTGAGTGTCATTTCTGTGCTTCTAGCTGAAAGACACTTGTCTGTCATTGGTCAGTGAGACTGATAGCCCCGCCCTAAGCTGAGTCAGAGACTGACAGGCTGCTCATATAAACAGGCAATATAAAACACTGACAAAAAGGAAAGTCACACTGATATTTTGATGAAAAAATGATAAAGACAAACAGGTTTCTACAGAATAATGTGATTGATGTTCATAATAAGAGCAGAAGGTGAATTTAGAAAGAGTTTGATTTGAAAGAATCCAAGTGTGTAATTTCTGTGCTACTATTTGAAAAATAATGACTGTTTTCAAACACTCATCTGTCATTGGTCAGTCAAACACACAGCCCCGCCCCAAACTCTCATGATTGGCTGAGTCAGAAGCTGAAATGTCAGGCTGCTCAAACCAACAAAAGAATGTTGTGAAAGCGCTACAATGTTTCACTCTTAGCTGAGTCAGATGCTGACATGTCAGGCTGTTTACCAAAAAGGACTGCCACATTATGACATTTTGATTAAAAATGAGGAAGACAAACATTTTTTCGGTAAAACAATGTGACAAAATCAAGAATGTTGTGAAAGCGCTACAATGTTTCACTCTCGGCTGATTCAGATGTTCACCAAAAAGGACTGCCACATTATGACATTTTAATTAAAAATTGAGAAGACAATTTTTTGTAAAATAATGTGACACACTGTTTATAAAAAAAAAGTCTAAAAGCATCATTTCTAAGCTACTAGTTGAAAATAATGAATGTTTTCAAACACTCATCTGTCATTGGGAAGTGGGGCTGCTCAGATCAACAAAAGAATGTTGTGAAAGTGCTACAATGTTTCACTCTTAGCTGAGTCAGATGCTGACACGTCAGGCTGTTTACCAAAAAGTAGGGATGGGACGATAAATCGTTGCAACGCGAATCGAGAAATGATTCAGCATCGATTCTAAGATTTTCTGAACACATCGCGATTCTTTCTCAAATCGAATCTGAGCTTGCGACGCATTCGGAAGATCTCCGGATCGATCCACGAATCGATTTATCGTCCCATCCCTACCAAAAAGGACTGCCACATTATGACATCTTGATTAAAAATTAGAAAGACAAACACTTTTCTGTAAAATAATGTGACAAACTGTTTATAAAGAGTCTAAGAGCATCATTTCTGTGCTACTATTTGAAAAATGACTGTTTTCAAACACTTGTCTGTCATTGGTCAGTCATACACACAGCCCCGCCCCAAACTCTCATGATTGGAAGCTGACATGACAGGCTGCTCAAATTATTTTTGTTTTTTGTAATTGTATTTTGTGAAAGTGCTACAATGTTTCACTCTTGGCTGAGTCAGATGTCGACATGTTCACCAAAAAGAACTGCCACATTATGACATTTTGATTAAACATTAGGAAGACGAACAATTTTCTGTAAAATATGTGACAAATTGTTTATAAAGAACCTAAAAGTATCACCTTTGTGCTACTAGTTGCATTACTAAACACTTATTTGCCATTGGCCAGTCAAACACACAGCCCCGCCCCAAATGCTCATGATTGGCTGAAGCTGACATGTGGGGCTGCTCAAACAATGTTTCACTCTTACAAAGAAGATGAAAGTGACACACAACAAACATCTGAAACCATAAACCAGTTGATCATTAAAAGATTCGACCGGTTGAATGAGGTTAAATGACTTATTTCTGAGTACAAAGAGCTGCTATTCTGATGGTTTCTAGTCATTATGTGCGTGTGAGGGTCCGTGTGTTTCTGATAGATGAGGTGCGTCAGCCCTTTTCTGATTGATTATTGATTGCCTGGGCTCTCGCTGAGGAAACGTGCCGTCATTTCCATCAGCCTCCTCGTTACCGGAGCGACTCGCCGCTTCATCTTCAGGGGAATAATAGAAGCGGGTATAGCTCGTCTCTCTCTCTCTCTCTCTCTTTGTGCCGCAGACGCATCCCTGCGAAGACGCTGCGGCGCTGCGATGCGGATCGATGGTGCGGGTGGGCGGCGCGGAGGAGGACGCGGGGGGTTGGGAACGGAGGGAGCTGATTTTAAGTGCACGGGTGGCATAAAAATGGCTTTCTTGATTCCATGCAAGAGCAATAAACCACATCCGTTTGAAATTCCATTAGCGGCCGGCGCTCTCGCCCTCCCCCTCGGAGCTTTCATTCGGAGCGCTCCGGTCGGCGCGCGCGTGCCTGCGCATGTTAATCAAGCTCTCTGCGCCGAGGACGCGCCGCCCCGACAGAATGCAAATGACCGCAGCTCCTGCGCCAGGTCACACAAATGCCACTGTTTCACATTCTAGGAAAGCTTCCTTCTCCGAGCGCTCGCTCCCGCTTCTGTGCTCCCCAGACGGGCAGAGCCAGAGCCACGGGCCAGAACTGCTTTAATCTAGACTGATCCAACAAGAGCTTGTGTTTTAATCAGCCACTCTCTGCTGCTGGAGCAAAGGTGAACGCTGACAAACAAACCCGCTTAACCAGAGCTACACACACACACACACACACAAACACCTGCTTAAAGACACAGTTCACCCAAAAATGAACATTGTCTTTGCAAAATCACTTGCTAATCAATGGATCCTCTGCAGTGAATGGGTGCCGTCAGAATGAGAGTCTAAACAGCTGATAAAAACATCACAATAATCCACAAGTAATCCACACCACTCCAGTCCATCAGTTCACATCTTGAGAAGACAAAAGCTGAAACAAATCCATCATTAAGATGTTTTTAACTAAAATACATTGAGTCCATAATCCATAATAACGCTTCCTCCAGTGGAAAAGTGGTCTGGTCTGAATCAGGTGAGAAGTCTGCACAGATCAAGCACCGTTTACAAGCCAAAACGGCTCTAAACAAATGTGACCCTGGACCACAAAACCAGTCTTAATTCCCTGCAGTATATTTGTAGCAATAGCCAAAAATACATTGTGTGGGTTAAACTTACTGATTTTTATTTTATGCCAAAAATCATTAGGATATTAGGTAAAGATCATGTTCCATGAAGATATTTCATAAAATTCCTACTGTAAATATATCAAAACTTAATTTTCGATTAGTAATATGCATTGCTAAGAACTTCATTTGGACAACTTTAAAGGCGATTTTCTCAATATTTTGATATTTTTTGCACCCTCAGATTCCAGATATTGAAATAGTTGTATCTCGGCCAAATATTGTCCTATTCTAACAAACATCAACATCATACATCAATGGAAAGCTTATATATCCAGCTTTCTGATGATGTATAAATCTCACTTTGAAAAATTGACCCTTATGACTGGTTTTGTGGTCCAGGGTCACAAATATGTGGCTGGATTTTGATCTGAGAGACAACAGGAGATGGACTTTTTCCCTGGAGGAAGCGTCATTATGGATTATGGTATTTTAGTTAAAAAAGGCCTTAGTTATGGATTTGTTTCTTACAAACACGCAGCTTTTGGTTTCACAAGATGTTTATCGATGGGCTGGAGCCCAGAAATATTAAAGCAGAATTTGGGGTGAAAAATAAAAATGATATCACAGGACCCCATTATGTGTTAAAATTGTGGTAGATTATTAAATGGTTAAGGTTTTAAGAAGGTTTTAGGCTTACTATAGTTTCAGATGATAATTTAGTATTAAATCTTTAAAAAAAAAAAATGAAAACAGTTTGGGAAAAAAAAAACACTTCACAAGGCCCTATCATTTAAATAATTATACATTTTAATTATAATTTTTATTTATACGTTTTGTATAAATTCGACTGATTATGAATGTTTTTGATTTATAAAATTTAGCTAAACCATTGAAACAGAGTTCAAAAGAAGAAAATAAATAAATAAATAAATGAAAAATAAAAAACATAATTTGGAGATGTAAACATATCACGGGCGTTGTTTTTAATAGAATAATAAAATAACTAAACTTGACTTTACTAAAATTGAGCTAACTAAATCATTAAAACACAAAATATTGAATTTTTTTTGGGGAAAAAAAAACAAGTAAAGCTAATTTTAAGTAGGGCTCCAACCTCAACCTAAACCTTAGTACCCATGATTCATCCATGATTATTATGAAGTCTGATCTTTTCTTGACAGGTGACTGTGACTGAGTTGACCAAAGAGATGAGCCGTGCTTAACTAGTCTACCTGAACAACACCACACGCATAAAGCAGACTGATGAGTCCTGAGATCACACACACACACACACACACACACACACACACACACACATCAGGCTAAAGCGAGTTAGCGCCTGTCGTTTAGCTTCCCCTCCAGCTGCATTTGCCCTGGGATTGCAGACTTTCATTTATCCAGACTGGAATCAATCGGCCCCACCTCAGGGACCAGACGTTTATTCATAATGGATTTGAGAGCCGCTTTGATATCTGCCGAATCTATAAACTTGCCGGAAGGGAATGGAAATAGATGTTAAGAGGATTTAGCGGCCGATCAACAAGTTTCCAGCACCGAGCAAACCTCACGAGCTGAAGCGGGTTTCTTACGAGCGTCGTGAGCGGCGGCGGATCGGAGGAGGTCTAGTTTAGCTCTATTCACTGCCGATCCCGCTATCGGCATTATGTCAGCCCGTAGAAGAGCTCGGCACGGACTCTTTGATTAAAGGTGAAGCTCCTCCATCCATCCCGCTGAAGGAACGCACGCGCCGCCGCTGGCCTTTAGTTAACAGGCGGCCGAGGGACTGTGTTTTTCCCGCGTGGCACATTCAGGTGGATATAAAACTGTCACACACAGGATGAATGGTGTGTGAAATGACCTCTCACGCGCTCACTGGTGTGCGCCGACGGCTCGCCTGCGCCGTCCTCGTGTTATCTGCTCGAGTAGAGTCGAGGTTAACCCGGACAAAGAACTGTCTTTCAAACCAACATCAAGATTCTCCAGGATATTATATACAGCAACAGACGAGTGAGATACTCCGTTCACAGCGTACGTTTTCACCCCTGCAGAATCCGTTTCCATCACAAGGAGGATCATAAAAATGCATGGAGGTTTTACTCTGTATTGGCCTAATGGTCAAGTCAGAAAGCATTCAGACTAGCTAAACTGACCATCTGCAAGCCGCTTCACATCACAGAAGTCTAAGCATGTTCACTTTCACCTAGATTTCATACTATAGACACTGTGTCTGTTCCCTGAACTAGCATATAAAAAAAACACATCCAAACCAATTTAAGGGTAACAATTTAATTGATGTTCAACAAATAAAAAAAAACATAATACAGATACACAAACAATAAAGCTTGGCTTAATAAATAAGTGAAAGTGCTTTTTATAAATAATATGATCACAGATCATAACCTAGATGTGCTCTGTTTGACCTGGTTAAAACCAGATGATTACATTATTTTAAATGAGTCCACCCTCCAAAGATTACTGTTATAAACATGAGCTGCATCCAAAAGGTAAAGGGGGAGGTGCTGCTACAATTCATAACAATATTTTCAGTAGAGGTCGGGTTTCAAGTTTCGCTCGTTTGAATTCTTCCTGACTTGTCTCAATTCCTCAGCATATCCGACAGCTCAGAAAAACTTGATGATGTAACAGAAACTATAGACTCTCTCTTTTCTAGCACTTTAGATATGGTTGCTCCTTTACGCTTAAAGAAGATTAGGGAAAACAGTCCGACACAGTGGCATAACGAGCACACTCGCACCCTAAAGAGAGCAAAAATGGAGCGCAGCTGGAAGAAAACAAAACTAGAGGTATTTTGTATTGCATGGCAGGAAAGTACTTCCTCCTACAGACAAGCCTTAAAACTGCTAGATCTGATTACTTTTCATCTCTTTTTAAGAAGAAAACAAACAACCCCAGGTATTTATTCAATACAGTGGGTAAATTAACAAAAAAATAAAGCATCAACAGGTGTTGACATTTCCCAACAGCACAACAGTAATGAACTACTTTACTATTAGAGATTAAATTATAACCATGCAGGCATCAGCTTCAGTATCACATCAGATCCCCTGAGGAACAATTCCACTCATTCTCTGCTCTAGAACAGGAAGAAATTATATTTAAATTGGAATAGAAAAAGTATTTCATAGAGCCCTAAATACCTCATGTAGTTTCCGAAGAACTGCACTAAATTAAAACAAACATAAGATCTAATATTTATTTGAATTCTTCATTAAGCGTATGCTGTGAGCTCATAATGCACGTGAGCTGCAGCAGCACAACTGGATCTTACGCAGCTTGACCTAAATGTTCACTGGTGGAAACTGGTTTTCTGCGAGTAACATAAGCTGATGGTTTGTGACAGACACACAGCGAAAGAAGGGCGTTTAACCGCAGAATCATCTGAACCTGTCCGGAGAAGCCCGAGAGTCACGCTCGTCTGAATGACACGATTACATCCTCACACGCGTGTGGCCGTGGGACAGACGTATGCTGCCGATCAGCACGTTCAACATGTGACATTCGAACACCTGACGCCTCACCAGCCTTCAAGTGTGCGAATCCACAGAAACCCATCTGTCCTTAACGCGAGCCGTTTATAAGAAATCTCCATTTGTTTCCATGGAGACACAAAGCTCAGTGTTTCCATCTGGAATCTCAAAAGCGATTGAAATAAACGCTGGATCCGGAAGCGCTCTTTACCTGGAGTCGTCATTAGCCGCGATCTGTTCTCTTAAACGCAGCCGTGAAGGTCGGCCCGCCGCCGCTCTACATAAACATGCATAATTAAGCAGTCGCCCTGATCGGGGGAATGTTCGTGCTCGTTTATGAAAAATAGTCCCAGAGCAGCGCGCTGGCTGCAGATGGAGATATTATTCAAATATAATTGGCCATAACAGAAGGAAAATTAAAGGTTGAGGACACCGGGTTTCCGTTTGTAGCACGCAAAGCGTTTACGGCGTGATTCAGCACCTTTCCAAAGGCCGTTCCACTGCGCTGAAGTTTATGGATCATCCGCTAGACTCTCCAGCAGAGCCTCAGCTCTGAGATATCACTAAAAACATACAAGAATACATGAAAACATAATCAAACATACACAAACCTTCAAACGTCCTGCCATCAAACATCATGTCTGAAATGAGTAGAACCGGATCTCCCGAAGATCTGAGTTTGTGATAAATTTGTTATGAATTGATCACTGAACTCATGCTGGATCTCCTGAAAATGTGTCGCTGCTTGCATGAAACTCAATACTAATGTTGAAATGGTCAAATTGAAAGGATCAATCATAATTTAGCATGCAAAAAAGACCAAATGGAGTTCAGTATGCAAATATCACAGGCTCTCGTTTACGTTTCTAATGAGCTGTGGCTGGGCTTTGATCTACAAAATTATCTACAAGAACTATCAATAGAGTCATTAATGCAAACATGAAGCGTTTGGAGCTCAATTAATTCATTAGAGGAATAAGAAGTGAACATTCGAGGAAAATGAACACAGTAAATATTACTTGAAATACTTTTTTTTTTTATTATTATACACACACACACTCATTTTCACTTTAATCTGATACCAAAAATAACTAAAATAACTAAAAAAAAAAAAAGTATATATATATATATATATATATATATATATATATATATATATATATATATATATATATATATATATATATATATATATATGTATAGACAGATTTTAAAAATGATTAAAAAATGTTACAAAATTACAGACACAACATTAACAAAAGTTAAAGCAAATAAAAACTTAACTCAGAAAAAAATTATATATATATATATATATATATATATATGTAAATGTATAGTTTTGTAGTATTTTAAACACACTGAGAAGTATCAAGAAATAACTAAAGTACAATAATAACTAAACTTTGTGAATCTCAGAATACTCTATAAAATCTTATTAAATAAAGCATGTATTATTATAGTTCTGCAGACACACAGATGATTCCACAAACTAATAATAATAACCGCAGATGTTTCATATAGTGGTTTTTCCTCACTGGGTCTGAAACGTAATTTCGCCTCAATGTTCAAACGAAGACGTGTGCCAGACACAAAGCATCATGGGAACTGACTGTTTGTCCTTTATCTCATAGAAACAAGCCGTCTGAGTTCAGAAACACGACACAACCGCCTTCTGGATCTGATGCCAATATCATCACACACACACACACACACACACACACGGGCCATACGGTCTGATATTCCCTCATAAACACAAACACACTCGCAATTCTTCCTCCTGAATATCAGTACGTGACCTTCACGGCTCACAGAGGAGCTGAAAGCGGCCGAAGCGGAAGCTGCAATATTCCCACATCATTCGTGCGCTGAGAGACGCCGCCGCGCATTTTAACGAGAGCCGCAGCGCGACAAACGCTCAGCGTCACGATTTGATGAATAACTCCAGAGTAATTCATTACAGCGATACGGCGTACGAAGCGTCGCAGGAGTTCAGCGTCAGCCGCGCGCCGTGACTGTGGAGATTGTGTTCATTAATCACCGCGACAGAACCACGCAACGCTCCGCTTCACCTAAACCTCACTAACCGGACTAACACTAACTAGTCCAGATCAGCAGACGCCCCTCGATGTGAACTGAATCAGCTCAGTGCTGAACACGAATCGAGTGCTGATGTGATTCTGATTGCTCTTACTAATCTGACACACTGACAGATCAGTGAACCACAGTTACTTCAGTATCACCCTGATACTATTACATAGTTTTACATTTTTTATTCATTTTATTTTTTATATTTTCGTGTTAAACTTTGAGTCATTTTGTTGTTGTTTTATTTTTAAATATAGCTTTTATTCATTTTAATTACATTTTTTTTAAATAAGTAATTTTTAATAATATATTTAATAAATATTTTTTAACAATATTTAATACATTCACATTTAAAATTATTATTCATTTTTATTACATAAATTATTACATATTATTTGACCAATTATTTTTATATATTTTAAATACATTACATTTAAATATATATTTTTTATTGAAATAAATTTAATCCATAGTTTTATTAAATTTTAATATAGTCAATATATTTAACAATTTTTGTAGTATTTTTAATATATTTATTAAATATTTTGTTTTATATAGAATTTTTGTTACTGATTAAATAATACATATTTATAACAAATACTTTTTATTAAATAATTTGTATGTGTTTTATTTTATTTCAGTTAATATTTATTTTATTTCAGGTAATGTTTTATGGTTATTTTAAACCAATAATATTTCACTCTTTTAACTGTATTTTTATCAAATAAATGCAACTTTGGTGAGCACAATAGGCTCATGCAAAAACAACATCTTACAGACATTTGAACGGCAGTGTACGTTTGATTAGTTAACGAGAAAAAAAAGTGCAAATATTATATATTTCATAAAATGCAAAAAATACTGCAAATAAATAAAATAAATAACACACTTCATGACATAAAATCATTTAAACACAATGCTGCCTGCACAGCAGTGTTGGGCAGTAACGCATTACTTTGTAACGTGTTACTGTAATTAGATTATTTTTTTAGTAATGGAGTAATTTAACGCGTTATAATTTCCAAATGAGTAATTAGAGTATAGTTACAAGCATGCGTTACAAGCATGCGTTACCGCTGTGATGATGTAACACTGCCGACAGAATGTGTTTTATCATCTAGATTGTAAAAAGTGTGTTGGCTGCACACGTGACGTCCTCTACCTGAGACCTACTTTGACTGGTGAGCGCCTGTGAGGCGGATACTACCAATGAAAACAAATCAGCATGGAGAGAGGAAAGTACGCATTCTGTAACTGGAAATACAATCATTATTTTTAGTTTATTTCTGTCAAAGGCAAGAACATTATCGTGCGTTGTCATTTAGAGGGGAAGAAAACCTTTTCAACCGTGAAAAACTCCATATCCAATTTAAAACGCCTGAAAAGGCAGCACGGCACATTAAACCGTCTTGAGAACGTACCGGGTGCGGAGGGCAACGCATCAACTTCTATTGTCTTCACATGAGTCTCTGCCCGCCCACGCCCGCACATCAAGTCTTGTCCCGCGCCGCTCTCTGTTGTGTCGAGTCCAGGAGCAGCGCGGGTCTCTGATCCACCGGCACTGGACTCGACACAACAAAGAGCGGCGCGGGACAAGACTTGATGGGCGAGTGCGGGCGCGGGCGGGCAGAGACTCGTGTGTGTGTGTGTGTGTGTGTGTGAAGCAATAGAAAAAAAATGTTTGCGGGACTCCCGCAGAATAGAAATATGTAAACGTAAAACATCTAAAACAAATGAATTGCTATTCATGTATTGCACAAAAGCAACGAGAACAACTAATATCAAACAAAAAATGATTAACACGCGTAAACATAGGCAGAGTTTCTATTTATAACACGCGTTTGCAGCGTTGAACAATGTTGATTTCTGGAATGCAACGGACAATCAGAGAATCCACTCACCGCTCGAAATGCCGTGCATTCGACGACCACACGCAGCAGCCTATTGCTTTTAATAACAAATATCTTATCGGGAGCGCTTCTGCTGGGAAACTTAATATTTCACGTATTTTACTTTTGAAATAAAGTAATCAGAACAGTAATTTGGTTACTTTTAAAAGGAGTAATCAGTAATTTAATTACTTTTTCAGAGTAACTTGCCCAACACTGCTGCACAGATGCCTTCATTCAGCCAAATTCACACGTATCCCAGAATGCACTGTGCTGATTTCAGTACTTTTTTTCACTGAAGACGGCAGATGAACCAGGACAGATCATAAATACGCTTTAATGCATTTAAAAGGCTCATCTTCAGTCACATGACAGAGACGGTAAGACGTGTGCGTGTATTTGTGAGGACAGTCCGTGTGCGTGTCGTCGTCTCGTCACATGACTGACAGTCATATTAGCCGTGTTCGGGATTTCTGTGGCTTTCCAGGCGTTTTGTAAATGAGATTTTGAGTAATGAGAGTCGGATGGTTTCTGTCGTCTGGTTTGAATGAGACTCTCGCGCCGTCAGGACTTTGTTTGTTGTGGTTGTGTCAGGTGTTATTTCTCTGCTTTATTCTCTGTTCTCTTCTCTCCAGAGATCAGCGCTGGATTGATCGTCGACACACAGCCCGAGGCTTCATTTCTCTGTGAATATGATCATATAGAGTGATTACAGAAGCGGATGAAGCACCTGTTCTGAATGAAGGACATCTGAAGGTCATGAATGAATCAGAGTCTCTTCATCCGCTCCATTCAAACTCTTTATCTTTATCTGTCGAATGACCAGCTCTGATTGGATCAGACACAAACGTTCCTCAATCTGAACTGAATCTGAACACAAGTAGAAATCAATATAGCGTCAAACTGAAATTCAAGAATACAACTGGGAAAGTCTTGAATCTTTGAATGCTGACTTGACAAAATCTTGTTTTGGAAAAAAACATTTTTAGACCCTACAGACAGAGACAACAAAGAAAAAACACTTCATCCCCCAAAAACCATCAGCTGAACTGAATTTATTTGTATTATAATTCAGTAAATTCATTTGTTTGTGTCTTTCCTTGATTCAAACTCTCTTCAAGTATCACACAAACACGTCCGGCTCGTAGTTCTGATTGGATTCGATACAAAACCTCTCAATCTGAAATTCATTTGAATTCAATTAAAACTATAAATCAATATTTTATAAACTTTGAAATTCATTCATTTTCTTTTTCTTGAAAACGCTGGTTAATGTCGTCACATTGAACTAAAACCAACTGTCTTGATCACACAGTGAATGACAACACAACAACCTTAACAAGAATAATCTTTGTACTTTTTAGGGATTTTTCACACTTGTGGTGTTCCTGTCAAATCTTGGATTTATTCTTTTCATCAACCTGTTTTTTCTGTTTTCACAGGTTTTGTGTTTCTTTTTGGAGCTACTGATGGATTGTAGGCCACGGTTTTTTCCAACGCTTTTTTCACTCAGAAACTGAAGTGCATAAACTCAGATCGATGAGGACTGAGATCAAATCACCTCCAAAAAGAAACAAAATATGTACCAACTGAAAGAAATCAAGTGGACAAAAAGATTGAATGCAAGATTTGCTAATAATATGGCAGAATGAGAGACTTACAAGTAGTTTTTAAAAGGACAGTCATTTTTTAACAGGAACGGCAAATTAAGAAAAGGATTTTCAGCACCGAACAAGCGTTAAAAATGTTTTACAGACAGAGAGAACAACAGAAAAACACTTCATTTCCCAGAATGCATCACCTGTACTGAATTTCTTGGAATTGTAATTCAGTAAATTCCTCTCTTTGTCAAAGTCACACCCATCAACAGTAAAAACACAGAGTTCAGTGTGAGGAGCAGCATCGCCTGCGGAGCTCAAAAGAACCAGACATTTTAGCTCCGACAGTCAGTGTGTGTTAACGAGTGTTATGGTGAAGTGATGTTCTCTATGCAGCGATTTACTCCTGTGTTCAGAGCATGAGAATTGTGTATTCAGAGTATGAGGACAGTCATTACAGCTGGATTCTCCTCAAACTCTCACAGATGTTCATCTGACCGCTGCAAATCCGCAAAGATTGTGTCCAGCAAATGTCTCTCCGGCTCATCTGAACATTCAGACTTTATCCCGTCCCTTTATCCAGCGCTCCATTCTTCCCTAAATATGACAAGTAATCTGCCCGCAAAACTAAGAAGCATCAGGCTTTTACAGAAGCTCTAAATGACTGATGAGTTATTCTGTGTCACGACACACTTTCAGTCAAATACTCACGTCATTTCATATTTCAGGATTTTTAAAACCTTTGCATCTGATGAAGATGAAACTATAAATGACAGTCTGTGGTGATTCCGTTTCATAACGAGTCAAATAAACACACTCTGATTTGAGTTTTAGGCAGCATAAACTCACAGGTTTAACCATGATAACTTCACCCAAAACTTTCATTAGTGACAAAAACAGACATAATATAATGACCAGAATATCACAGTACATGCAGTTACTATATATATATATATATATATAAAGAGCACAATAAATGCTTTTTTAAAATAAACTTTTAAAAATCACATTTAAAATACACACACATAGTTTTAGCAATTCTGTTGTGTATTTTTATGTCTATATTTTATTGTTATTTTAGTACATCAACTTAAACTAAATTAAAATGAAAAAGGTTGAAAATATAATACAAAAATATCTGAATATAAATAAAGTTTTAGGTTTTATATTTTATTTTTAGCTAACATTAATTTTAACTTTTATTTTATGTCACAAAAAAATGAATTTATTAAACTGAATTATTTAAAAGGTTCAATTTTTAGTAGCTATAACAACTGATTATGACACCAGTAAAACTAGCTGCAGTAACTATGATAACTCAACGGAAACCAGGTTAGATGTTGGTAAAATAAAATATCATCTGCCAGCATAAGACGAGTCCAAATAAATCACTGCATGAGACAATCATATTAATTCTTATTAAGAAAAAAATCATGTGACCCTGGAGCACAAAACCAGTGTATCACAGGTACATTTGTAGCAATAGCCAAAAATACACTGTTTGGGTCAAAATGATCGATTTTTCTTTTATGACCAAAGTCATTAGGATATTAAGTAAAGATCATGTTCCATCAAGATATTTTGTAAATTTCCTATCATCCTATCATAAATATATTTTTTCGATTTTCTCAATATTTTGATTTGTTTGCACCCTCAGATTCCCGATTTTCAGATTTTAGTTGTATCTCAGCCAAATATTGTCCTTTCCTAACACACCATACATCAGTGGAACTTATTTATTCAGCTTTCAGATGATGAATAAATCTCAGTTTCAAAAAACTGACTTTTATGACTGGTTTTGTGGTCCAGAGTCACATTTGTAAAAGCTCAGATCCATTACTGTCACATACAGTATTCCCCCCTAAGGCAAAATCAGTGCGAGGGGCCCAGAATTCTAGTGACCCCCTGTGCCCAGGTGTTCTGTGACCAGCGTTCAGCACTCCAGTGTGGTTCGTGTCTGTCGCGGTGAGCGTGCTGAATCTGCGCAGCTGCTGTTGGCGTCAGAGCCGCCGCCGCAGGAGGTCAATTGAGCTGAGAGGCGTTTTGGTGGCGGCAGCGGGGTTCAATCAGAGCCCGAGCGCCGAACGCCTGTCAGAGCCTGAGAGCCGGCACTCCATCACGACGCCCACCGCCCCGCTCGCCCGCTGAGCTCAAACAACGCCGCACCTCCCTCGGCGCGGCTCACGCTCACCGACCGGCCGCACCGACCGCCTCAATTTAACACGAGCGGAGAGAAGATCTCATAAAACGCTTGACATCCGGCATTCAGGAACGAGCAGCAGATCTCAGATCAGTGGACGTGCTCAGAATAACATACGAACACCACAAACATGACCAAACAAGCACACGGACACAGAATGCAATGCAATGACTGAAACACACGTGATTTTATCATTTCTTTCTTGATTTGTTATATATATGAAGAGCTGCAAAAGCCTCCGAGTACATCTGACGTTTTCTTTAAAATGAGCATTTCTTTCGGGCTACTATGTATAGGTTTCTATGTAAGTACTGGTACGTCTGAATGGGTTGAGGATGGGATTTAACACATTTAAAGTGAAAGGTCTTGATGAACATTCACTCAGTATTGTCATCTAATTTTTGACCATGATGGCTTTTACAGGCTATATACAGGGGTTGGACAATGAAACTGAAACACTCGCCAATATAGTATTGGAGGTCTCATGGCTATATTTGCGCTGTCTGGTGCCCAATCTTCACTTATTGTACATTACACCAGTTAGAGCAGAGTGTAAAGTTTCATTATGTGCACCCAATGGTTCAAACATTGTACCTTGAAGGTAGTGCTCTGTATCAGGATAATAATGCACCAATACACACAGCAAGACTGGTGACAGACTGGTTTAATGAACATGAAAATTAAGTTGAACATCTCCCATGGCCTGCATAGTCACCAGATCTGAATATTATTGAGCCACTTTGGGGTGTTTTGGAGGAGCGAGTCAGGAAACGTTTTCCCACATCAGCATCACATAGTGACCTGGCCACTGTTCTGCAAGAGGAAAATGGCTCAAAATCCCTCTGGCTGCTTTGCAGGACTTGTATTTGTCACTCCCACGATGAAATGATGTTGTATTGGCTGCAAAAGGAGGCCCAATATCATACTAATTGTGATCTAAAACCAGGTGTTTCAGTTTCATTGTCCAACCCCTGTATATATATATATATATATATATATGCAAATGTAAATTCGATGCAAAACCTGTATGACCCAGGGTTAACTAAATCTAAAACCATAAAAAAATAAATTAATTCAACTTTGAAAAAAAATTCAAATTATTTTATTTCACCTAGTTGCCACATTTCTCATTTTCATCTAGTTTAACTTTAAGTCCTAAAATAACTAAAACTGAAATAAAATTAGTTAAAAAAAAAGTAAAAGTTACTAAAACTTAAATTTAGAATATATATATAAAAACTCTAATTCAAAATATTAATAAAATATAATAAAAAAAAATACTTAAATGCCACTAATATGATTATGATTAATTTTTTTTATTCACAAAATTTTATTCAAAAAATAAAAATATAAAACAAATGCATTTATTTCTGTGCTAATAACTGGATAGTTATGTGAACAATACAAAACACTGAACACTACAGCATGAAATGATTCACTTTGAGAACATTTTTAGAAAATATAAGCAAGTGCACTGCAAGAAAAAAAAAAAAAAAAAAAAGGGTCTAATTTTCCAGTCAAAAAATAAAAAAAAAATAAAAAATCTAAACATCCTTAAATCAAGATACACTTACTTCAATAGGAAAATGACTTCAGATATTTAGTCTCGTTTTCTAAAAAAAATGCATCAAAATGAAGTGAGTTTAAGTTTAAAACAAGAAACAAATCTGTCAGTGGGATCAGAAAAATAATCCTGCTTTCCCTATGAAATAAGTTTTTCTGAGCACACAGACTGATAGTTGTGTTTGTTTTAAGGATAAATTCAATTCATTTTCACTTCACATGCACTGCATTTTTCAGAAAACAATCTTATAGCAAGTCGTTTTGCATTTCACTTAAATCTAT
The DNA here is from genome assembly GCA_036247105.1 of Cirrhinus mrigala. Lineage (NCBI taxonomy): Eukaryota > Metazoa > Chordata > Actinopteri > Cypriniformes > Cyprinidae > Cirrhinus > Cirrhinus mrigala. The sequence goes on from CM070011.1 coordinate 48,546,224, forward strand.
GTTGATTTAAGGATGTTTGGCTCTTTGTACTGGAAAACAAGACACACGTACTGAGAAAGAACATGCGATGTATATACAGCATACAGTGTGCACTGCTATAGCCAGATGGCCAGTATAGTGTTCGGTGTGTATCCAAGGGGAATCTGCACACAGCAGACGGTCTGATGATGGAGGTGTTTGCTGGGGTCAAACCCGTGCGCCGGCGGTTTGTCAGGACTCACGGCAGAGCAGGATCAGTATGCGGCGCGGCGCCGCACGTCAGGAGAAACGGACACTGCGCTGGAGAGCAAATGCCAGCAGAGACGTGCTGCCGCATACTGAAATCAGAGATGATCCGCTGCACGGGGAACCGGACTGGAACGCTGCCTCACACCTGTGCACGCATGCGTGTGTGTGTGTGTGTGTGCGTGTGTGTGTGCGCAAATCAGACATGTTAAGTCCTGGGATCAATTACTGCTGTGACAGTGAAGGCAGTGCATACTCCATACTCTCACAAACATCACTGATGTAAAACACACTACACTACACTACACTACACTACACTACACTACTAGTGTAGACTGTGACAGCATCAGTACAGATCAGCACTGTTTGCACGTCTACATTAACTCAATGAACTGCACGTTTATATCTCATTCAACACACAATTTCAACATATGAATCATTCAATCCTTAAAGATCTGAAACAAACCTGAGCAAACACCATAGAAATATCATGATATCAATCCTTAAAACACTTCATGAATACAGAATGCAGTAAATATCTCAGAGACGTCACAAACGCGCAGGGGTTTATCAAAGTCACGTTCCGCGTGAACAAAAGCAACAGTCGACATGAAATGGAAGCTTTGAGCGACTTTACTAACCGTACTGTGAACAAAACAGCTCACGAACGAGAGCGCGACTCGCTTAACTGCACAAGACTTCACCTCCACCGTAGACGTCGAGTGAACACAATCACAGCGAAAGCAAGTTATGACAGCTTGATTAAAGATTATGAAGAAAAAAATTAAATGCACACAAAAAAGAAGTGCACAGATGAATTGTTCACAATGAGAGCAGTAACATGCATTAGCATAATAAACACCGTCACTCCTGAATTCATGCTGACTTAGGAAAACGAAGAGAACTTATATTGAAATTACAAAATGTATATTACAGCTTTTGTCTGCACAAAAGGACAGAATGCATAAGTGAACTTGAAGGAAGCTGCATGCTGGTCTCAATGCGTTCAACGATGCCTACGGTCAGGACTCACGGTACTCACGCTTTTATTTGTTTAACTTTTTGGCATTCCAATTCCAACATCTGAATACTCTTAAAAATTAATTGTTTTGTGTTATACTACTATATTATCATCAATGCAGCAGTGCCACAAGTGGTGTTAAAATTACAGTTATATCCTTCACAATATCATCCACAGCTCACAGGTGCCTTTAAACTGCCGTCCGCTGTAAAATTGAATGTTATCATCACGACCTGACAGAAACTTACAAACACACATATTAACAAAACACTCGTCCGCAAGATAAATATGGCATCAATGATCAAACGAAAAAAACATGCAAGTAAATCAACTCAAGATCCAAACAGCAAAATGAAGCACATCAATCTGGGAGAATCCAATGCCATCCTGTTCACACAAATCAACAAAAAGGAATGAATCAGACAAACAAACAAACAAAGATCTCACCTCACTTCCATCTGACTGACAGACGCATCCAACAATCCAAACAGGTAAATCCAGACTCAATTCAACTGGTATAAACCATCCACAATCATTCAAACCTTCACTGTGACGTGATTGAGCTGGTAAATATTGATATGCAGGTTGAAGCTCAAACTACTGAGCCTTAAACAAACACTTTCCTGACTTCCTGATTTCAAAATAAAAGCACAATGACAGTAAAATGGCCGACATTGCTTCTCATCTGCACTACAGTCAGCACAAAATACACTAAAACACTGTGTTTTCTATGCATACTCTCAGTACTGAACAACATATACTTATAATCAACATTTCTACACCAAAGATGACTAGTATAAATGTACAAAGTCAAGTCACCTTTATTTATATACCGCTTTTAACAATACAGAATTGTGTCAAAGCGGCTGTACAGTATTAAATAGGAAATAGTGCATCAATAATGCAAAAGGGACACAGTAAACACTCAGTTTAAAATAAAATACCCTGTCACAGAATGCACTGCAACTGACTTTCATTTCCAGAATTATAGATTAATAAAAAAATCTGAAAAAAGCTTTTTTTATGCTGTTGTTGTTTTGTTTTTTTGTGAATTTGCTTGATTAAAAATGCTAAATAAATAATTTTGTGAGATTATAGATGCCACCTGATTATTAAACATGCTGTATGATGACATTAGCAGGGTTATTGTAGTTAACTAAAACTATAAAAAACATTTAAAAACGTTAACTATATATATATATAGTTTTTAGCTATTTAAAGCAACATTGTACTAAAATAACAAAAAAATTATAATTGTAATAAAAAATAAATACTTTAAAAAAAGAAAAAACTAATAAAACAAATTAAAATGACAGAAAACACAACAAAATTACTAAAACGTTAAAATTTATAGGAATATAAATAAAATCTAATTCAAAATATTAGCAAAAACTACAACAGTATGTCAGTAATTCTAAAATAACCCTGTTTTTCCACTATGCGGTGTGTTCTGTTTCACACACCGACTGCAGTATGCAGTGTGCACAGCTAGTACTTCATCCTGATCAGCCACATTTATCCTGAATGAGGTTTCTTATTAACACAGAGTGATTTTTGGCCGGACGAGCCGTTCTGACCGGGCTTTGAAACACACTTTAAGCAGATTTGTGAGATGTAGAGACGCTCCAGACATCGAGAGCTGTGAGTCAGTAGTCGATAGTGTCCGTCACTGTCAGCGTTCGGGGATTGACCTTTGAGACGCCACACGCGAGTCCCGCGACGGGCTCACGTTATCACCGCCGACGCAGACGCTCGACACGCCGACAGACTCCATCAACGATCTCCAGCTATCGTTCAGCACGAGCTGCTGGACGAACGGCCATTTATCAGACAGACGCGGACTGAGAATTAAAATGAGAGCTAAAACTGTGTGCAACTCACAGAACTGTGATGAGATCCAAAGTCCTGAAAACCACACCAAACTTATCCTGAAATAACAACACTCAACCTCAGCCAATCACAGGTCATGTGACCCACCAGAGATCATGTGACCCCTGAGAGGAGCCACAGCGGAGCTCATGATGTTTTATCCCTTATGTACTTCAAATATTTATTCAGTTTTCTGAAATGTTTGTAATTTGATTTTGATGCTGGTTTGAGCTCACGCAGTGGATGTGCTGCATTAAATATAGTGCCAGGCCTTTTTGACACTCTGTGTAACTCTGAGTTAATGAGTCTCTTGTTTCATTAACTGCTGTATAAAGTGAGATTTTTCATCAGCGATCAATTCATTAGAGAAAGAGAGAGAGAGATGTCATCCGTCCCACCGTCAGCAGAATGAATGATGATGAAATATGATCAAGTCACCTTGCTGCTGGAGTTTCATCTATAAAACAGGCGAGTGTTTCATTCACAAACGGAGCATTTCATGAAACATTTAAAATCAGTGTAAAACACAAACTCCAACTTCTCCAGCATCTGTAGATTATATTGTTTTTTTTCTCTTACACCAAACTTTATAGTTTTATTCCTTTCTATATTCTCAGGGGTTGTTTATATTTCATTCAGAATGATCTATATGGCATTTTACTCCTAAAAACATGGTGAAAATGTGTTTGTTTTCTGTCTGTTGACAGTATTTTCTGATTTATGGAGTGATAAAAAAGGGGGGGAAATGCAAAATGCCCTATAGAAAAACCTTTAAAATCAAACAAGATTTATGAACCTGACTTTATCCAATGTTCTGGAAATGTATGCAAATTAGTGCATATTTAATAACATAATGCATCATTTGCAAATTTAAACATAACATTTCAGAAAACTTGCACAAAAAATGTTTGCAATTCTGAATGCAATCAATGAAGTATTAAGTGTGGTGATATACAGTATGTCTGTTCAATTTCTACTCTACATCCAGCTGTGCTGTCTCGTCTGATTTGTAGGTTTTACAGGTTTTATAAAGCACATCTAGGCTTACTTTTCTTTTTAGGAGCACTTAAAAATTTTTGGAGAGCAGTCAAACTTTCAGGAGCAGCTTCTAATCAATAATCAAAAAATCTGATCAAAAATTAGCCTTCACATTACGAGGGGATATTTGACTCCTTAAAGTGATTTAGAGGGGAATTTTGTTTTCACCTTTGTAATGGCATTTAGTAAAAGTATGTCACCTTTTATGTTGAATTTTAATAAATTATATTTTATAAGCTTTTTAAAATTCATAATTAAAACAACAGAATAAGAACAAGTAGAATAAGAACAAGTGACCAATCAAATGAAATCAGTATTAACAAATTTAATTTGTACTACAGAGGAGGCACAGAACAACACAAAAGTGGCTTGTTTAATGAGGATCAGAGGTGGCATGAGTGCAATCAAATTCATAAATTCATGTTGAGATTAATGTTTTAAATATAACATTTTGAAGACAGAAATATTAACTGATTTAAATAACTGAAAAAGATACTTTTATAATGAAACTAAATCTGCCAGTAGGTGGCAGCAAGTCACTGATTTAATTACTGAGTCATTCATTCATTTGATTCGTTCGAACGGCTGATTCATTCAGGAATAAAGCAAGAGACTGACTTCACGAATGGGGAAATGAATGATTGACTCACTAGATTCGTTTTAAAACGCACGTTCATTCATAAAGGAAACAGCGCTGTGTTTGAGTGGAGATGCACAATTGTGACTTGTTTCTGGAACTATTTCTGAAGACGAAATACAGCAAAATCAGGCAATAGTGTTATAATCAGACAATGTAAGTCACTTAATATTAACTGTTGTATTAAATCAGTATCTCATTTACAAACTCCCTTAAAAATCATTAAAAGCTGTCACTCATCTTAGTTCATGATGATCTCACAAAGTGTCATTATAATGAATGAAGCTCTCAACACTGAACAATCAATCTCTTATTTACACTTTGTTTATGAGAGGATTGGTGAGATCTGTCTGTGATTCATTACTCAACGCAAACACAAATAGTCACACCGCTGCTCCTAAATATTTTTTCACAGTCGCACGCAGTAGTTTTAAGTCACAAACGCCACTGAAATAGCTGCACCGCAGAGCCCTGCATCTGAGAGTGTGATGGTGAGGGTTAGTGATCGTCTGCTCTGGATGTTCTCCATCAGATCATCAGGTGAAGCCGTCATTATGGAGCGGATCACACGAGCAGCGCCGAACGCCTCCGTATTTCTGAGCGCAAAATGGCCGGCGTGAACCTCGACATCCGTGAGCTTCATCCTCGGCTTTGTGTTTGGAAACGGCGCTCTTTTAAAGCAGGATTTATCATCCCAGCCTTTGGAAAACTTATGGGCTTGATCCCGAATCACGGAGCGGTGACCCTAAAGCTCATATCCAGGGCTTAAAGCCGAAGCGCCGGCCCCGGGCTTATCGCTCGCGTGCGGCTCTGAAGAGCGTGTTTGTGAGGCGATTCCGCCCCGTAAATCCGTCCGGCTCAGGCCTGATTCATTAAGGTATTGTTGAGGTTAAAGTCTCTGAAATGAATTTCCTGAGAGCGGCAGGAAATAAAGGCCAGAAGAATTGGAAACCAGCTCCGAGCGTAACGGCCCGACAGGACCGGATGACAAATAAAGCGCACGGCGTTTCCAATAAGCTCTCGTCTATTAACCGCCACCGACACCGAGTCCGGTCGCCGTATACGGGTGAATTAACCCGAACCGGCCGCTAACCAAACGCCCTCCGACCAGAGCCGTCCTCGTTACCGCACACGCTCACGACGATGGATTCACCAGTCCGGAGCTCAGCGTTCCTCCTCCTGCGGGAGTCTGAGATGCCATTATTCCTGCTGAATGAAATTACGCTCCGTGTTCTGTGATTATTTTACATGAAGCACAATTACATCTGAAAGTCAGCCGTGCTCTGGCCTAGCAGGGTGGTTTCATTCTGACAGTTATCCATAAGCATGGTTATTAATAACAAAAAACAGAAATCTATGATTTTAGAATGCATAAGTGTTGATTTGACACTAATTGATCTGAATTATGAGTTGAGCTGCTCAAATTGAACTTGTTTTTATAATTTTGCATCATTGATTCTCACATTTTCCTGTTTATTTCTTTAAAGCTGCTTTGAAACAGTCTGAAGTGCTGTAGAAATAAATGTGACTCGACTTGACATTTGATTTGATCTGAACACGAGCGTGTGTATTTGTATTTTTGACCACTGTCCTCGAGAGTCTCAAAGTAAGTGGAGCAGATTGTGATTTATTTCAAATTCATCCGTGGAAAAACAGAGATGCTTGTGCTCCGTATGTCAGAAACGATCTGAAGGATTGGCCATCAAACTCACCGACGCGTTGCATGTAAATGGTTTGCCGTATGAAAACGCATGAATCAATCATTCTGCGTTAAACAGCGAGGATCGTTCTTGTTTGGAGGAGATGAAGTGAAGCTGTGTCATTATTCAAAACGAGTCATTCACATTTCTATCAGTTCATGCATTCCCTGGGAATCACAGCCGCAACGCCGGGGTCATGGGTTCGATTCCCAAAAAATGCATGAACTCACAAATGTTTAAATGCAGTGTAATTTGCTTTGAATAAAAGCATCTGCCAAATGCATATATCTAATATGTGTTCCTTGAGCTCAAACTGCTGTCAATGAAGCTAAGAGCAACAAGGTGATGGGTTCGATTCCCAGGAAAAGCATGAACTGATGCACAACATGAGCGACTTTGGATGAAAGAAACATTTGATCAATGCAGTCTCGAGGTGATCCGATATTTTGCAAAACACCCTAGATATAATGCAGAATTTATCCAAATGAAACCGAAATCGCAATATGGCTTAGGGGCAAAGGCTGCAATTTAATTAAAGAAATCTATATGTTAATATGTGACCCTGGACCACAAAACCAGTCATAAGGGTCAATTTTTCTGAGATTGAGATTTTTACATCGTCTGACAGCTGATAAATCAGCTTTCCACTGATGTATGACTGTTAGGACAGGACAATATTTGGCTGAGATACAACTATTTTAAAATCTGGAATCTGAGGGTGCAAAAGAATCAAAATATTGATAAAATCGCCTTTAAAGTTGTCCAAATGAAGTTCTTAGCAATGCATATTACTGATCAAAAATTAAATTTTATTATATTTACGGTAGGAAATTTACAAAATATCTTCATGGAACATGATCTTTACTTAATATCCTAATGATTTTTGGCATTAAAAAAGAAAAATCTATCCTTTTGACCCATACAATGTATTGTTGGCTATTGCTGCAAATATACCCGTGATACTTAAGATTTTGTCACATATATATATACTGCCAAAATAAAAGCTTGATGGCTTTCTGTTTGAAAATAAAGAAATTAAGACAACCATAAATACTATTATTGAAATTTCAGAGTTGCAATGAAAAAAAATATGTATTATTATTATATTGTCTTAACTATTAGTTTTTTTGTTTTATTTTACAATGAATTACATTAGTAATTTAATATTTTATTTAATAATAATAATAATAACTGTCATACAATTCTTATTTTATAGTCATATTGACAACATCACAACTTCTCGTTTTGTTATTTTATTTTACAGTGAATTATTAAAATAGTAATTGTCTAATATTTTCATTTAGTAATAATAATACTAATAATAGAAATAATAATATTTATTATTATTATTATTATTTTATAGTTATATTGACATGATCCAAATTTTTTGGCCGTATTATGCAGCCGTACTAACAATCACAATTGTAATTTTTATCAGAAAAATTAGATTATTTCCCATGCAGCCCTTTTACTACATGAGGGATTGACTGACAGACCCTAAAAAGTCTTGTCACGTGACTCCTCCTAGAACTGCAGTGAAGTTTGTGCCGTTGTATGGACTTAAAGTGCAGAAGAAGCAGCAGCCAAATAACAATAAGCCTAAACAAACACATCAGGCTCCTGCAGACCTTCAGCTCAATCTGCTCAAGCTGCCGCTGCTCAGGCTTTAGCGCAAACCTCCCACAAACTCCATTTTGTCCTCCAATTCCCCAGTAAATGGAAGGAACACACAGGAGAGGCGCGGGCTGCGGGTGACGCGCGCTTTGTTTCGCCGCCCTGCAGATGGTCGTTCTGGCATCAGAGAGACGGAGCTGAAGACCAGACCCGTCCAAATCCTGTGTGTGTGTGTGTGTGTGTGACGGTGAAGATGCTGCGAGACGCTCCCGCATCCGTCTGCGGTCAAGTGCGTCTCAGCGGCCAAAGCAAACACGCAAACACACAGAGCTGCCATCAGCATGCGGCCCCATGTGCGCGAGTTATTAAGGGCCAGACTCCATCAGGGGCCCGACACGCACGGGACGAGCGTCTCCACGCCACCTGACTCCTCTGTGTTTGATTCCACGGCAGGAGGCGCAATGAATGGAAGGAGGACGGAACGCCAGATGAAATAAAAGACGGGAGCAGATGTCTGTTCCCGCCTGATCCATCTCTCTGTCTGTCTGTCTGTCTGTCTCTCCTGCAGGGTTTTCAGCCTGCCTCGCTTGTGGTATTATATCAGTAAACACTGTTATATCAATGCAAAAAAAACTAAAACAAACCAACTATTATCAATCCAAAATACTATTATGAGCACAGAAAAATGATCAGAGCTTATTAAAAAACTATTTTCAAAATACTGTTATATCAATGCAAAAAAAAACTATTAGCAATGCAAAACAATTTGTATCAATGCAAAAAACAAAAACAAACAAGCTAACAAACAAAAAAACAATTGTCAATCTAAAATACTATTATAAGTTCAAAAAAAGATCAAAGCTTATAACTATTTTCAATGCAAAAATACTGTTATATCAATGCAAAAAAAAAACTATTAGCAATGCATAAAAAAATATATCAATGCAAAAAACAAAAACAAACAAAAACAACTATCAATGCAAAATACTATTATATGCAAAAAAAAGATCAAAACTTGTTAAAAAACTATTTTCAATGCAAAAATACTGTTATATCAATGCAAAAAATAAGAAAAATAAAAAAAATGTCAGTGCAGAAAAAAATATATGAATGCAAAAAACTATAAGCAATGAGACAAAATCTAGTATATCACTGCAAAAAAAATCTATTCTCAATATAAAAAGTCAATCATGAATGTTTCTTTTACTTTGCATGGGACACGAGCACACGCTGTGCATTGTATTATCTGTAGTTAATTAGTCTAATAACAGAACAGAACAGCATTTTGGACTGAAAGCTTCTGAATGGACACACAAGTGAATTGATTTCTAACTTCATTAGATTGAGAGGGAAACACTTGAACTCTCATCAGATACTTCATTCATCTGCTAATTACTCCAGCACACAGCCCTTCTCAACAGCAAAATAAGCTTCATCTGCCGTAACGTCAGCCGTTAACCGCGGCCGCGGCCCGTACGGTCAGAGCTCTTTCATCTGTAACCCGGCCGGCTTTGTCCTTCTGTCGCTGTGTTAAGACAGAGGGGCTCGTGGGAATCGCAGCTCGCAGCGTGGCCTCTTTATGTGGCGACACGAGCGCGGCTCGGTAATGACCCCGTGCCGAGAGCAGAGAGACGCCCGCCGAGCTCCAGCACACCCCTCTGTGTTTGCGGAACGCTCAGGCCAATTACCAGGGGCAAATTAGTCCCAAATAAAGGCAGAGAGGAAGAGGACTGAATAAATGATCAGCTGTGCGGAGTGACCCTCAGCGGGCAGCAGAGACGCGCCGGCGCTCAGGTGGAGCCCATCATTCATTACGCTCCGCTGCCGCACCACTCGCTTCACTTCAGTCTCAGTTACTTTGAGATTTATTTTTAACTGATGATGTCAAACTATGATTCGATACACGCAGTACAATGTGACCCTGAACCACAAAACCAGTCTTAAGTATCACGGGTATATCTGTAGCAATAGCCAACGATACACTGTTTGGGTCAAAATGATCGATTTTTCTTTTATGCCAAAAATCGTTAGGATATCAAGTAAAGATCATGTTCCATGAAGAAAAATGTAAATATATCAAAACTTCATTTCTGATTAGTAATATGCTTTGTTAAGAGCTTCATTTGGACAACTTGAAAGGTGATTTTCTCAATATTTCGATTCTTTTGCACCCTCAGATTCCAGATTTTCACATAGTTGCATCTCAGCCAAATATTGTCCTATCCTAACAAACCACACATCAATGGAAATCTTATTTATTCAGCTTTCAATTTAAAAAAATTGACCCTTATGACTGACAATGTCCATACAGTGGTAAAGAATCTACAGTGACTCTTTCTGAGAGTTTTTCAATCTTTCACTAGTAGGTGAAAATAAGTAACAGTATTATAAGTGCGTTTGAGTCATTCATTCACGTGATTCATTCAAACGCACTGAACAAAATGAGTATGAGTGAGTCATTGAATCATTTATTCAACCGATTCAATTTCTGAATCTGTGCTATTTAGCAACTGTTTCATTTAAGAACAAAGTGAATTTGCTTATGATTCACTGAATCAACCATTCAACCAATTTGTCCGAACCGCTGATTCTTTCAAGAAGTGAGTTTCTTTATGATTGAGTCATGGAATCATTCATTCAAACACACTGATTCATTTAAGAATGAAACAAGTGACTTTTTAATGAACCATTTGTTCAATTGATTTGTTTAAAAACACATTCAAGAATCAATGAAAATCGTTTGTTCTCCCAAATCGTTCAAAAACATGGATTCATTAAGTAGCGATGTTTGTTGCTTAAAATTCTTATTTTGCACTGGTGCTGAAAATTATTATATACTATTTTAGTCTTTCTACTTCAAATACCTCCGTTTAATTCAATGTTACTTGCTGTTTCTTATTTGTGAAATTTCCTACAAGTGAAAACTGCTTCAAAGTTCATCCTGTACCATTTTTCAAACTTGTACTCATTGTTTCATATGCCTGTGTTGTGTGTCATATGTGTGACAGTGACTCTTTCTGAGAGTCGGTGGGTGAAAATAAGTGACAGTAATTTAAGTGAGCGAATCATTTAATCAAGTGATTCAATCGACAGCACTGAACCAAATAAGTATGAGTGAGCCACTGATTGATTCACTCAACCAATTTGGTTTCTGAACCACATACGACTATCACATGTGCTAATAAGAGTAGTATAGCACTATGAGGTTTTGAATGTAGCTAATTTAGTTTCATTCAAGAACAAAGACAATTTCTTTGAGTCACTGAATTAATCATTCACCCAATTTGTTCAAAACCACTGATTCTTTCTTTATGTTTGAGTCACAGAATTCATTCACCAAATTCATTCAAACACACTGATTGATTTGAGAATGAAACAAGTGACTTTCTTACAAACAAGTCACTGAACCATTTGTTCAAATGATTCGTTTAAATACACTGATTCATTAAAGATAGAAACATGTGACTTTATGATGCATGTCTCTGAATCATTCATTCACCATATTCATTCAAACACATTGATTTATTTGAGTATGAAACAAGTGACTTAACGTCACTTAATGAGTCACTGAATCATCGTTCAAAAACACAGATTCATTAAGGTGCTATGTTTGTTGCATAAAACTATTTTCATTTTGCACTCCCTGCTGAATCAATAACAGCTAAAACCAGCCTAAGCTGGTTGGCCGGTATTAACTGGTTTAAGCCGGAAGTGTCTGGTTTTAGTTGGTCTCCCAGCCTGACCAGCTAAGGAAGTGACCAAAAGCCCTCTAAAACCAGCCTGCTGACCAGCTAAAACCAGCCAGCTAGCTTAGACTGGTTTTAGCTGTTTTTTTTTTTCAGCAGGGCTGGTGCTAAAAAATTATGTTCACTATTTTAGTCTTTCTACTTTAAATTTCCATGTTTAATTCAGTGTTACTTGCAGTTTCTTATTTGAGTGAGAACTGCTTCAAAGTAAATCCTGCAGCGTCTTTTACTTTGTTTGAGATGTTTGTGTTGAGTCATATGTGTGTAAAGCACAGCATCACCTCAGAGCCTATGTGTGATGACAAGAGCTGCTGTAAGGGAGCCGTGAAGCCGTGTGTTGGCGTGAGTCGGTGAGGGATGTGTTCTCCAGCAGCAGATGCAGCAGTGCTGATTAAAGAGAACGCCGCCGCGACGCTCCATTAGTGAAACTCACATTCACCGCTTCACGAGCTGCATGCAAATGCCAACAAACGCCCTTGCAGGAGCAAAGACGCACGCGGCGCCGTCACAGTGATGTTCGACCGTCTGTTTGGGAGACCAACTGCATCTCTACAGTCGTAGCGTCTTAGCGTGAGCCGAACGCTAATAAATACTGTGAAAGCACGGCGCTGGCGCGTTCTCGTGTAATGGACACGTGCAAAGCGTCACTCCGAGGCTGAAAATTGCGTGAGACGGTGGGCCGCAAATGAGTTTGCATGCATTTCACTCCAATTCCAGCCAGCGTTCTGCCTGGTTTAGCGATTCTTCAATTGATATTATACTTGTCAACACGCGGCGAGAGAGACGCTTATTCCTGCGTGACCGAATTTGACAGTATTAAGCTCTCGCTGTGGTAAAATTAACCTGCTGCACTGCATCGTATCTTAATCAGGCCGAGAGACATTAGTGAAGCGAGAGGACGAGACGGGTCAGCCGCCCGCGCCGCCGCTCAACTCCTCCACGATGGAGAAAAGACTGGAATATTCTGCTCAAAATCTCAACACAGAATGAGACGTCATACAGGGATGCAGCAGCGGAGAAGCTTAACCACAGATTAATCAACTCCTGACAGTTTTGATATTAGCCATGACATATTAAAAGTATTTTTTTGCATTTTTTAACATTTTTCAAAAATCATGTTTTTTCAGTGTGCATTCCAATAAAAAAGGCAAATTACTATTTATATCATAATTCTGAATTTTCAATCTTATATCTATGTCATAATGTTTGACTTTATATCTCAGTTGACTTTTTGTTATAAATCTGATTTTCATCTCAAAATTGTCGTTTTGTCATCATTTGAATTTTTTTCATCTCATTTCTACTTGACTTTTTGTCATAGTGTAAACTTAATTATGACTTTATCATATATTCATATTTTAGTCATAATTTCTACTTAATATCTCATAACTGACATTTTGTCGTAATTGTGACTTTTATCTCATAATTATGACTTTTGTCCTAATTTCAAATTAGTATGTCAGTTTCAACATTTAAAGTCATAGTTTTGACTTTTTATGTAATTTTGTGTCAACTTTGACTTATCTCATACATAACTGTTTACTTATCTCAACCATAATTCTGACTTTATCTAAAAACTGACTACTTATGTCATAATTTCAACTTAGTATGTCATAGCATCGACTTTTTATCTCAGAATAATGACTTTTTATGTCATAATTTTGACTCTGTATGCCATAAAGTTGAACTGCAACAGTTTTATTTCCATAAAAAAGCACAATGCCGCTGGTGTCGGCGGTTAAGTAACGTGATCAGCGTATGACCGAACACTGTGTAACACCAGTAACGTGACTTCCACAGTAAGTCTGATAGGCCTGGAAGAGAAACTCAAAATGACTAAATGTTGTTTGGCTGATCTCGCCCTTTAATGTAGATGAGATGAACAAAGGCCTTGGGAAACACAGAGAGAAACACACACAGCAGCAGGTCAGAAGCGACACGCACACACACACGCACACACACACACACAGAGGCTCATAAAGCCACTTCACAGTCAGACACACTCATGACAATTAAAGCACACACACACACACAGCTGACGGCGGGCCAAGCGTGGACAGATGGGTCCAATTGTGATGGAAATGAAGAGTGACCCTTTGAACACGCGGCTCTTTTGAGGACGAGATGTCATCGGCTCGTCTTTTATTTCAGCAGCGGTTTGTTTATCATCCTCTCGTCCTCATCGTCGTTCTCGCACAGATCCGGTCAGTGTGATACGGATCATGCGGAATCTGGCTCAATCTGTCATCAGATAACAGCAGATTATGTTGTAGGACGAGCAGCGAGCGTGTCGAGTCACGGATACGATAAACCGCGCACGATACAGTCACAGCGCATTTGGATTCTGAAATTCAGTAGAGCCATCTGAATGTGAGATTCATGTTCTTCAATGGCTCTTTAATCCAGTCCAGAGCTCTGGGGAACGTTCGCCGTTTATTATTCATCCACTTTAGTCGCAACCGGAAAGAACGAGTTTTTAAGAGAACGCTAGAATTCACTCCCGTATCGAGCTCACTTCTTCTGAAGCGTATTCTGTAATCACTGACTGTGATTTGAGGGAAGATTCTGATCCTTCTGAACAGCAACATCATGGGTTTGATTCCCAGAAAGTGCTCAAGAACTGCTCACATCTGACAGACGCTTGAATTCAAAGCAAATTACATTGCACTGAATGCATACATGTTAACTTCAGCACTGAAAGGGAGATGTTTAGGACTCCTTGCAATTCAGAAACTCTGTAACTCAAATTCATTCATGCATTCTTTGTGAATTGAACCCATGACCTTGCTGTTGCAGACACAACACCCCACTGTCTGAGCTACAGGAATACATGTGTGCTGGTTCGATGTTTAATGAATAAACAAAACACAATAATGGATGAGTGATTTTATAAAAATCAAACAAAAAAAGTTTATACATGACATAACCATGTGTTAAATGTCTATTTCTTGTATTTTGTATACAGCTCTTTGTTAAAGTCCCCCTTCAGTCACTAATTTCATCCCTTAAAAACTCATATTTGATCATCAAAATGACATTTTTTAAAAAATAATGCTTTCCTGACTTAAGGTGGCTTGAATGTAACTCTGCACCACAGCTCATGAATATGTAAATTAGCCCCGCCTCCCGCTTAGAATACCCACCGCTTTCAGTCGGGTAAACTCTACACAACACGGCAACACCGGATTAATTCAGCCGTAGATGTTTGATCTAAATACTGTGATTTACTCGAGCTCACGTACAAACCGCTCAGCGATGGTGTGGACGGATGAATTTGCACATGGTTTGTGTATTTAAGCATATTAACAACATAAACAACACTAAAAGCTTGATTTTCACCACAGGGCATCTTTAATATTCAAGAGCGCTTCTGAATATGCCAGAATGAGCTGTAGAGGCTAACATTTGATGTTATTTGCTATGACTCTCATACACTAAAGCATCATCATTAGAGAACAACAGCGACCTTCCTAACAGCCTTTTATTGGTTATTACCACTTATGAATCAAACATTCCCTATTAATACAAACTCTTCTTTCTAAACTGCAGAGTGTGTTAAACACCTCTCTTTCAGCGCTAAATGAATCAACAATCACGATCATGGTTGAAAACTCTATCAAAGTATTTCCAAAAAAATAAAGCAGTTTAGTTACTGGCGCTGCTAGCTCAGTGAGAAATGATTTATAGGTTAAATATCCATGTGGTTGTCTGTTTTTCTGTTAATTTTGGCTTATTCATAATCAGAGTTTTGTTCAACTTCAACAGAGCGTCTGAATATGGCCAAACGAGCTGCAGAGGTCGACATAAATTTATGAAATGTATTACGATTCTCACAAACCATATGGAACATAATTAGAAAACAACACTGACCTTCCAACGCACACATTTATCTCTATTAGCAAACTCATTTGGTTTTTCATCATGTGACTTCATAAGTTCCAAAGAGCGTTTAACATCAGTGCTAAACTAATTAACGTTCAAGATCACGGCTGGACTCGTGCGATTATAAAACTCCTCTGAATAAATAAAGCAAACCCTCGCTGCTTTCAATCTTACACTCCAGTGGTTGAATATAAATATGTTTTTATTGTGAAAACAGATTAATTGCATGTGCAAGTAGGTTATTCTTGACTGAAGATTCATTCATTTGCATTAAACTGTGTGGATGTACTGAAAATACATTTCTTTACTGTCTTATCATCAGACTCCAGCGTCGGACTAAATTAATAATTGGTACAGTCACACGTCATGATTATTAAACGCTCCGGCACAAACGCGCTGAAACCGAAGAGAGGCATATTTCACTCGTTATTTACCGCATTCACTTCATGGCGGAGAATGACGGGCGGTTTGTGTTTTTTTCACAGATATGATCAGCGCGACGGCCGTCCTTCACGCAGACGAGCCGCAGCAGATGCGTGTCGGACACACAGATCAGCTTTGGTCACGCTCATGCAAACTGACACAAAAACACTTGGAAACAGCTTGATGATTCTCTGTGAGGTTTCCAGAATTTCTCAGTTCAACCGGACGCATATAAAGTTATGATCTGACGCACGCTCTTCATTACTGCTCAATACTAACCATCAGCAGAATCAGTCGTGATCTCAGAGTATTCGTAGGTTTTCATGTAATAAAACCACAAGGGAATCAGGTGTGCTGTAATCGAAATCTGCATACTCTACAAAATCCGGGAGGATCAGAACCAAATGCAAGCATTCATTCAGCTGTAGGACAGGTTTGGACTACTTCTGATACTGCTTCTGACAGCATATAAATCATTGTGATTGAACTTGTCTTTCTTTATACTCTACATACTTAAGCAATAAGCAGTAAGCAATGGTTATGATCAGGTTTAATTGTAGGAGTGTGGTTAGTGACTCAAAATATCTTTTAATGCTATATTGTTACTAAAACTGTAATTTACCTGTGTGTATTATGTTTTATATATTCTTTTATATCCTCTATAAAATGGTTATGTTTAGTAGAGCCCTGCACAGGCCTTAAATATAGGCCCTAACCCGGCCCTTGTCCGACAGCTTATCAGAATTCTCGGCCTGAGTCCGACCCGAGCCCGTCTTTTTTCCCCCTTCTCCCAAAACAGCTTATACTACTGTTTCAGCTATTAAAATTGTTAAGTTTTGTATATAATTATAAAGTGATTATATTTTGTTTCGTTTTATTTATTAAATTAATTTAGAAAAACGTTTGAAGTATTTTTTTTGTTTGTTAAATATAAGCTTTTGTTTTTTAAATTAACGACCAAGCGGCCAGCGGAAGACTGATAATAATCTGTTTGATCGACTTTGCCTTCTCAAATCATCACAACTTGCCTAAAATAAAATCAATAAAACACTGTGTGCTATTAGACGCGTCTCCAATCATTCGTGCTGAGAGTGGAAGCTAAAGCCGCTTTGCAGGACTTTCATTATTTCATTGGAAACTATTTAAAATATTCTGTTATTTTTGCCCATAAAGGTAAGAGTGATACATCATTCAGAACTGTAAAGGGTCTACTTTTATTTGTGTGCACTTAACAATATCAACAAAACGTTGCAAATGGTGCTTTTATAAAATAAAGAAAACAAACATGATGCACTTTCTGTCGTCTCAACAGGAGCGCTTCACAAAAATAAACCAAAACTCAGCAAATACATACCTGACAGACATGATAAATATATCTATAGAATGTTTTAAATTATTACTTTACGAAATAAAACAAATAGAAAACAAAAACTCTTTCATTATGTAATCTGTAAAGATGCATTTCTCTCTAAAGGCGCGTCCAAAGAGGAGACGGCCAGTCAGGATCGGCAACTTCATCCTTGCGACACTGACTCGGAAAACACTAGTTTATTAATGAAGAATTAAAAAATCTCTTTGCTAATTCCCTCCGACACATTCACGGTAATGAATTTTGCCGGTGCTTTGCGGCAAGCTTTAGCCTATTGCATGCGCTTGAACACGGAACTGTTCCAGCTGCACTGAAGACGCATTCACTGCTGCTGCTGCTGACGGAGACACTCAACGCCTAACGAGCCGGTCTCGAAAGTGAAAGCGAAAGTAAAGTCTTGTGTTGTTTCCACCAGCGTGGAATTTTCGAATAATTGGTGGATGTCTAAAATATAAAAATAAGGAAAGCCTAAAACAGGCCCAAAGCCCGTCCTGCATCTAAACTATGATGTGAAAACTGGCCCAAAGCCCGGCCCTAGGGGTGTAAAAAAGTTGGGGCCCGTCGGGCACAGGCTGAAATGCAGGGCTCTGATATTTAGGTTTGGGGGTAGGGCTCTGAAATTTTAAACTGTACGCTTCTGGACGTCTAGAACACCTCGTACAACAAGCACAACACGACGTAGCCGGGCACCGCAGACAGATGACGGATGACGCCGCCGGTCACTCACAGAAAACTTGCTTCTTACAATAAAACTGAAATGTGACTTTTTTCATAAGATGTCTTTATTTCAAGGAAGCTTTGATTTTAATTGTTCAAAATATTCAACAAATAACCATGAATAGTTTGTTTTCTTCAGTTATTTACAAAAAAGAACCCACCTTTAATAGTTGAGTATATTTACAGTACAAACCTTTAATGAACTATGAGAGAAAAAATAAAAAAATAAATACAAAATTAAAATAATTGTTCAATAATTGTAATTGAGGTAAAAGTTTTCAATTAATTGAGGTTTTGATTTTGGGTCACATCGCCCAGCCCTAGTTTCAGTACTTATAAACGGTACGTATTTCAAGTGTTTAATGTCAGAGAGTAATTAAATGACCATCAGGAACACAGACAAACCCCTCATTCAGCATCATGTACAGATCCAGATATTAATGTCCATCATAATAGCAGTGAACTGTAGTAAAAAGATGAAATGAAGCGAATCTGAGGCTTGAAGTGAGACTTTCACACTGATGTCTGAGTGTGTGTGTGAATGTAAAGGGCTGACATTCTCTGTAAGATCACATTAATTCACTAATTAAGGCTTTAATTAAGAAGGCTTTTCCTCCAGCTTTCAGAGAAATGTATTTTCTCCAGCAGCTGATGTAAAGTAGGACAAGAGCTCTCTAACCACCGGCAAACATTAATCACAGCGAAGACGGCCGTCTTTACATGTGATGAGTTATTCATCGAGTCGTTCGAGCAAAACACACTCCATCTGACACAAAACAGCCAAAGCAGAGAGAAAACACACACACACACACACTCAGGAGTATTAGAACAGAAATGCCTAAACCTGAGGATCATGACTGTCATCTCGAGAGAGTTTCACAGCAACAGTTCAATCACAATGAAGGGTCAGACTGTTAAAGGAATCTTAAAGTGCCCCTATTATGAATTATAAAAGGTTCATATTTTGGTTTTGTGAGTCCCCAACAACAAGTTGACATGCATGCAAGGTCAAAAAACACTTTTATTGTCTTGTAATATGCATTTATTTTTACCTTATTTGCTCAACGACTCCCAAACGGTTTGTTAAAATGAATCATTTGTCCAAACTACTCCTTTGCGTGACACTAATCTGCGGTGATTGGTCCGATGACCCAGTCTTCTGTGATTGGTTTAACGTTACTGCGTGCAGCGAATTTCAAACACGGAACGCCCATCACCGTTACTCTAGCCCACAACTCTGTGTAAACAACAACACCCAAACAGCCATAGTATATGAGTCAACCCAACGCAGAAACGTATTGATAAAGCACTGCAGCTTGTACACCAACGTATTGTTCTATTCTTTATCAGAACTTCAAGTAATAACAACGACAAACATTCACTATTCATCGACACATTTCTAGACAATAGCGAGTGAACAGATAAAGCCGTCAGCCGGTTAGACAGAGACCGACGAGCTGCGCGGAATGAACACAACACAACACACACAACACACACAACACAACTCAACACAACACACACAACACAACTCAACACAACACACACACACACACACACACACACACACACACACACACACAACACAACACAACACAACACACACACACACACACAGAAACTAAATACGTATTTTGCATGATGCAGAGTAACGTTACATGAGAGCAACAAGTTTTAAAGGATTACTCCACTTTCAGAATAAAAATGTCCTGATGATTTACTCACCCCCATGAGCGATATAAGACGATTTTGAACGATCGAATTATTAATCACACTTACAGTTAGAGGTTCAGAGGAGCAACCCGGTCCAAATAAACTGGGCACTGATCCATCTTTTAAGAGCAAACCTTTGGTGAATCCCACATTGTACTTAGCATACAGCGTTTTCTCGACATGACGTAAACCACATGAAAATTTTACTGTGTTCGTGGGCGGGCAAGTTGTTCACAACGTAGAACGTGGGCGGACATTATGCAAATTTGTTACTTTGTGACGTGTGGCCGTAACAGAAAAAGATTCGAATTCCTGACGATTCGTTCAGGCGATTGTGAACCGACTCTTTTTTTTGATAGACAGTAACTTTATGTATCGTGCACTGTCGGCTTCACAACTTTGCAGATAGTTTATGTTCACATACAGCTACACGACACACTGCATGAAAGGTCATATTTGAAAAGGCATAATAGGAGCACTTTAAACAATGCTGGGACCAAACCACACTGAACTTTGATTGTATGGACAAAAAACACTCGAAATATCTCGTTCTGTGTTTGACTGAACCAGAGTTTACAGTAACTGGATTGTCTAGAGAGATTTCAGAGAATCATCTAGAATTTGAACAGCTTCATCTGAACGTGTGACAGAGTCTGTTCTTCCTCTAGTTTCTGTCATTGATTCTGATTTGATGGACTAAGGATGGATTTACTACGGTACACAAAAGCAGCAGAGATGATTTTCACTGGATCTACTGGATTGAAATATAAGCGGCATAAACTCATTCATGCCCAGAAAGGAAAACTGACTCTATTCCAATTAAACACATACAATAATAACTAAAGAACACTGAAAATAAACGGTAACTTGAAAATGAAATGAATGTTAACTTTAAAAAAATAAAACATTTATTTTAACTGGTTGCCAAGAAAATATTTTTACATATTTTAAATTGGTATACTAAAATATCTAAAGCTTAAAAAAATAAAACTATACAGGTATTTAAAAATATAGTTTAAAAATAAAAATGCTTATATTTATATGAAATATTTATTTAATATATTTTATATATATTATTAAAAAATTAGGAAAATTTTAAAATGAAAAAGATAAATATAAAAATAAACATTCATAATATTAGTATCTCAATGATACTAAAATAACACTGGGATGGACATGCCCATATATAATCTCACTGTCAGGACGACACTCTCATATAAGCTCTTTCTAACGAAAACAATGAGAAACACCGGTTTATGAAATATTTATGAGCGGAAATCTCAGTTTCTCAGTTCTGCCATTTTAGCGAGTGCAGATTTATCAGTTTCTTCAGTATTTGATCTGACTGGATCTCAGCAGACTCTCACACAAATCACCAACAATCTCAAAGTAATGAGATTCTGGGCTCTTCCATTAACCTTCAGCCTCGGTCAGACGCAGAACTTCACACAAACTCTCCACAAACGCACAAAGCTTCATCCGTCGCTCTCGATTAGCCGTGCCGCTCCTCAGCGCTTCGCTAGCGTACGCTAATAGGAGGAGAGCGGTTGCGTCACAGATGATGTTTATGAGAGCCTCCGGCCTGCTGTGACAAACGTCAGAGAGCGTTAGAGCCGCGTCCGCATCTGAAGCGCGTCGCCCGCTCGTTCTCCGAGCGGCCCTTCGTAACGAGCCACCGGAGGCCGTGATTCTACCGCGGTTTAGGGCTGCTGCTTAAATGATGCAAGACCAAAATACAGACGCGTGCGTCTCGAGCGGCTTATTAGCGAAGCCACAACTAGTGCTCATCACCAGCAAACCTCTGACATTAAACATCCGACCTCAGCGCACGGCTCGGCCTGCGGCGCTCTCACCCGTCATTAGCACTGAACTCATCACGACAACTATAAATAGACTTCAAAAATTAAACAGAGCCTTTTCACAGACCATGACAATGCATTTACACACTTATTAATGTCTATTTAAAATTCACATCTATATATAATGCTGTGCATTGTGTGCAATGCTATTACAGATTTTTATTTTTTTGCAGTTGGAGCAAATGGGAACAAAAAAATTATTTGTGGAAGTTTCTGTTCACCACTATAGTGAGTCACTGAATCATTGACTCAATCAATTCGTTTAAACACACTGAATCCTTCAGGACTGAAACAATTCAATTGGGACTATTTTAGTTGCCAAAGCAACAACAGTGAAGTGTGAAAAAGTGAATTTAAATGACCAAATATTTACTTGTTATTGAACTGCTGTATTAAGCAATGTTACTCCATTAACCTAAAAATGGCTTAATATCATTATATGAGCTATATTTCTACTCAAACAGCTGTACTGATGTACAATCATAAACACACTCTTGCTGGTGTGATGTTTGTGAAACACTGAATATACATGCAGTCATACTTCTCATATATCTGATTTACAAAGAGCTATTTTCACAATCAAAACCATAAGACACAACCTATCAGAGACATTAAATGCTTTACCGTTATTCTAATCTGATGTTTTATATAAAAATCAGGCTCAAAACTTTGGAAAAACGACCCAATTTATTATGCATTTTGGCAGGGAACAATGTGAAAATATGCACTGCAATGTGAACAGTTTGATCAAAGCAGGATTGCACAGACAGAACCAGAGCATGTGATGGTCTGCGGCGCATCACTGACCCTGGACCAGCGTTTAATCGTCACACGTGTGTTTCTGACCACTGGCTGTTATGCAGACGCTCTTCCTGAAGCACAGCGGCTGAATTTATGAGCACTTACAGAAATTAGTGACGCACAAGAGCGTTTGGACCGCACGGAAGAGTCTCCATCATTCAGCATCACAGGAGGAAAAGTGTAATTATTAATTCACAGCATGATTAGCTGTTGAGCTCAAGAGCTCTCGAGATGACTTATGAAAATGACATGCGCAGCACGCCGTCTTTGACTGATACAAGGACTTTAAATCTCCGATAAACACTGCAATTCTGCGGTTACGTTGCGCTTAAAGCTGGAGTCTGACTGAACATCGTGAGAGAAACCAACAACTCTGTCTACTGGAACGCTTTTGAACATTAAATAGCGGTCTCACCGCGCAAATAAACTTCTAATTATCCGTCAGACTAGTTTCAATATTACCAGTGTTCAGCGATGCAGTGATTGACAGCTGTCCGTCATCTGCTGCATGTGAACTTTAAACGACACCTCAGGGTCTCTGATCAAACAGGGATTCAAAAATTCAAAGAGTCAAAGACTGACTGATCTCAAAGGATCAGCTGGAAATATGGTTCTGTCAGTGGATTTAGACTCAATACTAACTATTAAATACCAATAATTGACCAATACTTAAACAGCACTTAATATCTGCCTGTATGACTCTTGCTTTAAGACGCTTTGGACTGAATAAATAAAGAAGCATCTGTCGAATGAATGAATGCAGACTCAATAATTAACCAACAGATAATTCTGGTGTTAGTGAATTTTTTGACAGTGACTTGTTCTACAAGTTACACAGATGCAACAGTAACAGGTGAAAAGTGGCTGTATTGTAAGTGAGTTTGAATCATTAATTTAACCGATTCGTTCAACAGCACTGAATCATTCAGGAACGAAACAAGCAACTGTCAGTATAAGTGATTAACTGAATCACTGACTCAACTGATTTGTTCAAAAACACTGAATCATTCAGGAACGAAACAAAACTGCTGTTGAAATGATTTGCTCAGACTATTTCCGTTATCCAATATTTTACTCAGTATTAACATGTTATTGTTGCTCCACATTAAATGTTGAATATACATGCAGTCTATTTCTCATATATCTGATTTACACAGAGCTATTTTCATTCTCATATCCATAAATAACACTACTCTGATATTTATGAGTATTTTTGAGTATATGAAAACATCTCTCAACCAGAAAACTACCCAATCTATTCCAGAAAACAATATGGTTTCCTACGAAAAACAGAACGGAATAATGAATGCATGTGTATGCCGATGTGACTGAGTGTGTGTGGAAGTTTTACTGTAGTAAACACACATCTCTCCTGAGAATGCTGACAGCGATCCATTCCTGGCGTGTGTTTGCGTCCCGTTTCATTAGCCATACGTTTGCATTTCTCACTGTGGGAAGTTGTAGGTGGTGAAACGCAAAGCGTTAAACATAAACATCCTAACAGTGTCATTCACACATCATCACTGACGCCAGCGCCTGCCAAACACACTCTGAAACGCCAGTGACGCTCACAGCGATGCGGATAACCACTGCTGGAATTAACACCAGAATAACGAGCAGCGGCCGACGGCTCGGAGACGCGTTTGTGATTCCAGTCGCCCGTTAAAGGGAAAAATCAGGGGACTATCAAGACTTCAGAAGTAGCTCAGCTACGTGTAATACCCGAACACGGATCGATCCGCAAACAAAAGCCTGGAATTGGATACAAAAAGAGTAAAAGAGATTGAGCTAAAGAAGTGAGCGCATGCAGACACCTGCTGCAGAACCGAGCTGATGAGAAGGAGCGACGCGTCTGAACGCAGAACTGATTCCAGACACTGCGTTTACAACGATTCCTCTGCCAAACGTCATCGATGAACACACGTCTAAACCCCTGTGATCATCAGAAGATCAGAAGTGTGTTTGTGCATTGGTTAATGGGACATTACAAGTCAATATTCAGATCATTTAGTGCACTTAGTCAACAACACACATGATTCGACGAATCATTCATGTCTGGAGCTCCAACACTGCTGACAAACATGTTTGCTAAAGTTCCCTTTACAATGTTATTTCCAAATTTCCTCTAAACATTCAAAAAGTGCAGTTTTGGTAAGGTTAAAAAACATTTTAATTGTTTATGTGCATGTTAGAGGAAGATTTAAGGGAAGATTTAATTGTATCATTTTGCAAACATTATGTTACTTTTGAATGTTGCTTAAACCATCTGAAACTTGTAACTTGTAGTAAAGGTTAAAAAAAAAGAACGTCCAACTAAAATGTTTCAAAAAAAAAAACATTATTTTAAAAAAGAACATTATTAAAGACCAGATAACTAAATGAGACTTCTATTATCATTACTGGAACAATGTGTCTTTATCATTTTGAGTGAATTTTGCCAGAATGTTTCTGAGATTACAAAAGGGTTTTTTGCAGTGACGCCATAGAAGAACAATTTTTGATTTCTCAAAGAACCATTTTTCTTACAACTTTTTTCCACTCTAAAGAACCCTTTATCCAATAGAAAGATTCATAAATGTTAAAGGCTCTTCTTGGATCCATCAATGCCAATAAAGAACCTTTATTTTTAAATAACATTATTCCAACTGAAGTTTTCTTTAAAAAGTAAGTCTGAAAACATTTTTCCCAAATGGAAACTTTGGAAATCTATTACAAAAACCATTTTACACAAACAAAACAGATGATGTGGGGAAACACCTGATGGTTCATTAAGACACTCAACGATTTTCAGGAGGACGCGGCATATATTTCTTTCTTCCAGAGGGGTTTGATTTAATTTAAAGTGCGAGACACGCGACCCGTTCGCTGTACGACATTCGTTCGGATCCATATGGCGAAGTTCACTTCCAGCACCTGCGAGTCTCCTGAGTGCCTGACAGAGACACAGACACATCTGTTTCCAATTGAGATGTTTGAAGAAAATGAACAATCAGCGTAAAAACGCATTCGTGAATTTACATGAAAACAGCAGGTGCGAGATCCTCTCCAGTCCACTGTGAGATGAGCAGGATGACTTTAAGTGTTTATTTCACGTGTGACGCATCTGATACGATCTGCATCTGACTATAAGCGTCCGACGAAGAGTAAATCATGACACTGAGGACTTCATATCTGAATGCAATGATTAGAGATCACAGCAGAACAAACAAACAAACAAATGCCGTGGAAGAGAAAGCAGAAACACAAAGATATTTCCATCAACTGCTGCACATGATTTAACAGATCCACAAAGCTGGACACCAGACAAAGAACACCGTTATGAACCATCCACATGAATTCAAATGAACTAGAATTAAAAAATGAATTGATTACAATGGAATCAGGCGATTTAATTAGTGACATGTGGTTCCCACACATTTAGAATTGTTCATCTCCATGTATTATCCAATCATTTGTGATTAAAAAAAAATTAAAAAAAAAAAAAAAAAACAGCATATGTATAGAGATTTCAATCCAAGCAATTTCTAGATCAGCATAAATCCATAACACTTTTTCAGACATGTTTTCCATGATGGTTAATCAGATTTGTATTATTTTGAGGAACTAGACTCTCAAAAATAAAGGGTTTTTCACAGTGAACCGTTTTGGGTTCCCTAAAGAACTTGTACACTTTTTTCAAAAGAACCATTTTTTTCAGTAATCTGAAGAACCTTTTCCACCACAAAATAAAGCTTTGTGATTCTGTCCACTGCACAAAGGACTCTTTATAGCGGAAAAAGGTTCTTTAGATTAATAAAAAATGCACAGAGATTCACTCAAAGCGATTCTACATCAGCATAAATGCATCACCATTTTCCAGACCTGGAAATCTAGACTCTGGGTTTTTCACAGTGATGAACCACTTTTGGTTTCCTAATGAACCTGTACATTTCTTAAAAGAACCATTTTTTCTTAGTTTTAATCATCTGAAGAACCTTTTCCACCATGAAACAAAGCTTCTTTATTGGAATTGATGTTTCCATGAAGAACCTTTAACATCCATCCATTATATCGTCTTTACAGATTATATAAGTGTTCTTCACACTAAAAATGGTTCTTTTAGGAACTGATCACTGAAAGCTTCCTTGGGGAACCAGAAATGGTTGTTCTATGGCATCACTGTGAAAAACCGTTTCCATGGATGTTTGGTTCTTCGTAGAACCGCAGACATCAATAAAGCACTCAGAGATCAACCTAGCTCATCACATTAACTAATGAATCTGACCAAAACAAGACTTGTGATTCAGGTTTCAAGCAATGCATCCATCTTTCATCTCTTTTCGAGCCTTTATTCCTCTGAATGATCTGGAACTTCTGGAGCGTCTTGTGTTGCTGCCACCTGATGAGGATGAAGCGCCGCGAATAAAAGCGTGTGATAAATGCGCGTAAAATGCTGAATGAATAAATGTAAATAAAGGCTCGATCTAGCTGGTTCACTATACAGACGCAAATCCTGACATGAACGGCAGCAGACAGCGAGTGCTCCTGATGAGGAGTACCGTGGTGAAACACTGCTCCTCTGCTGGCGTCACCAGTAAATACAGCAGCTCAGTGGAGAGGACGGAGCCGGAGCGGCGTGCGGTGGCGCAGGGGTTCGTGCCGAACCTCCAGAACACATCCAGAACATTCCCTCGGCTCTGCTTCACACCTAAAGCAGCTTTACAGCGGAATGTAGGAGCTATGTACAATAAATGCAATCCTACAAGGAGCGCCTATAACGCGTCCCGCAGTGACGCATCGATCAGGACGCGCGTCACGGATCAATAACCGCATCGGTAGCACCTGCTGACAGTCACACGTACAGCATCCCACGATGATGATGATGAGTGCAAAGCTACAAAAAACATCATCTGACGTCATGAAATGAAACTTTATGAAACACTAAAGCGATGGCAGAAACGCAACAAGACGCTCCGATAGAGTGAACAGTGTGTGCGTGCGTTCGAGTCTCTCCTTCAAGCAGCAGCGCTGAATCAGAGCCATTCAAACCGCATTTACACAACGAGACCTTGAGGAAAAGCCAACTTACTGACGCCTAAAACCGGCCGCGGTCAACCAGTGACCGGTATAAACCAACCCATGCCGAGCGCTTCGCCCCGGTCGAGCGTTCCGCAGCGCAGCCAGATTCCAAATCCAACTTATTCATCCATAAAGTGCGTAAAAGCAGCCCGCTGAACACGGGCAGCAGTAAACCGGTGTAAAGAGTGTAAAATCGGACTCACCGTGCGTTTTGGAGACACAGGTGAGAACATGCAGCCCGATGAGGAGTGCGTAAAGTCTGCCCGGGTGAATATCTCCAGTGACGCAGCCCATGATGGTCAAAATCACCGCAAAATCCGCTATTAATCAATCAATCAATCCGCACAATTCAGGATCCTCCGCTCCCGTGAATGGAAAAGATCAGCGCGAGCGTTACCGAGCCGTTAAACAGCGCGATTCTCCATCCTCGATCCCGGTCGTGACGCGGACAGACACACGCGGCGGTTCCTCTGACTGACTGACGCGCCGCGCCGCTCGCTCACTGTGCGCGATGAGTTTGGCGATGCGAATTCATTGATCTGAAGAGGGCGGGACGAAAACCCGGCAGAAGAGAGTCCGTCTGGAAGCGGATTCCCGGAGGCCGGACCGCGAATGAGCGCCCGCCATCTGCGCGCACAATAGAGACTCACACTGAGCGCGTGTGCGCGCGGAACAATGGCACCGCTGCGTTTTCACTTCTGCAGATCATGATGGGCTCAGCTGGAAAGGTTTGGTTTCTGTTACTTTAGTTTGCGAAAAACACGAGCGCTCCGTTTTAACGCACCAGAGGTGCTCGGTGCTGCTGCGAGTTCACCACAACATTCAACAGCATCAGATGCTCAATTGCTTTCTGGAAACGCTTACATAATAAAAACAAAACATATGCAAGTGTTTCAGAAAACACGATCGAGTGAATCAGATCGATGGTGTCGTCCTTCAGTATAATGGAGTAAACTGAGGTTAATCGTTGCTTTCTATGGATGAAGTGAGACACAGTAACTGCCGAACAACTGATCCTGGATCAGCTCTGAACACTGGGCTGACCAATCACAGCGCACCAACAACTCAAGTCACCTTTATTTACATTTATGCAGCACAGATTGCGCCGAAGCAGTTTTACAGTATTGAACAGGAAAATAGTGTGTCGAAAATGCAAGAGGACTGTAGTAAACGGTCAGTTCATTACGGATTCAGTGATGTCATCGTCAGTTCAGTTCGAATAGTGTCTGTGCCTTCAAGTGGACAATCTGGACAGAAATTGTCCCCAACTAAGCAAGCCGACACAAGCAGATACTTCATAATGTTCTCAATAGATCACCACACAAACCAATGAGACCATAAACAACAAAACAAAAGCACTCTCTATCCATCTATCTATCGATCGATTAGGAGTGTAACAATATCAAAATCTCACAATACAATATTTATTGTGATATTTAAAAAAAAAAAAAAAAAAAATGAAAATTGAAAATTCTGTACACTGTAAAGTTAAATTCTTCTTTCTAATACACTTTGAGGGTTCAAAATAAGAGCTTCAACCCATGTTCTTAACTAAGAACACTTAAGTCAGAAAAAGTCAGAATTGACTTGGGGTTTTAGGAAGCCAAACAAATTAGCATATAATAATAACAACAACAACGACAGTAAAAGCCATATATAGTAAAACAACTGCACTGTAAAATACATGAAAATTAATATTTAAAAGGTATATTATTTCTGGAAATTATAATACTTCTTCCCTAATTCCTACACTTGAAAGAGATATCTTGAATTTGGACTGCAGTAATGTTACCCATTTAAACGGCTCACTCTCAGTAATTCATTCTGCACTTTTATTTTAGACAGTTTTTATTTTGACGGAAAACTCCAGCTTCAGTGAAAACACGTCTCACTATAAATCTAGTGAAATGCTGTAATCATCTGCCACAAAGATAAAGCAAAACTGCTGGCTGTTGCGTTCCCAAATGTCCGTTCTGAGGGGTGGAAAACAGCGGATCATGAACTGATCGCCTAAACGAAGTGTAACAGTGAGAACAGACCTGATGAAGGGATTGAGCCATATTATGCTTTGGGTTTTAGTTCATTTGACAGATACTGTGCCAAAGCATAACAGCCCAAAACACAACTTTCATGTTAGAATAAGAAGTTTAAATATATTTTAAATGCTGCACTTTTTGCCCGGAAGAACTATAGTTTCATATCGTCATCTGACCACAATGATATCGAGACTATCTATCCATCTATCTATCTATCAGAAATGAATTACTCAAATAAATGAGCGAACACAAACTCTAAACTAACATGAGGAGAATGTTCTGTCTATCTTGGTCTATTAACTGATGCAATATCAGAATCTGTTATTAATTACATGAGTTTAAATATCATTATCATTTCAAATAAAGCACAGAACAGCAGCTGATCTGATCCGCACTGTTTGTGAACCAGAACCGAGAACAGAACGCGTTGGTTTGTATTCTCCTGATCTGCATCCATGCGTCAGACATATACTGTGGTAAAGTTTGCCCGACTGTAAGCGCGTGTGTTTACTGCTGACTCTGGTTCACTGCACTAGTTTATTTATGGAGTTCCTCTCATGTATTGACTAGCTGGATCTCAGTGTCTCCCACGTGCACCCAATTATACCGGTGTGTTTCCACAGATCCCCAGACACACACACACACACACACACACACACAGGCAAAGGTGGAATCGCTACAGTAAACAACTGAAGATTTCCTAATGATTTCCATGTGTGTGTGTGTGTTTGTGTGTGTTTCCATGTGGAGTTGTTGTTGTCGTCACATGCGGCAGCAGATGCGTGTCTGTCTATTAACCTCACATTTCACCTTCGATGTGTCGAGATATTAATGCACTGAGGATAAACATGAATGATGTTGATTTATTTTAAAGTTTCAACATGAGGTGCATCTTATTTTTCCTTCCAGTTCTAAATGAAGCACATCCTCATTTTCACCGTTGGGAATTCTGATTCATTTTAGTCAATTGGTTTGTTCCTGCAGTTTGTTTTAATAAACCAACTGAGATTTATGTCCAGCATCATTGTTCAGAACATTCCCATTATCAGCGATATGTTAAAATCCTATGTCTATTATTTTTATCAGTATTGCTCCAATCTTTGCTGTGGCCTGGAATTAAAGTGCTGCTTTGGTCTGGCCAGAAAACTGGCCTCTGGTTTCTCCAAAGGTTTTTGTCTCCATTACTGTCACCGATGGAGTTTTGGTTCCTTGCCGCTGACACCTCTGGCTCGCTTAGTTGGGGATGCTTAATTTCCAGTGATATCGTCGACTTGATTGCACAGATACTATCTGAACTGAACTGAACTGAGCTGAGCAGGATGATGACAACACTGAATCAATGATCAACTGAAAACTGAGCATTTACTCTTGTCCTTTTTCATTATTGACACACTATTTAATACTGTAAAGCTGCTTTGACACAATCTGTATTGTTAAAATCCATTGTATGGGTCAAAATGATCAATTGTTCTTTTATGCCAAAAATCATTAGGATATTAAGTAAAGATCATGTTCCATGAAGATATTTTGTAAATTTCCTACCGTAAATATATCAAAACTTAATTTATTTTCATTTTCATTTTTACAATATTACTTGATCAGTAATATGCATTGCTAAGAACTTCATTTGGACAACTTCAAAGCTGATTTTCTCAATATTTAGATTTTTTTTCGCACCCTCAGATTACAGATATTTAAATAGTTGTATCTTGGCCAAATATATCCTAACAAACCATACATCAATGGAAAGCTTATTTATTCAGCTTTCAGATGATGTATAAATCTCAATTAAAAAAATGACTTGACTTTTACTCATAAAGTGTTTTCTTCAACCAAATCATCCGTTGTGTTTCATTTTGACTGTAACATAATCAGACGAGTGCAGCTCTAGTTCTGTTCTAGAACATTTCCAATTAGTCCAATTACAGGCGTGCAGAGCCACCGGAGACGCGCTTAAACAAACACACGTGAGCTTTCTCTGTCTCAGCGTGACACAGATGAACAGAAATAATAACAGAGAGGCCGAAGTCGAGGAGGGGCTCCGGGCCCTTAATGAGCTGTTTATCACGTCGTGAATTAACTCTCCATTCAGCAGTAAACGACTGACTGTAAACACCATTTCAGACGGGCGGAGGAACTGAATTAAACATCAGTCGCCGCGTGCGTCTGATGGGCCACGTATGAACACGCATCATGAACGCAGACAGATCAGCATCACATCCTCTGATTCTCGCTGTGCTGATGCGCCACACCCAGTGATGTCACTTCCTGCAGGATGACGTCATTTTACAGAGGACCTGATTCTGAGGACCTGAGAGGAGGATTCTGATTATATAACGGATTATCGGTTAGAAAAGATGTTTGGTTTAAAGCATTTTGATTAGATAAAGTGCAGCGCACTGACGCCAGAGTAGTTAAATTATATTCGTTCTTTACAGTCGCTGGAAGAGAAAAACTCTGCACACAGTTTTCTAAGCAACTTTCAGTTTGGCTCGGCAGCTAATTTCACATTCAAAATGCACTAAAACTGCCAAACCTCTTCACACAGTCTCAAACCGACTCGTCACACTTTCACTCATGAAACAGTGATCTAAAACCGTACACAGTGTTTTCTTTTGTAAAATGTTTTACAGTTTAATAGTAATACTGAATGTTACATAGTCCATGTTTACATTACAGTACAAAATGACTCCAATAGATGCAACAAACTGATAGATTAACATGGTGTACATGTTCAGTTACATCTACTTGTTTTGACAGCATTTCATCTCTTAGAACCAGAAAGTAATTCAATGTGATATTACTGTAGTAATGTGGTAATGATTTCTGTCTTATTCAGTTGTATATTATGTTATAGGTTTTGAACTTCATTTATCAGGGCTGTAAAAAGCATGTAAACATGTGAACAAACTGGCTTGTATCGTCACTGATTTTTGGCAGTGATTGAAAAGCCCATGACGTGTGCACATGACAAGTGTTTGTCTCAGAATTGTTCAAGGGTCTCTTTAAGAAGCATTTTAAATAATTCATTTTTAATAATTATTTTTTAATAAATAATTTGTATTCTTTTTTGATCATTGTCAGTGTTCTTAAATGCAACAATTACATTAAACTATTTTCTCATGTTTTTGCGGGAAACCGGTACTGTTATAAAGTGTTGTGAAAATAAGTATAAAATGTGATACTTTGTTTTTTTAAAAAACAGAAGGAGCTGAGGGAGAGAAATTAGTGGAAGAGAGAGAACTTGGAAGTATTAGAATAGTTTCAGTAACAAACTGATTGACTAACAGACTGAATTTTGTTGATGAAAATTATTTTGTTTTGTTTAAAAAACATGTTGATATTGTTTTATCAAAACCACAGATTTGTTTTTATCTCAAAATATCTTAAAAAAAAACAGCTGAGTATTGCAATAGGGGAGATATAAATGTCACTCATCCTAAAATTGTATAATTTTTTAGCACTTTTGAACAGATAACAGTAAAGTTTGTCTTGTTGTCAAAGTTTGTCTTGAAATTGTCCAACAAGTCATGGGGGAAAAATGATGTTAATTATTAATTTATATAATATATAATTTATATGAAATAAATAAATAACACTATATGAAAATAATTGTCTAACAATGAAGATACATTACTCTCATGCTATTTGTATATTATTAAGGTTTTTTTTTCTTCATTTTTGCTATGTCACACCATAGGACAAATATATGCAACATTTCAGTAAAAATGTTAAAAAAAAAACAATGAAAGAATTTATGAAGTTAGGAACCCTTTATATTTTCTCAAAGATCAGACACATATATACTGTATATATAATGCTTCTTCAAAAATGGTCTTTTACAAAAAAGCATTTTTTACTGCCTATGTGTCAACTACCCATATACATGTATAAATATATAAAAGGGACAGAGAGAATTGCTTACTGTGAGCTTCAATTCTAAAAGACAGTTTTCTATAAAGCTGCTTTGAAATGACACAGATTGTAAAAAGTGCTACACAAATAAAAAACGCATGACTTGAAATGACTAGAATATTGATGCAATGTGAATTAATGTTCCATGATGGAGAGGAAGAAGGAAGGAGAGATGGAGTGTGTGTGTGTGTGTGTGTGTGTACTTGTTTTTGCTACATTGTGGGGACCAACAATGTAAAAAAATGATTAAAAATAGTAAATGATGTTTATCTGAAAATGTTTTCTGTAAGGGGCAGGTTTAGGGTTAGGGTTGGGTGAGGAACAGTATCGTTTGGTCAGTATAAAAACTATAGAAGTCTATAGAAAGTCCCCACAATTCACAAAAACAATCGTGTGTGTGTGTGTGTGTGTGTAAGTGTGTGTGTGTAAGTGTGTGTGTGTAAGTGTGTGCAGGTCAAGGGTCGTCTGACCTCTGCTTCAGCTGCTCTCACACTGATCTCTCAGCAGGTGAAGCTGCCATCAGTGACGTGTTTCTGCTGGATTCATCAGGTCTCAGTCCTCTACAGGAGATCAGAATCGACAAACAAACAGACAGGATGATCACGACCCTCAAATAGAGGAAAATACACAACAAACGAAGCATATGAAACACTGATATAAGAAGACATGTTCCAGACGTGTTTTATCGGCTGCCTTTAGAGTCGAGCCTTTGAGCGAATCGCAGAGATGATGAAAATATGTCCTGACCGAGGGTCTAAAAGACACTTAATATTCAGTAACATTAGTGATTTAACTGCACTCACACTATCAGATGAAAACAAAACTCAATCTGAATGATGACTCTGTTGTCTTTGGCTTTATAGCTGAATCAGATTTGTTCATAATTCAGTTCACTTATTGAACTGATCTGCACAATGACTCTATTGTCTTCAGGTGTGTGGCGACGCCGTCTGACTCTAATAACACACCGAACGACTCCACATCGTCGTCTCGAAGTTCTTCTGTCAGTGGATTTCATTACTCGTCTTACGTTCCTAATGAGGTTGTGTCGACTCTTGACTAATCTGATTAATTTCTCACAGGAACTCTCTCAACTAGATTAGTTATTTCTTAACCTAATTAGCATCGCCGAGTGCAGATTTCATTCAGACGAGAAGAAAGACGCACACGCGGCTAATCCCGCAACGCCTATTAACTCCGGATTCGGGGGAGCAGGAGGAGCCCAGGGGGAGGCGGCGACGGCGGCGTTTCGGGCGGGACGAGCTCCATTATCTCCGGGGGGTCGATTCTGCTGCCGGACGCTTGATTTACAAGCTGCCGCGCCGCTTTTGTGAACACCTGTGTCTCGTGGCCACGAATAATTACCTCACTTGCTGCTGTTTTCTCCTAATAATGGCCACAATTTACTACGCCTGTTCTTCACTCGGACAGCTGGTGCTTTGAAGGGCCGAGGGGCTCCTCCGCAAACCCACGATGCTTCAGGCCTCCACGTAACCATGACGACAGGCCAAACTCATCTGGAGCAAAACACACACCGGGAGAAGAAACATCGCTGACCAAACCACTCAAGACACAAATATGAGGGTCAGTGTTCAGATGTGAAGTCTCTGCTGCTCACTAAAGCTGCATTTATTTGATCAAAATACAGTAAAAATTGTGAAATATCATTAGAATTGAAAACAGCTGTTTTCTATGTGAATATCTGTTAAACTGTAATTTATTTCTGTGATCAAAATTTTCAGCATCATTACTCCAGTCTTCAGTGTCACATGATCCTTCACAAATCATTCTAATATGCTGATTTGCTGCTCAACAAACATTTCTGATTGTCAGCAACGTTGAAAACAATATTTTTGCGGAAACCATCATACGTTTTATTTTTCAGGAATCACAGATGAATAGAAAGTTTTTTCATTTATTTGAAACAAATCTTGTGTAACATTAGAACCGTCTTTAATGTCACTTTTAACTGACACTTGGCAATGCATCGGTTTCTACAAAATTATAAACTGTTTTCCACATTGCTGATAATCAGATTTCTGAAGGATCATGTGACACTGAAGACTGGAGTAATGATGCTGAAAATTCAGCTGCGCATCACAGAAATAAATTACAGTTTAACAGATATTCACATAGAAAACAGCTGTTTGAAATTCTAATAATATTTCACAATTTTTCCTGTACTTTGGCCAAATAAATGCACCTTTGGTGATACGTTAAAAATAGTAATTATCCCAGACATGTGAACAGTGTGATTATATATGTAATGACAGCACGTGTTAAACCACAGTGAATTGGACCGGCGTAAATAAATAAGCGCGAGCGAGTGCTAATGGCGTCTGAGGTGATGTGATGTTGTCTCTAATGGAGGAAACGTGTTCACCTCTTTCTGTGAGCGGGCGTAAAGTTCCTCACAGAGGTGATTATAATTAAAGAGCGTCTTTATCAGCTGCTAATGGCTTTTTTAATCTCTCGTCTCTCTAACAGGCGTTTAGTGCTGCCGGCTGTCACCAACACCCACGGTGCATTTTAACGGCATCACTCATAACGCTGACTGATGGACGCCGATGGGCCGTCAGACTCTGGCTAGTAGTTCAGACTGAACGGCATCATGGGATTGGCCGTACGTCTCCGTCCGCCCCGCTTGTGAATTTCTCATTCTGCTATATTATCATCAAATACTGGATTCAATCTTTCTGTCCA
Organism: Cirrhinus mrigala; assembly: GCA_036247105.1. NCBI lineage: Eukaryota > Metazoa > Chordata > Actinopteri > Cypriniformes > Cyprinidae > Cirrhinus > Cirrhinus mrigala. The sequence goes on from CM070011.1 coordinate 48,582,547, forward strand.
CTGGCTTTCTTTCAGTTAGCACAGTTAGTTTTGTGTTGATCTGTTGATCAATGACCACATTGATCTGAGTTTATGCACGTCAGTTTTTGGGTGAAAAAGCATTATTTGTGGATAATTTTGGCTCAAAACCTGAGCGGCATAAGCTCTGATCAATGAGACCAACAATCAATCAGTTCCAAAAACAAACACAAAACCCGTGCTGATTGAAATTTAGGCACCACAACAGAAAGACACAGCGTTATATTTAATAGAACATCTATACTATGAAATATCAGTAAAGTTCTGTCAGTAATTCTCAGGCAGCAGGGAACATCCTCAGAACATTCTGGCAAGGTGCTCTTAAAGTTCTGAACCAATGTTCTGCCGGTAACGCTCTGTTTTTATAGGCGGGGCTCATTCAAGATTCAGAAGTAAACGCCCACTGCTGTGATTGGCTAACAGTTGTGCATATTAAAATAGATGGATGCTGAAAACAACATGGGGCATTTAGGTTAAAGAAAAGCAGCCAGAGACTCACCGCACCTTCAAAACTATCCAACTGAGGTGCGTAGACCAAAAAAGGCTCCCAACAAGTAAAATTCTTGAAAAGGTCTGCACACTCTCAAAAATCAAAAAGTCAAAAGCGAGATGAAAGCAGTGTACTGAATAAAAACAAGGCAAACATTTCAGTCACATGTTGACCATTTTCAATCCCAAGCTAACAATGTTGGAACTAGGAGCCATCTTGATTCAGGAGATCACATGATCAATCAGAACCAGCACTAAAGGTGCGTTCACGCCATATCGGAATTCCCGTAATTACGAGATTCCGACTTGTAAAAAGCGTTCACGTCCTCGTAGAACTCGTAATTACAACTCGTGAACTGGGAGTCTTCAGAGAGCTACGGCTTGACTTGAGGCACCACCTGACCAACGTAGGCTCTGTCTGGGCGTTGATGGTGTTGCCATAGAAAAGCAGAATTCCCAGTCTGAGGACGTGAACAGCTCCGAGTAGAACCTCACATGTTGTCACCTCGAAATTACGGTAATTAAGATATGGCGTGAACGCAGCATAATTGCACACAATTAATTAAATTACACACAAACAGAAAAACAGTTAATCAATACATTAAATTGCACAATGCCAAAATATAAAGTAATAAAGAGAGGAGAAAAATGCCCACAACATGTTGATTAACTGTTTGTGTGTGTAATTTAATTAACTGTAATTTTATTTATTTATTTATTTTTGGATTAGTGCTGGTTCTGATTGATCATGTGACCTCTTAAATCAAGATGGCTCCTAGATCCTAAATCATGTGAACGAAACGTTTGCCTCGTTTTTACTCGGTAAACTGCTTACATTGCTTTCATCTCGCTTGTGACTTTTAGATTTTTGGCAGTGTGCAGACTTTTTTCAAGTATTTTTCATTAAGGTTAAAAACATATAAATACTCAGTATATATGAAACAATCAGAAAACTACGACAGCGTTTTAGTGCCACGTTAAAAAATAAAGTCTAAAATTACGAGATTAAAGTCGTGGTATTTAGAGAATAAAGTTGAAATGTTTTGAGAATTAATTCGTACAGATGGCCCGGATTGGGAGCACTGGGAGATATTCAAAGTCTCACCCTTCAAAATCTGTCTGTTTTATAGCAAAATACGAAATATATGTCTTACAATAATGTGTTTTTCAATAATGTGTTTTTGTGACAGATTTAGGAAAACACATTTATATTTGTGGAAAGACTAAATATGTCCAATCATTTACTGGATTATACAGTGAATAAAACAGCTTGTGAACAGTCACTTACATACCTCAAAAAAGACAAAGATGTAACTTGAGTTAACGAGTTGGAGTCCACTTCAACCTTTACAACGTTTTATTGTTGTTTTTAATTAAATACATGTGAAGAATGAAAGGTTGGACGAGTAGGTGCTGGAATTTTCACAAAGATAACAGTATAATGTAATGAACTGATTCACATTAAAGAGCTTAGAAAACACATCACTGTGAGACACATAGTTTGTATTTTGCTATGAACTGATTTTGAAAGCTGAGAATTTGTTTTATTATTAAAAGTATCAAAAGCACAAAGCTTATTGCTATTGGGGGACTGACGCACTACAAATAACGCATGCGATCGAAGACATGAAATATTATTTTCAAGCATACTGTCCCTGTGAGTCTAACAAAAGCTATGATTTTTAATAATGATCCCATATAAATGTGTAGTGTATTAAAAAGGGTTAAATAAAAGAGCTATGGCGGCCCCAAAGGAATGTCCATGTAACGCCAAGCCAGCAGAGGGAGCCCTTACCCATGAACTGACTGTTGCTGCTCCCTCTGCTGCCTCGTTGGTTACTTCCTGTTTGGTGGCCATAAAGGGAGGCCATTTCCAAACAGACTGCGTGAAGTATTGTTTTGCTCTTGCGGACTCTACCAAGCGTTTCTCCCTGTTTTCGTCATTGCCACGGTTTTGTTTTCTTGTCATAGTTTTGCTTTTGTTTCTCGCCATAGTTCTGTCTAGTTTTTACCATCGTTCTTTGCCTTCTTTCTTTGTTATTTTTTGGACTGCTCTCTCTGGTTTTTGGACTATGATCTTGTTTTGTCTTCGACACCACTGTCTGTTTGGATATCGACCCTGCCTGTATTGACCACGATCTGTTTGAATAAAGCCTGCACTTGGATCTTACACGCTTCCTACGAGTCCTGCCTGTTTACAGTCCATTGGGTGTGTGAGCTGATGTTAAGATAAAAGTCTTAATAAATATCATATTCTTGATATTAAGCTGTTTCCACAAGTCCTTAAATTTGACTCTTCCTCATCCCAGTAAGATGATGCAGCCGCTCGGACGCACAATATTCATATAAATTCCAGTGGCCTGGCAACTTCTCCCGGTGCTCTTAATCTGGGCCTTTCCATGCGCAATATAGGATATAATCTCAAAATATTATCAAAATACTCTCAAAATACTTTCATTTATACAAGTTAAATGCCCAAAATGTTTTGACTTTATTCTCAAAATATTTAAACTTTATTCTCGAAACATCTCGATTTTATTCTTAAAATATTTCGACTTTATTCTCGTAGTATTTTGACTTTATTCTTGTAGTATTTCAACTTTAAAATATTTCAACTTTATTCTCATAGTATTTCGACTTTATTCTCAAAATATTTCAACTTTATTCTCGTAGTATTTTGATTTTATTCTCAAAACATTTCGACTTTATTCTCAAAATATTTCAACTTTATTCTCGTAGTATTTTGATTTTCTTCTCAAAACATTTCGACTTTATTCTTGTAGTATTTTGACTTTATTCTCAAAATATTTCAACTTTATTCTCGTAGTATTTTGATTTTATTCTCAAAACATTTCGACTTTATTCTCAAAATATTTCAACTTTATTCTCGTAGTATTTTGACTTTATTCTCAAAATATTTCAACTTTATTCTCAAAATATTTCGACTTTATTCTCAAAATATTTCAACTTTATTCTCGTAGTATTTTGGCTTTATTCTTGTAGTATTTCAACTTTATTCTCAAAATATTTCGACTTTATTTTCATAGTATTTCGATTTTATTCTCAAAATACTTTGACTTTATTCTCAAAATATTTCAACTTTATTCTTGTAGTATTTCAACTTTATTCTCAAAATATTTCAACTTTATTTTCATAGTATTTCGATTTTATTCTCAAAATACTTTGACTTTATTCTCAAAATATTTCAACTTTATTCTCGTAGTATTTTGACTTTATTCTCAAAATATTTCAACTTTATTCTCAAAATATTTCAACTTTATTCTCATAGTATTTCGACTTTATTCTCGTAGTATTTTGATTTTATTCTCAAAACATTTAGACTTTATTCTCGTAGTATTTTGACTTTATTCTTGTAGTATTTCAACTTTATTTTCAAAATATTTCAACTTTATTTTCATAGTATTTCGATTTTATTCTCAAAATACTTTGACTTTATTCTTGTAATATTTCGACTTTAATCTCGTAGTCTTAGATTTTTTAAATGTTTTAATGTGGCACTAATACGCTGTTGTAGAAAACAGACGATGCAATAGTGGTAAAAACTTGTCCAATATAGTGAGACTCAGCGCTGCATCATCTTTGACTTTGAGCCCGTCTGATCAGCGTCACGAACGGCTGCTGGGATCAGATTGAATCTCACACAACACACGGTTTGCCGTATGATTACATGCTAATTTCTGACAGCAAAAAGAGTGGCCCAGACGCCGTGTTTTCATCCCTCGTGCTCTTCTCCGTGCGAGCGGCTACTCCGAGTTCAGATTTCACATGAGCGGCAATATAAAGAGTGGGAATTCTTCAGCAGCAAACCTTCAATCAAGCGTCACAGAGCCAGCAGTCACGCGGCGGCCATCAGGAGTTCCTCCATTATTTATTAGGCGGCAAAAGATGTGTGTTTGTAAAGTAAATGGTCCTTCACACTCTACATGCTGGAATCTAACAAGCCCCATCGCTCAGATGAGATAGCAGCGCATGAGACGCAGACGCTCGTGTGCTTGTGCTTAGATTGCAGATATTTTCAGACCCAGCCATCAATCTCACACAAGCAGACTAAAGTCCCCAAACGTGAACACTGGGCCATCATTTACTCACCCTCGTGATGATTTCACCCTGAAACGCAGAAGACAATCATCACGCAGCGACTAAAACGGTTCAACATGAGGACAAATGATGAGTTCTGGTCAAACTATTTATTAGACGTTCAATCAAATGACCCAAGAACTCACCTGAATCAAACGAAATGTGGTCGTATTTGATGATGCAAAACACAGACACGAGATTTCATCTGTCGATTTATATTCTGAATTTCCAGCTGATCTGCTCATACTGTATAAATAATCTTCCTCCCAGAGTCAATACATGCATTTCCTTTCCTTGAAAACGAGTTCAGATAAGGTTTGCGGGTCCCATTTTTAGTGCCCTTGATTTTATCTCTTAAATGAGCTACAAAACAAGCGTCAGCGCTGTACAACAGCAGCCACAGCCAAATAAAGACGTCTTTCTGACGAACAGGCTTCTTTCCATGAGGTTCGTTTAACACTCCTGTTGCGTTGGACTCGATGTTCAAACCGCTCAAAATACTGCTTAAACTATTTATTTCTTCTTGAGAATTGGCAAATATTTCTCAATTAGGGTCATGAATGTGAACGCAAACTTTCAACACACAGATGTGTTTTGGAAAGGCTCTACTCATTTTGTTATGACTTTTGTGTTGGGCTCAAATGGACTCCAATTTGCCAAATCAACACTTTTAACAACAGCCAAGTAAAACTTTATTATAGCTTGTCAAACACTAAAATATGAAATACATGACAACTCTTTACTCTAAATTAACTCGTCTTCTATATCATCCGAGGAAAATTCAAAGTTTCTTCATCTATTTGAGATTCACAGTCAAAAAATTCTGTCAAAGGCTGTTTTTGGTTGTTAGTTTTTTACATCTTAATTACTAGACTGCTTTGAAAAGAAGTGTGAGAAACCTGTTTTACCCTCACAGGGGTTTGAGGAAAGTCAGAGGAAGCACAAACATACTTACACTTATAATGCTGGATACTATTTATAGTTGTTTGTACCTCACTATGCAAATAGTCATTAAAGTAGTCATTGCCCAAAAAAAAAAGCATTAAAATTCTTAGCTAACAAGGAAAGTTTTCAGATCTCTGGCTGAAGTTCTGGCAAGGCTTTCTTAAAGTTATCAACAAACATTCTTCCAGTAACGTTAATGTAACGTTCATTTGGAGTGGTCTGGTCTGTATTCCTGTTCTTAAATCATTAGCACACAAACATTATTCACACATCATTCACAGAATGTTTGATTTCTGATGATTTTTAGCTGGACTTTCATCTGTCGTTTTTAAATGTTACTACTGTTTCAGAACACACAGAGAACATTCAAATGTAACATTCCCATAATGTCTGCACAAAGAACTGACATTTATAATAGTAATAACAATGTTATTTTTTACATACACGCAGTTTTTTGCACCTCAGTGTACAGTCACCACAAGTAGCCATGACAGTTTTTTTATTTTTTACATTTTGCCTCTGCAGCTAATTTAAAAACAAAATTATTTGGGTCAAACTGACCCCTAACACAGTAGAAACAACACTAATTAAAGCTGCAAGCAGCGATGAAAGGGCCCTCGCACCCGAGCTCACCGCCGACCGGTGGCTTTAGGAAAAAAGTGAACAGTGGGCAGTTTGCTTTTAAAACAGTAATTATAGGAGGAATATGTCAAAGTTACTTATATGTGCCAAACTTCCTGCTGTCAGCTGGTGGCGCTAAGTTGAATATTGGCATGTAGATGTGTTCAAGTCAGCATTTTCATCAAACACTTGAAGTCTGGTGCAGATTGAACATGGTACGCTATGATAATAACTGAATATTGGCCTCTATATGTGTTCAGGCCAGGACTCTTATCAAACATGTGAAGTTTGGGGCAGATCAGACATTCTATGGCTGAGTTACAACAACTTCTATTTCCATGGCGAAACATCGAACTTTGTCACGTCACCACGGACACACACTTCAACGAAAACTCAAGATCTTCACAATTTATCATAACGAAGGACTTTAGATTAGACTGACCAAATATAATGTTAATATTATTAAATCTCTAGGAGGAGTTTCTCACAGCATAAAACATATCACTTCCTGTTGCCAGCAGGTGGCGCTACGACTATAACCGCATATGCGCATGTAGATGTGTTGAGGTCAGGAGTGTTATCACACATGTAAAGTTTGGGGCAGTGTTTGGGACATTGTATGCCTGAGTTATAGCAACTTCCTGTTTCGTGGCAAGACATCGAAATTTGTCAGGCTGCCACGGACAGGCCCTTTAACGAAAACTCAAGATCTTCGCAATTGAACGCCATAAAGGGCTTTAGATTAGACTGACCAAATTTGATGCTGATCTGAATCAATCTCTTGGAGTTTGTTCAAGTACGACGCCTGGAAATGGCAAAAATGGCACAAAATTTGCTGAGAAAATGAAAAATAACCGACTTCCTGTTGGATTTTGAGAGACTTTTTTGTAGGTATTGGTGTGTTAGATGGGTGCACTGATTTTCGTACGTGTACGTGAAACGTAGCTCGAGGCCCACTCTGTTGAAAGTGTACAGGTGGCGCTATCTAGCCATTTTGCCACACCCACTTCTGAAACCCATGTCAGATGTACATTTTCGCCAGTTCTGTGGCATGTGCAAAGTTTTGTGAATTTTCGAGCATGTTTAGGCCCTCAAAAATGTCATTTTGGAACGGAATAATAATAATAGGAAACGGAGCACCACCGGTGCTCGGGCCCTGAAAACAGAAGGGAATTATTAAAGCAGATGTTTTCTGTTTTTCATGAATCTTTAGTGTTGTTAATAGGGCTGATTTTTAGCAAACTGAGCGAAAACCAATCCATTTGACCTACAAAACAAAAGTCGTAACCCAGGGTTTAAGGGTGGAGGCGCAGCAGTCAATGCATCACGATAATGATGAAGAGCACAGTGTGTGTTTGTGTCTCATGCTCAAAAGGCTCCTCTAAGTACTGAAAACAAGAAGCACTGTATACGACGCCTAACGAGACGAAACCTCAGTCAGAAACACTCGCTCGTTCCAGTAAGCGGAGCGGGCCGCACGCACGCGCTCATTAGCCGCTCAACCGGCGGCAGCAGAAAGGTCGAGAGCGAACGCGAGCGGACGGAAGCCGAGCGAGGGAGGATAATTGCGTTTTCAGACGCTTCTCGGCCATTCGGATGAAATGACGTGTGCCGGTAACTCCCTTTCCCGGCAGCCCATTTCATCTCTGTCATCCGGAGAACCGCAGCCGCCGGCGTCTGCAGGTACATGAAAGGATACCGCGGTAATACCTCAAGGCCCGGAGAGAAAAAAAAGGCCTTTCTGCTATTTCAAAAGGAAGAAATGGCTCATTGGAAAGTCGTGTTAAACATTATTATATGTAATTTGGCTCCTTTTTTATGTCGTGCTGGATGTTGCAACCACCATTTGCCCATTCTCTCAAGATAAAAGCGTCCGTGGAGCTTTGAAGGGAAGGAGAGAGCGGCCGGCGCTCGCCACCGTTTCGTGAAAATAAGCATAATACATGTTTTATTAAAAGCTAACCAGACGCCCTTCTGTGCAGCTTTTATTTAAACAGCAAATTGAAAATCAGCAAAACTCAGCACACCGTCTTTGTTCTCTCGCGCCCGTCACGCTGAGCCGTGATGAAGTAATTGTTTTACGTGGCATCTTTCAGATTCGCACGCCGCTTTCTGTCATTTATTCATCAGCATTTAGGCTTTAAAGTGAGGGTTACTTGACAGGCAAACCTGCGGACGTGTGCTGCCGTCCTTCTCCGTCTCTCTGAAGAACCTGCAGCCGTTTGGGGTTTATTTACAGCTCATGATGAACCTGTGACAGCAAAACAGACAGACAGAATCCATCACCGCGTCTGAATACGCCTGCTTACATTTCACATGGATGACCTACTATTTCTGCAGTGTGCATTTGATGGACAGCAACAATATGGCAGATCTTCAATCATTCTACTCACACACATGCCACATAAAACATACTTTGGCAACACACCTTTATGTGTAATGCATTATAAAGTATTCATAACGTATACTGCAATGCACCATATGTTTCCAAAAATAATTGTAACCAACATTAAAATGCTTTATAATACTTGGCGGTTTGTTTTTTTCACACATTGTAATGCATTACACTTCCTGAAGGTGCAACAATCAAAAGATAAAATGTAGCAGCTACTAGACAGTGTGCATTTTCAGATGCAGCATGTGCGACTTTAAAATGAGCGACACCAGAAATGACACTAAAAATCAAACTTCTGAAAATGAAATTTATCGCTACACAAACAAACTGAAAAGATAAAGGAACAGTAGACTGGTGCACATAGGAAAAAACATGACAAATCGTCACTCTAATGTAAAAACAAACAGCTGAAGGTCGTCTGACTGAAACACTGACATGAAATTAAGTTCACTTAAACTGGGACATAAACAAAGGAGGTTGAATAACAACTTTCTGCACTATTTACAGGCTGTTAGTAAATTGAGTGATTTTTCCATATGATAGTGGCTAAATCAGATCAAGCTGTTGAATTACTGTAGACCCTTCCAGACCGAATCCTACTCATTTATTTCTCCACTGTGTAGTGATTATTGTGTGCACAATGCAGACCGGAAAAACAGCTTAAGTGATGCTGATCCTCAACCGCTTGTACAGAAACCTTCTCAAATCCATTCTGAGACAGTACGAATGACAGAAATTAATGTTTAATGTGTGAAATCACCTCCAACAACCTAAAAATACACATTATTCAGTGTGATTTCAGCTAAAAAAAAAAAAAAAAAAGCAACATTTATGATGCCATGTGTTACTGAAACATTATCTTAAGGCTTCTTTATAAGAAATTCATCAAACTTGAATGAGGTCACTGAATAACTCAACTTACTAATACTAAATTATTATATTATCTATTGCTGCTTCAATGCAATCTCTATTTTATTAAGTGCTATATACATAAATACATGATGTGATTCTCTTAAAGGAGAAGTCCACATCCGAAACAAAGATTCACATATAATGATGTATTCACCCCCTTGTCATCCAAGATGTTTTTTTGAGGAAAACACTTCAGGATTTTTCTCCATATAATGGACTGATATGGTGCTCTGAGTTTGAACTTCCAAAATGCAGTTTAAATGCGGCTTCAAATGATCCCAAATGCGGTTGTAAACGATCCCAGTCGAGAAAGAAGGGTCTTATCTAGTGAAACCATCGGTTATTTTCTTAAAAATAATATAATTTATATACTTTTTAATGTCAAGTGCTCGTCTTGTCTTTCTCTGCCTGAACTGTTTTTGTTCTGGTTCATGTCAGTTAGGGTATGTCAAAAAACTCCCATCTCATGTTCTCCCTCAACTTCAAAATGGTCCTATATCACTGTTTTACCTTTTTTGTTAAGGGTGTTTGATCTTCTTTGCATGTTCAACACTGTGTCGGTACTTCTGCAGTGATGTAGGATGATTTTGAAATGACTTTTGAAGTTGAGGGAGAAAATACGATTGGAGTTTTTCGTCATACCCTAACTGTCTTGAGCCAGAATACACAGAGTTCAGGGAGAGCAAGACAAGACGAGCGTTTGAGATTAAAAATTATTTTATGAAAATAAATGATCGTTCCGCTAGATAAGACCCTTCTTCCTCGGCTGGGATTGTTTACAACCACATTTGGGATCGTTTGAAGCCGCATTTAAACTGCATTTTGGAAGTTCAAAATCGGGGCACCATATCAGTCCATTATATGGAGAAAAATCCTGAAATGTTTCCTCAAAAAACATAATTTCTTTACGACTGAAGAAAAAAAGACAAGGGGCTGAGTACATTATATGTGAATCTTTGTTTTGGAAGTGGACTTCTCCTTTAAAGTCTGGATGCATCTCTTAATTCTTATCGTCTCATTGAAGTACTCGTAACTCAGGAGCGCATTATAATGTAATATAATCCACTTGCTTTACAACATCAGTTTCTGTTATTTTATGATTACAGTAACAGATGAACACTTGTGTTAGTCATCTCAGTAACTTATCACGTGCATCCAATAACTCTACAAAATGAAAACCAATACAAGCAAAAGAAATATATACAACTATAAATGCCTAATCATAATAAATCTGAAATATGGCTCTTACACGTGACAGTTTGTACTGGCATAATGCTAAAATATGGCAAATACTAGAGTGATTTATTTTAAACAAATTCATTTTTAACAGTTAAGTATAAATTACAATGAAAACAACTGTATTAAATCAGAAACATGTGAAACGGCAGCGTGCTGTGAGGCGTCTGGAGCCGCGTGTGTGTTTGGATTGAGTCCGGCTCATGATCCTCTAATGAGAACCAGCTCTGCTAATCACCGCACTTCCTGCGCCCTGATTAAACTAAACATACACACACACATATAAACACACACACACACTGCAGTGTCACTCATGCAACTTTTTTTGTTTTTAACTATTTTGAGTTAACATTTTTTTTAAGTAACAAAAATGTGTTTCATGCTTTAGTGACTCTAATAACCGTCTATGTCTGAAGGCGGGTTATAGTCGGTTTATAGATGGGTTTATAGCGGCTGCATTGACTGTAACTCCAGTTCTTCAGAAAGTCATTCTGTGTTCACAGCGGGACGGGTGTCGCCTCAGCTCAGGTTAAGAGCTGCTCTCTACGGCTGCTGCGATCTGACGCTGTTCAGCATCAGCAGACAGACTCTCTCTATTCAGAGTTAGTGTGTGTGTGTGTGTGTGTGTTTATTAGACGTGATGCTCAAACCAACGGCACAAAGAGCCGAGGAGAGTCTGAGCTGAAGATGAAAGAGACGGAGCTGCAGATCAAAGAGCAGAGTTTGTGTTACAATTCAACCAGTGTGGAGCTGATTACACACACACACACAACACTTCAGCCACAGACACACACTTAAAGTTTACTTAATGAATTAATCAGAAGTATTTAATAATCAACAGTTAATAAAAACTGAGCTGTATATAAACATTTAAATTAAAGTTGAGAGGAATAATTACTCCACAAACCAACATGCTGACAGTAAATATTCAACACAACACATGGATGCAACGAAACAACCTGCACACGCTGTAAAAATTATTTTTCTGAAGATGTAAGTAAAACATTGGCTAGTGGAGTATGTTTTAGAAGAATCTAAGATACTATCTTATTCTTTCTAAATCACAATGTTTAACTCAGTGTGTTAGTTGTAATTACTCGTGAACTTCACTGCCAATTTCTGTCTGACAGCCTGAAATCTGTTTCAAAGTCAATCCTGCACCGTGTTTTCAGTGTGCAGCACAACCTACTCGTGTTTCTGATCATTCAGTCGAACCAATTACAAAATGAGTCTGAATGACAGGAGTCATTAGTGCGAATCAGATCACGGCAGGTTATTTAATGATGACGGACTCATAATGAGCAGAGAAGTGCTACTATGTTGCGCTAAAACAATATTAAAATTGAAACTTTGAAAGAAAAACCATTTACTCACCATCACGTTGCTCCAAACATATATGACTTACTTTCATCTGTGAAACACAAAGTAAAATATTTTGATCAAGACTTACTTTGGTCGTTTTGGCTCTATTAAGTGAGTGTAGTCTAGTCTGAAGCTCAGACACAAACATAATCAGAGATGTGCATAACTGCTGGGTTTGTACAAAGCAAGAATAATCAATTCTCAAAAACATAAAAATCATTGTCTGAAGTAAAAATAGAATGTTGTCAAAGAGTCTGATGTGAATTTCCAAATGCAATGATAAATAGACAACATTGAGAAATATAGAGTATAGCTCTGATTTCAGTAACAGCGTTTCTTTAAATTTAGGATTTTTTAAAGACCTTTTTAGGAAAAGATAGAAGGGAACACAAATCTTTCTCAGTATTTTTGTCTGGTTTTCCAGTGCAAATGATCAAAAATTATTATATCAAGATGCATTTACTGGAGAAACAAAACGAAAAAAGATAAGAAGTCTTGTTTTAAAGGGAAACAAGTTTTCACAACATTTTGTTTAGTTTCTCAGAAAACAAGAATGAATATTTTCATTAGTAAAAGTATCTGGATTTGAGGATGTTTAGACATTTGTACCAAAAAACAAGACAGAAACAATAACGTAGAATTTTTTTTTTTTTTTTTTTTGCAGTGCATGGAACATTTAATGCAACCTATTTAGGATATTCTAAAGCCCTACTTTGCAAAAATTTAAGATTTAAAATGCATTTATTTTATACTAAGTATAGTTCAAGTCTATTGACATCGCTTGAGGCTTACTGATATAAAAATTATAAAAAATGTTGTAATTAAACTATTTGTGCACAACACACATTTGTAAATATTAAGTGTAAAATGTATTTTAATGCCACTATTGACGAGGATTGTATGATCTTTAAATAATATCAGTCTTTAAATGATAAATATTTAAAGTGTATCTAAAGTATACTTAAAATAGTTCCACTTCAGCACAATCAAATATACTTAAGTATACAGTATTTAGTATTCAGCACAATCAAAGTGCATTAAGTACAAAATTAGTTGTTCCAATTTAGCAGACTATAAATATACCAGTTTAGTATACTAAAAGTACAACGGCAGGGTATTTTTATTAAGTACATAATATGCAAATGTATTTGTAGTATACTTAGCATGAAAAAATGTATTTTAAATACATTTTAGTATATTTATTCTTCACTAGTGTCAGACCTGCAGAAACCCTGATTGAAAAACAGCTGACCGTCAACGAGTCTGATGTGAGTTTAACATTTTGCAAATATAATAAACAGTCATTTAAGCAATATAGAGTCTGGCTTTCCTTTCAATAAATAACGTCTCTGATTGCAGGCAGAATTGTGGCGGTTCCTGATTAGCATGATGTTTTATTTATTTATTTTGAGGGGGTTTGGGCGCAGGAATCAGCGGTCAGTCTCAGCTGCGAGGACCCGAGGATCAGCGGGTTGACGGGGTCTCGTGTTTGAGCGATTAAATACGCTTAAGCCGTTCCTCTACAGACCGCGATCTGCTCTACGAGAGAGAAAGGCAGACGGATGGAGGAGGCCAGCGAGCCGCGATAAAGGCCGGGACACTTTCATTATTGCTTTGACCTGAAGGGTCAGGCGGCACTAGCCGCAGGAGAAGCGGCCATTAGCCGGCTCTCCATCACCGCGCACCTCGCGCCGGACGTGATTTATTCGCACCGAGCTCAAAATGAGACGAATCAATGGCGCCGGTCCGTCTGCCGTACGGCCAATCAAACGCCGGCATCAGCAGCAGATACCACGTCTGTCCAATGAATGTCATCACTCCCGCTCCGCCGTCGCACACCTTTAACCGGCTGAGCTGAAGAGAGAAACACAGCCGATCTGACGGAGGAGGAAGAGGAAACGTGAACATGATCAGACGTCAATAATCATCAGAATATGCACCGCAAAAATGATTTATTTAGTATTTTAGTCTTGTTTTTCAGTACAAATATCTAAACATTCTTGGATCTAGATGCATCTACTTGTCAAGTAAAATCTCTTAAGATATTAAGTCATGTTTTCTGTCAAATAAATCAAACTTTGTTCATTTTTTTTTTTTTTGCTTAAAACCAGGAAAAACATCTATCAGTGCGGTCTGATGATGACGGACAAACAATGGTTTAGATTTACCCTCATTACAGATTCTTAATGATTATACATTTAAATGTTTATATCAAAACCTGAATTCTTAAAGCAAAATGTCATTTATTCACTCAGACACAATGTTATGTTAATGCTGTAGGTGGTTGCCAGGGTGTTGTTACGCAGTTGCTAAGGTGTTGCTAGGTGTTTTCTTCCCGCCTGGCTCCTTTGTCTACAGGATTTTCCCACCTAAAAATCTGGTGTAGATTTACTCTGATACAATCTTCACTCAGAAATTGTTAGTAAATTTACCAGTTACATTTACATAATCAACTAGACATGACCTTTTTACATAGAAAGGCTGAAATTGTATTTCTTGAAAGATCCATTCTAGTATTCTAATCATTTTTGAACTTGCGCCATTAGTACATTTTTTTTTTATTATAATCACACTATGATTTTCAGCAGCTCATGACACAAAAACTTTAAACTCATTTTCTCTAATTCCATAAGTTTCATAACTATTTGACAATAATATATATATATATAACCATCCAGAGACCTTCAGCTCAGAAGAAATGGAGAACCTTTAACGAAACAACAAAAGCACAAAACAACTGAAGCACCTTGATCATGTTCATTTCCATCTTCAGCGTTTATCTCCAGGGTTTCTGCAGGTCTGATGAAAGTAAAGACTTTTTAAGACTTTTTTAAGACCAAGTAAAGAAAATTTGAGGAGTAATTTGAAGAAGGGAACACAATCTGTCAATACGGTCTCTAAATGTAAATGTCTTACATTAGCAACACTTAAAAGTGTGAAAATACAACTTCCAACAGATCACCATTACTATACACTTCATTTTACAAAGCAAAAAAAAAAAAAATAAAAAAAAAACACACACACACACACAAATATACAGAAATCATTTTTACTGCACCTTCTTGTTTTCATGTGCAGATGTCTAAAGATTATTAAATCAAAAATACATTACTGGAGAAGAATAATGACATAAAATACTATTTTCTGAGAAATTAATCAAAGTGAAGTGAGTTTATGATTAAACTCAGAAAAATCCACTTAATTTAAAGGGAAAACTACTTTTTATACACATTGACAGATAATTGTTCGTTAATCAGAAAACAAGACTTCATATGTTCATTTAGCATCTCCATATATATATATATATATATATATATATACACACACATGCATGCATGTAAAAAAAAAAATCAGTTCTAATCTGAAGCTTGTGACAAACACACACATCAACCCGATCACTTTATTTAGCGTTCATGTAAATGCGCATCAGCTAAGATTTTTTTTTTTTTTTTTTTTCTCACGCTACCCCATCTCCACCCCAATCATTAGCGCCGTTTCATTTAGTCAGACTGCGCATATAGGAACATTTTTAAAATAGCACCATTCTACTAAATATTTATTTCAAGCACTTTCAAGGACCTTTATTTCTTTTCAAGTACTTCCAAGGCCTTGAATCCATGTGTCTGATATTCAAGTACTTTCAAGAAGCGTGGGAACCCTGTATTTAACCTGTTTCCTTCGTGCATCACTGCCATCCTTCTATGAATAAAACGAGAGCATGGATGCACATGAATTAACGGAGATCTGCTTGCTCAAAATGTGGCTTTTCTTATGGTAGTACCTCTAATATCAAGGCCTAATGTCCAATTTAACACATCTTCTGTAGCAACAGAGAAACCATGACACAAAATGAGCTGGTGGCATAAAATTTGCCAAGTTCAAGGGTCTATAAAAAAAGACTGGTACTGTAAAAAAAAAAAAAAAAAAAAAAAAAAAATGTGGCTTTAGTTAGTGAGGTATGTCATATTTCAAGGCCTTAATGGTTTCTTGTGCGCACATAAAAGTAATTTTTTTTTTTTTTTTTTTTTTTGCAAAGATCCCTGAGGCTATGTAATACGGTGCTAAGAATATAGTGAGAAGAAACCCAAAATGCTGATAACCCGAATTTTGCATAATAAAAAATTTAACATTTAACAATCACTAAAGAATCACTAAACACCTGCCATAAACCTTGCTTCTTGTACAAGAAGTTTCATTAAATTCTTATTATAAAAAACTAAATGGGGGCAAAAGCCTGGAAACACAAATAATTTTCCATACACCTGCTTACTTTTCTCCATACTTTTCCAGACCTGGAAAATACTTCAATCAACTTCCATACTTTTCCAAATAACCTTAAAGTTATCATCGTTTAGGCCTTGATTTGTGAAAACATGAATTAAGACTTGAGACATTTGAAAGCTGCAGAATCCCTGATCTGAGAGCATGACAATGGCAAACACACACACACACACACACACGCGCGCGCACACACACACACGCGGGAGCAGAGATGGCAGTATTGAACGACTCTAAGAATAATTGTGGTAAAAGCTGAAAGCGGTGAACGTGAGCTCTTCTGCACAATCACAAACACACACCACACACGGCGGACAGCGCTATTGATCAACACGCCGAGGTAAATACCTGATCGATACGCAGCAGTCGCAGAGCACACACCGCTGTCAGCAGAGCAGCGCCGGAGCGCCGCAGGTCTCGAGCGCTTGTTTACGCCGGACCGTTACGAGACGCGCATCGAGAGCCTCTTTGAGACCTTATTGAAAACTGGGGCGACTGTAATGTAATTTCCAGTTAGCGTCGCTTCCCCTGTGCAGCGCCGCCGTTTCATCATGCTATCATCAGAGCTGTACGAGAAGAACACGCTTCAATCCGTCACCGGCTCAGCACGACGCCTGTCCTACATTACGGCCCTTTCAGAAACCACCTGAACCACACGTGAGACAGCAAACACAGTCTGTTCAGGCCTTCTGCAGGTCTGACGAGGGTCCATTTAAGACCTTTTAAGATCTTTTTAAGACCAAGAACATTTAGGGAATGAACTGAATGGAACACAAAGCATCAATAAGTTCTCTAAATGTAAATGTGCTGTATTAGCAACTCTTTAAAGTTTGAATTACAACTTGTACTGAGAATGAGCAGCATTTCCAATGCAATCAGAACAGACTGATGGCTGTTTTTCAGCACAAATGTCTAAAGATTCTTCAATCAAGATACATTTACTGGAGAAGCAAAATGACAACCAAGAAGCCAAGAAGTCTTGTTTTCTGAGAAACTGATTAAATGAGTTTGAAACCACAATGATTTAAACAACATATCTGCCAACAGGCTCAGAAA
Source organism: Cirrhinus mrigala (assembly GCA_036247105.1). Lineage (NCBI taxonomy): Eukaryota > Metazoa > Chordata > Actinopteri > Cypriniformes > Cyprinidae > Cirrhinus > Cirrhinus mrigala. Next base: position 48,599,957 of record CM070011.1, read on the forward strand.
AAATCTACTTTTCTTATCCACTGATGCATATTTGTTCTTATTTTAATCATAAACTTGATTAATTTTGTTCTGTTTTGCAGCAAACAAGACAAGACATACATTTTGCATCTTCAGTAAATGGATCTTGATTTAAAGCGGTCATGAACTGACAAATCACATTTTCCTTCATCGTTTGACGTATAAGTCAATGTACTATAAAAACATCCTGTATGTTTCAGAACTCAAGACCTTCTCATTGGCTCAGAAACAGCTTTCAGGGTTCACACGCCTTGGTTAACTTCAAATTCAAAGACCTTTCAAAGACTTTCCAGATCCAATACCCTCAAATTTAAGGACTTAAAGGAGAAGTCCAGTTCCAGAAAAAAAATTTACAGATAATGTTCTCACGCTCTTGTCATCCAAGATGTTCATGTCTTTCTGTCTTCAGCCGTCAAGAAATTATGTTTTTTGAGGGAAACATTTCAAGATTTTTCTGATATGGTGCCCCGAGTTTGAACTTCCAAAATACAGTTTAAATGCGGCTTCAAACGATCCCAAATGTGGTTGTAAACGATCCCAGCCGAGGAAGAAGGGTCTTATCTAGTGAAACGATCGGTTACTTTCATTTCAAAAATATAATTTATATACTTTTTAATCTCAAACGCTCGTCTTGTCTTGCTCTCCCTGAACTCTGTGTATTCTGGCTCAAGACAGTTAGGGTATGACGAAAAACTCCAATCGTATTTTCTCCCTCAACTTCAAAAATCATTTCAAAATCATCCTACATCACTGCAGAAGCACCGACACAGTCTATGCAAAGTGAACATGCAAAGATCAAACACCCTTAACAAAAAAGGTAGAACAGTGATATAGGATGATTCTGAAGTTGAGGGAGAACATGAGATGGGAGTTTTTCGACATACTGTCATGATATACATTTATATATATATACATTTTATTATTTTTATGAAAATAACCGATCGTTTCGCTAGATAAGACCCTTCTTTCTCGCTTGATCGTTTACAACCGCATTTGGGATTGTTTGAAGCCGCATTTAAACTGCATTTTGGAAGTTCAAACTCAGAGCACCCTATCAGTCCATTATATGGAGAAAAATGCTGCAATGTTTTTCCTCAAAAAACAATTTCTTCACGACTGCAGAAAGACGGGCATGAACATCTTGGCTGACAAGGGTACATTATCTGTCAATTTTTGTTCTGAAAGTGAACTTCTCCTTTAATGTGGAGACACATTTCAAGTGAGAGCAAGGTTACATTATGTTACCTTGTAAGATACATTGTTACAGTTTTCATGTGTCAAACACAACTATACAAAAAAGCTTTTTTTTTTTTTTTTGCATTTATTTTTGGCCATATGTGACCCTGAACCACAAAACCAGTCATAGGCAGCACAGGTATATTTGTAGCAATAGTCGAAAATTGCTACATTGTATGAATCAAAATTATACATTTTTTTTATGCCAAAAATCATTAGGATATTAAGTAAAGATCATGTTCCATGAAGATATTTTGTCAATTTCCTACAACTTAATTTTTGATTAGTAATATGCATTGCTAAGAACTTCATTTGGACAACTTTAAATGTGATTTTCTCAATATTTTGATTTTCAAATTAATGTATCTCAACCAAATAAACCATGCATCAATGGAAAGCTTATTTATTCAACTTTCAGATGCATGGTATAAATCTCAATTTTAAATAAATGTAAAAAAAAATGCAAAAAAAAAAACAAACTTACAAGGATTTCAAGGACCCGTGGGAACCCTGAGCTTCTATTGAAAAACCAAGCTGAAAAACGACTCGTTTTTGAATTTGTCACATTGTGATGTCATAGTGCGACGAAACCCGCCTCTGCAGAAGATCAACGCCTACTTCTACATCACTGCCTCTGTAGCCCCGCCCACTGATTCACACACGGAGGAGAGACGCAAACACAGCATTACTCTAACAAAACCTCAGGGTTTACAAGATGCTGTGAATAAACAGTCTTTGAATTCCCTTTTACCACAATTGTATTGTCTGTTTCAGATTATTTATGTATTTTTTTACCCAAATGACTTACGTCATCACCCAGCAGCGTCTATCCATTATTTTAATATACAGAACTGTTAGCCAATCATAGCAGTTGGCGTTTGCTTCCGAATCCTGAATGAGCCCCGCCTATAGAAACAGACCGTTCTGCAGAGAGAATCAAAAACAGGATAGAAAATAACCTATTACTGCTAAATTATGATGTTTTTGATGAGAATCTTGCTAACATAATAACAAATGCAGTTCATGACCTCTTTAGGGATGTTTAGATATTTGCATTAGAAAACAAGAATACTGAGGAAAATATTTATTTTTAGCAGTGCATGCAACATTTTATGTCATTACTTTCTAAAAACGTTTTTAGGCCTTATTTTCTGGCAGAACCTGCAGTAACCCTGTCTGTGTCATTTTTAAGCATGTAAATGTAAGATGAAACCACAGTAATGGAGAAACTTGATCAGATGAACAGGTGTAAATCCGAACACCTGAGATCGAGAATAAGAGCTTTTGATCGCCGTCGTCAGTTCCAGATAAACGTGTCAAACTCCATTCATGATGACAAATAAACCCCTTAACAGGTTCTTGATCAAAAGTACGGATGTTTAGATTGATATCGTCAAAAACGCTCACAGCAAACATCCGTCAGCTCGACACGAACGTCACGATTCAGCGAGCGTTTCCTACAGCTGTCAGTCGCCATCAAACCTATCCGGGATGTTCAGAAGCTCTTCTGACCCGTTTTCTGCCATTAACGAGGCAAAAATAAAGCATTAAGTTCAATGAGTTACACAAAGTACAAAAAAACTGGGTCTAATCTGATGAATCTTTTAGATGATGCACACATAGAGGAATATAAAGAGAGAACATAATGAGTTGAGCTTTTCACTGTATTTCAGACTCGAATCGAGGTCGACTGACAGAAACGGCGTGATCTTACCGTCTGTGAAACTCAGAGCACTTCTTGTAATTATGAGTTGAAACGATCACTTGATCACGTTCGACATCTGCAGCCGCTGACGGTGAAACTAGAATGAATGTCACGCAGCGACTGAACGTGACTCACGTGCGCTCTAGGACGGTCAGGGAAACGGCCACATGCAGATACACAGATGATGATGACGACATCTGACAACAGAAGACAACCAGAGACTGACAAACCACAAACATCTGAACATCAGTCAGTGCAGCTGTAGAGCTCTGATCCAGAGAGACTCGCAGCGCTCTTCAACAGCAGCGCTTCAGATACCCGCCGGAAACGAGAGCTTCAAACACAACGCGTCTAAAATACAGGGCTTATAAAGAAACCAATACTGCTATTCATCAGAGACACATTAAACTGATCAGAAGCAACAATAAAGACATTTATAAAGTTACAAAAGCTTTCTATTTCAAATAAATGCAATGTTTTCAACATTGATAATAATCAAAAATGTCTCTTGAGCAGCAAATCAGCATATCAGAATGATTTCTGAAAGATCATGTGACACTGAAGACTGGAGTAATGATGCTGAAAATTCAGCTGCGCATCACAGAAATAAATTACAGTTTAACAGATATTCACACAGAAAACAGCTGTTTGAAATTGTAATAACATTTCGCATTTTTACAGCATTTTTGATCAAATTAATGCCGCTTTGATGAGCATCTATACACGTCTGACACAGTTAAAGTGAGTGTTCACTGCATCTGCTGCAGGTAAATACTGATGTCATTCTGCGTGTGTAAAGTTCCAAAGGAGCGATAAAAGCATGAATAAACCAGTGAATCTGTGCGCCGTCATGAGCGCTGATCCAGTTCCAGCGGTAAACAGCCGTCACTAGCGCTCACACTGATGACATGAACTCGGATAACACGCGAGAATCAAACTCAGACGCTCGCGTTCATCCCATCAGAAGCAGTGAGAGTTTGGCTCTGAAGGCCGGAGGAGAGCAGATTCAGTCCCGTCGGCTCTGGACTCGGAGAAAGTTCGACCGAACGACTCGGGTTGGTTCTGATTCAAACGTGTCCTGATTTCACGCCTGTGAATTATTGAGGCTCTGCGTCCTCTACATAATGGATCAGGACGCTCTCTCATATTAAACGTGCGCGTCTGCTGAAGGCTGTTGAATGATTTGTAGCTTTGTGCCGCCGAAGGTCTCTGACAGCAGGAGCTCCGGTGATCAGGGAACGCTAACGGCTCGGTTCGTTTGAGTCACGGAGCGTTTTAAACACCCGCAGTCGTGCTTTTCTTCCGACGACCCGAACGTCTCGCAAAATAAACACGCGTCACGTGAACAAGTCAAGTCACCTTTATTTATATACCTCTTTTAACAATACAGAATTGTGACAACCGCAAAAAATTGGAACAACCGCTAGCTTTAATATTTCAGCGCACCGGAGCTCCCGAGGCCGATCGCGTTCGCTTTACGAACTACAACGGGAAGGCTGTCGTGTGACGGACGCACCCGTCGCTGAAGGGAATGATGGGAAGCCGCTCTCATTACAATCATCTTTATCACCACGCCGGACGTGAATTGACGGTCATTAATATGCACGTGCACGTGAACGTGTCCTCGGCGTCCCGTGTGAATTACGGCGAAGTGCTGCCTCAAATGAGTTTCACACTCGCTCCGCATCCTGATGGCTGTTTACTAAGTCGATCTTCATTAGTACTAGCCGTACACTGAAAAAAATGAACCGTGTTGTTGTTTTACACTGCAAAAACAATCTGTCATGTTTTCCAGTACAATTATCTAAACAGAAGCAGTGACTTGATATAAAGACCTGTTTAGCGTTTACTGCTTAAAACAAGAAAAAATTATCTGCCAGCAGTAGGGCTGGGTAAAAAATACCAATTTCTCAATTTTAACTGATTCTCATTTTTACAAAACAATATCAATTCTTAAATTCCAAAAATCAATTAGTCTAGCATAGTGGTGCCAACCCATCAATCACCATCGACCGCTCGATTTTTATCATTGTGTTCCAGTAGCTCAACAAAAATAGTAGTACAAAAATACATTACAATTCTCCAGTCTTTGTACTGTTTTTTTGTACCTTTGTACTTCCAATGCCTCAAATTAGAAGTACAGTCTGAGCTTTTTCTGTCCAATTCCTCAATAAGTAGATCTGGCCTATGAAGGCAGAGGTCAGGGATCTTGGGCTTAAACAAGTTGGTGACCGCTGGTCTAACATGTTATCAGTTAATGAACGGAACATTGTAGCGCCTCTCGTCCACATACTATGTGCTTTGTTATTTTTGATTTGCAACAAATGCTCTGATTTCAAATTGTCCGTTTTATTAAAATATTTAAACAATAAATGCCATTTTGGCACTGCTTAATGTGGAGCGCCTCAGTTCAAGAGAAGCGGCACTGATCATTTCCTCGGCTTTAATGCTAGTTTCAGCACAAAATAAACATGAATGAATAACCAAAAGTATGTTAAAAGAAAGAGTACAACTTATTGAAATCTGTATCCTGTCTCATGTATTCGTGTTTCAACTGCAGATTAACCTCAGAAAAAACATATTCGGTGCCCATAAACTCAATAGTCAGCTAAAAAATAACTCTAGAAGAGCATTTTGCTAAATATATGCAGCACACAACATATTCATTATAATTTTTACTATTCTTCAATGTTTAATTTCTGTTTGAATACATTTGTCAAGTTCTTATTACAGTCACCATTTAAATGTTTATTTGAAAAAAAAAAAAGGGTTGGAGTAGAAGTATAATTATGTACACTACCAGTCAAAACTTTTTGGACAGTAAGAGACAGTAAGCCTGCATTTATTTGACCCAAAGTACAGCAAAAACAGTACAATGCTGAAATATTTCGACTAATTAAAATAAATGTAGTCTATGTGAATATCTGTTAAACTGTAATTTATTTCTGTGATGCAAACCTGTATTTTCAGCATCATTACTCCAGTCTTCAGTGTCACATGATCCTTCACAAATCATTCTGATATGATGATTTGCTGCTCAACTAACATTTATTATTATTGTTATGTTGAAAACAGCCGAGTAGAATTTTTCAGGTTTCTTTGATGAATAGAAAGTTCAAAAGAACAGCATTTATCTGAAATAGAAATCTTTTGTAACACTATAAATCACTTATATCACTTATATCTATCACTTTTATGCATCCTTGCTATATGAAAGTATTAATTTCTATAATTTCCAAGCTTTTGAATGGTATAGTGTATAATGTTACAAAAGCTTTTTTGGATCTTTCTATTCATCAGACAATTCTCAAAAAAAAAAAAAAATTCTGCAAAATAATCATGCTAAATCAGCATATTAGAATGATTTGTGAAAGATCATGTGACACTGAAGACTGGAGTAATGATGCTGAAAATTCAGCTTCGATCACAGCAATCAATTACATTCTAAAATATATTCAAATATAAAGCAGTTATTTTAAATAGTAAAAATATTTCGCAATTTTAATGCTTTTGCTTCATTTTGGATTAAATAAATGCACGCGTGGCATTAAAAAATATTAAAAATCTGGTACTTGTAACTTTATTATTATGAAATCTTCATTGAGTGTAATTTAAGTGTTTGCATTCAAATCAGTTAATTTTAGCCCTCAATATCACAATAATGTAGTACCAGCTGACCAGCTCATGTATATTTACAGCATTATTGAGATTTTCTTTTCCTTTTTGTCAAAATTTGTCATGTACTGTACCTGATATTTATCCAAAATAATCATTATCAAATGTATTTGTGTTAAAAGTTTTTTAAAGTTAATGTTTACTTTAGTTAAAGTAAATTTTTTGTAGTTCTGATTACTATAATAATCCTGGTATTTAAATATGTATTAAATGAATGTTTTTATATACACAAACTCATTTATTAGTATTGTTTCATTCATGTATGACTGATGAAGATTTGTTACATTCAGTTTACTGAATTAAGGTTAAAACTAAATATTAAAGTTGAGTTTGAGTAGTGTTTTTGCTCCAAACAAAAGTCATGCATGTCGTTTCAAATCCTGTATGCTTTTAAAGAGAGCGGCTGCTGCTGCTTTACTACATTTACACTGATGCATGCTTTCATCCAAAGCGACTCACACTACATTCAATGCCGTTCCTGTGTTCCAATGCATGCATTCCCTGGGAATCAAACCCTCAACCTTGGCGTTGCTTGCGCCATGATCTACTGATCTACAGGAAATACAGCACCAATTTGACCTGCTGCATCAGAAAACAGCTGGAAAAACCCCACAGACTGAAGGACTCGAGTCTCATCGACACAGAGCCCAGAATATACACCGCTGACCTGCTTGATTAAATTCACACCAAACACAACTCTTATTGATTCCTGCCTGCCCTCGCTTACAACACACACAAAATAATGATTCTTCAGCTGTCGCACAACAGCGACAGTCAAAGGGGAATCAGACACCGGGTCAAACGACCGCATATCTGAGTTACAACCACCTGCGGAAGCGAATAAATCCGATCTCACGCCTTCTTTTCCGTGTACGTGCGACTACGAGTGAGATTTTGTGTTTGTGCTTGCGAGCTAGCTTCAGTTTTGCATTAGTGATCTCCAGGCTCAGGTAGGAGTGAAAACACCCTTCATTTCATCACCTGTCGGCTCCCGCAGGCCGTCACGTCTCTGAAATCAAAGCGTTCGATGGCTGCCGGAGTCAGAGGCGGAGCGGCGTCTCCCGATAATTCATCACCGCTGCAGCTGAAGCCAGAAAACATCACGCTGCCATTAATCCAAAAGTAAACTAAACAAACAGTCCATGAAAAATATGATGTCAGGCCCCAAATGAGCACAAACCTGTTTATAAGAGCGCTTCGTTCCCTGCAGCATCATCCATATGTCTCCAGGCAGCAGCGGATCTGACACCGATCTTCTCTGTGGAGCTTCTCCTACACACCAGCTGATGTTCTCTATTCAGATCACAACATCAACCGTAATGACAGACGCTCGAGAGACGGATCGGGATCACACATCCGCACGCGTCACCGCCTCTCAGCTCTAATGAGGAAACGGAGATGAGAACACAGTACTGATCCCTGAGAAATCTGGAGAAAATCAACAACACAAGAGAGTAAAACAACACAATCACGGTCCTGACAGCAACCAAACGCAGCCACATAAAAGCGTTAAAAATAAACTGTTTAAGGAGTAGCTCACTTCCAGAACAAAAATGTACAGATAATGTGAATTTGAACTTCTAAAATGCAGTTTAAATGCGGCTTCAAAAGGCTCTAAACGATCCCAGCCGAGGAAGAAGGGTCTTACTTAGCGAAACGATCGGTTATTTTCTTAAAAAAAAAAAAAAGGTATATAGTTTTTAACCTGAAATGCTCGTCTTGTCTTGCTCTGCAATGTGCAAACTCTGTGCGAACTCTCTACAAACTGTGTATTCTGGTTCAGTACAGTTAGGGTACGTCAAAAAACTCCTATCTCATTTTCTCCTTCAACTTCAAAATTGTCCTACATCGCCGTTTTACCCTTTTTTAGTAAAGGGTGCTTCTTTACACATTCACTTTGTAAACACTGAGTCTGTACTTCTGGAGCGACGCAGGACGATTTTGAAGGAGAAAATGAGACGGGAGAATGACGGACCCAAACTGTACTGAAACAGAACACACAGAGTAAACGCAGAACTAGACAAGACGAGCATTTGAGGTTAAAAATGACTCATTTTAATTTTTTTTTTTTTTTTAGAAAATGACCAATCGTTTCGCTAGATAAGACCCTTCTTCCTTGGCTGGGATCATTTAGAGTCCTTCGAAGCCACATTTAAACTACATTTTGTAAGTTTAAACTCGCGGCCGCGAGTCCACTATATGGAGAACATTCCTGAAATGTTTTCCTCAAAATCAATTTCTTCACGACTGAAGAAAGAAAGACATGAACATGTTGGATGACAGCAGGGTGAGTACATTATCTGTGAATTTTTGTTCTGGAAGTGAACTTCTCCTTTAAGACTATTCCCTGATTTCTTTTGAAGCTCGCTGAGAACCTTCAGCACGTCAGTGTGAATTCTGACATCCATCCATCTTTTCCAGTCATGCTACTATTGATCACAGTTAAGGTTAGTGATTTAAACTAACCCAGATCTATAAGTGCACTGCTAAAAATGAAGGCTTTTAATTAGCATTGATGCTTCCATGAAGAATCTTCGACATCCATGAGAACCTTTCCACTGGTTTTTATATAGTAAGATACAAGACTGCACCCATAAGAATGATAACATTTACGTTTACATGTATTCATTTAGCAGACGCTTTTATCCAAAGCGACTTACAGGTGGGGAATACATCAAGCGATTTGTCCTAAAGAGGCAAAACGACTTAGGAAGTGCTCATAATACCATAAAACAGGCATTGTTCAGATAAGTACAAGCTAGAAAGGGAAAAGAGTAGAATAAAAGAGTAGAATAAATAAAGAATAATTTTTTTTTTTTTTTTTAAGTCAAAGTGTCGAAAGAGATGAGTTTCCAGCAGTCACTTTAAAGTTGTTAGGGAGTCGGCATTCCGGATAGGGGTGGGAAGATCATTCCACCAGCCAGGAACGGTGTAAGAGAATTCTCTGGAAAGTGATTTTGTGCCTCTTTGTGATGGTACAACGAGGCGTCGCTCAATGGTGGATCTCAGACTTCTGGAGGGAGTGTAGATTGGTAGCAGTGAGTGGAGGTAGGCGGGCGCCGAGCCTGTGGCTGTTCTATATGCAAGCATCAGTGTCTTGAATTTGATGTGAGCCGCAACCAGGAGCCAGTGCAGGGAGATAAAGAGAGGTGTGACATGGGCCCTTTTGGGCTCGTTGAAGACCCGTCGTGCTGCTGCGTTCTGAATCATTTGTAGAGGTTTGATAACATTCTTTGTTCATGGGAACAGATTTGGAGAAGTGTAGCATTATTACGGACTTGTGTTTGAGTTCAAAACGTCTTCATGATGGATTTGTTTCAGCTTTTGTGTTCTCAAGATGTGAACTAATGGACTGGAGTGGTGTGAATTAATCGTGGATTATTTGTGATGATTTTATCAGCTGTTTGGACTCTCATTCTGACGGCACCCATTCACATCCATTGGTGAGATGGAATGACACAATTCTACAAATCTAATGAACAAACATGCCTGAGGCCTGAGGGTACACTCTCATTTATGGATGAACTGTTCCTTTAATGATTTCTTTAATTCGCCAACAGATCCAAATGTGTCTAAATTTAAATCTTTCTGCTGATTATCTCAATCTCAAAAATGCAGTTTTCCCCAAATCTGTCCTAACCTGTGAATAGTAAAAAGCAGCCTCTTGGAGAAGCAAGTCTAGAAACCAGAGCTGAGATTAAGACACACATTCCTTTAGATTTTCTACAGCACATTTCCCTTATCAGATTAGCACGGAGTCCTAAATAAAAATAAACGTCTCTATTAGTTGCGGCTGATCTCAGCAGTCAGAGACGCTGCCGTTACCAGCAGTTATTCAAAACGCAGCGACCGCGAGCCTGAACGAAGCCATGCAGAACGGCATTCGGGTGCTCGTCCGCCGGGAACGGCTCGCTGCGGCCTGTTGCTATGGTAAAGAAGATCACTCGTGTAGTGTCGGCATCTCTGCGGAAATAAGGGACGATTCCACCGACAGCCTGTTATTTATTCATTCCTTCATTGGTTTGTGAGGACAGGAGCGCGTGTGATGTACCTGCTCACGCACAGCTATTATTAATGCGCTGCCGTAAAACACAATAGAACATCGACTGCATGCTTATGCGCAGAAACACACTTTACCGTTATTCCCAGAGGATCAGCCTCAGCGGGGAAACACACCAGACTGCCGAACAAAATCTGGCGGGGAATTGGATTTAAGCTTGCGTGTGTTTGAGTGTGTTTGTGTGGAATCAGAATCAGATCAGGCGAAGCAACATGCTACTGCTAAACCCGACTGAGATCAATAGTCAAGCATTGGAGAATCTCAAATACTCACAGAGATCTACAACAAGGACTGATGGAGGCGTCACTCGTTCGTCTTTGCTGCAACTCATGTGTTTTTATGTCTTGAGAACCTCAACAGCTTAACTTGAAGTACTAAAAAAATAATAAAAGACCAAAATATTTTTAAAAAATTATAAATAAATAAATAAATAAATAAATAAATAAACTAGTTGCCAAGGCAACATTTCTCATTTTCATTTATTTTAACCTGAAGTACTAAAATAACTAAACACAAATAAAATTAATAAAAACTGATGTTTTTTTTTTTTAATATCTAATAAAATGACAAAAACTTTCAGCAAGAACAGAAAATATGTAAATAATTCAAAACATTAAATATTAAAAATACTAAAACTGCAATAGGATATAAATGACACTAACAAAGTACACATTAACAAATAAAATAATTTAAAAAAATCTTGAAAACCTCAACATTCTTTTCTATAATGAAATTCTACTTATTTAAAGTTTAAATTCTAAACCAGTCAGTATTGTTTTGCATCAAAAACCATCATGATCCATTTTAGAGCTTGTAGTATTTGATAGCTGTCAAAAATACTAAGTGCGACGTGTTTCGGTGGCGCCAGTGAAATGTTAGCAGGTGAAGCATAAACCTGAACTAGTGACAGCAGATCAGTCCTGACATCCCCATCATTCTGCTGGTGTACTGCGTTAGTAGACACCTATGAAGAGAGCAGACAGTGAGATGTTCACTAGGGCCACAGACTAGCAGCGAAATCACATTTATATCACAACGGCCGTGGCGACTCGTGATCCACGGCTGGATCATCAGGAAATCATGCTCTCGATCGTCGAAGCCCCGTCCTTCTCATTAGCATACGCTCAGCTGATGCAGTCCAGATCAGAGGCGACGCTGCAAACCAGACACACACGTGGAACATTTCCATTGGACACGTTTACGCCGCTAATGTGAAGCGGACACCAGAGCATCTCAAATCTGATGACAGCGCGTCGTTTCCTTTCTTCACACGCCGCGTCTCACGATGATTGCAGAACAGAACAATCGACTCAGGTTTAATCCATCGAGAGCCACAGAGACTCCAGAATCACACACTAGTGTCCTGCACACTTACTCTATGCTGCCCACCTGCTGTTCAGTATGTAAAACACCGATAAACACATCAACTACTGCTCCGACACACGACCTCGTTACAATGCATTTCTGGAAATTATTGCACATCAGAAGCTATTCTGTCTTTTTGATCCAAAAAAAAAAAAAAAAAAAAAAAACAACACACAACAACAATAACTATACAGCCCTTCCTAAATAAACAAATAAAACAAACTAATAAAAATCCAAAAATAAAATGATCATTTTTTAGTATTTATGTGAAAACAAAATAAATAGAAAACAAATTCAAAACATTAAGAAAAACTATAATAGTACATCAATAATACCAACTTAAAACACATGCTAACTGAAATAAAATATAAAAAAACATTTTATTTCAGCTAGCTGCCAAGGCAACATTTCTCATATTTATTTCACATTTAAAAAAAAAAAAAAAAAAAAAGAGAAAATATAAAATATAAAAATAAAATCTAATTCAAAATGTAAGAGACTGTATATCAATGACACTAAAATACACATTAAATGAAACCAAATGAATTAAAATACCAAAAAATGTATATAACTTACACCAAATAAAATAACCTAATACAAATACATTTAACACCTTAACTGTCACCACCCCCATTCTTGAACATAGACGTGAAAGAGCACTAGCGAAAGAAATTGTTATAATTCATGAACGCTTTTAAATACAGGCCTAAAGTTGGTCTCTTTTTAATACAGACAATCAGCAGATTATTACGTGAAATCATTAAAAAAAAAAAAAAACTATAAAAATTTTTTCATAGAAGTTTCAATTTACCGTTAAAAAAATAAAATAAATAAATTTACTGTATTTTTATACAAAATAAATATTCACAAAAGAGCTTTTAAAGTTTGTACCAAAAAACAGTGGTAAAATATCTATTTAGAAGTCTTAGACCTTTCCAACGGTATATAGTTTGTCATGATTAGATGTAACTGTAATATAATGAAGGCGCCCTGCCAGCGGGACGTTAGGCGGTTAAAAAAGCTAATAAAAAAAAAAAAAAAAATGACAAAAAACGTCAAAAAATGCAAACCTTTCACTAACATTTAAGTGAAATATAGTATTTCGGTGATGCTAATACTAATACTATAAAACAGTATTTCGGTGATACTAAAATAACAGGTGGGAGACAGCAGAGCACACAATATTCCAGACACAGAGAGGAGCCAGAGCACTAGCGAGAGTAGTGTGCTCGTGTGTGATTGTGAACACAGCCGCTGTGTGACAGCAGTGATGAATCTCTGGTCTCCTCCCCCATCACACTGCAGCGCCGGAACGCACTTATTAGTATGACTGAACACACACACACACACACGTGGAGAAAACACTTAAAATCTAATAAAGCACACAGGAAACGCACGGCCACACAAACACAGCAGTTCCCATAATGCTCTGTGCCTCTCCTCATGGCGGCAGATCACAGATACATATAAATAGCAGGAAATCAGAAGCTGAGGAAGCGAGATGAAATCGTATTTCATTTAGTGGAGTAATTACCGTCAGGTTACAGCAGATCAGCTCCATTTGTCTTACTTCATCTGCAACTCTGCATGAGAAATTCAACACGCGTGTACGTGCCGCCGTATATGTGCATTTATAATTGCTAGTTAATCACGGTTTATGAGAGCGATATATAGGTACATGTATTTGCTCTTGTTTTCAGTATAAACTCAATTTTGATCAGTTTCTCAGAAAACAAGACTTTCATTTCAGATCTCCAGTCAATGTATCTTGCTTTAAGGATATTTAGATATTCGTACTGAAAAACAAGATAAAAATACTGAGGAAAATATTCATGTTTTGCAGTAAATGCATCATTTATTGGCATAGCTATTGGCAAAAAAACCTTTTTAGGCCTTATTTTGTGGAAGGATGAATTAAGACTTTTAAGGCCTTCTTGAGATCTACAGAAACGATTTTAATACAAATACATTAGTTCAGAGTGCATTAACTAATGTTAACAGACACTTTTGATTTTAATAACATTATTTAAGGTTGAAATACTAATCATTGTTACTTGTAGTTAAGTAATGTTAACAAATCAGCACAAAAAAAAAATTATATGATCAGTCATGGCAACTTACGTTTTTACATTATATTAACTCAAAATAAACTGAGCAATTTAAATTTTTTTTGTAAGTTACATTAAATTCAACTTGATTTTTAAAGTTAATTTAAGACAGCAACTGAACGTTTGTAAGCTGAAATATGTGGAAACTGTTTACAGTAAAAGTGTCACCTGCATCATATATTCATTATAATGACAGAAAACATACAGACGATACATTCTGCAACATAAAACCACTCACTACCATCACAAACAACAGCCACGACGGGGGGCAGCTTGGTCACGAGTGTGTGTGTGTGTGTGTGTGTGTGCATAAATCAGCTGTTTAAAATAAAAACAGCATCCTCACAGACACGGAGCCTCGTGTTTCTGTGCTCTGGACACACATGAAGGCGTGTGTGATATTCAGACTGCATTACCGGCCTGCCCTTTAAGAGTGCGTGCGCTCAGGTCAGTGTGTGTGAGTGTGTGTGTGTAAAGGGCAGCCTGTGCATGTTTATGAGCTCGGGATGATGTGCTCCAGCGGCCCCTGGAGGCCCCGCATTAACAAACACAGCAGGACTCGACCCTCATCTCATCACTGAAACACTCCACTCATTCTCCCACCACCATCATCATCATCGTCATCATCATCATCAGCGCTTCCCCACCATGTCCCTCATCAAACACACCTGATTCATCAGCAGCTGCACACGCGTGTGTCTGTCACAGATCTAAATGCACACATGAACAAATTTATGTGTTTAATGATGCTTTCTTTGTCTGTTACACAACAAACACTTGAATATCAAGTCAAATCAAATCACCTTTATTTATATACCGCCTTTAACAATGCAGAATTGTGACAAGGCGGCTGTACAGTATTAAATAGGAAATAGTACACAGACAGCATCCTTCAGCAGCTGATCACCTAAATATGCCAACTATGCATTATTTAATTAAATATTTCAGAGTTCAGAACAGAAATCTGAACTTTCAGGCTCAATATTTTAGTTTGATTTTATTGACATATTAAAAGTTTTTCTAGATGGGGTTTTGGATTTCTCTTTTTAATCACTCCATAAATCAGAAAATGCTGTCAACAGACAAAAAACAAACATTTTCACCATGTTTTTAGGAGAAAAATGTTGTATAAATCAGTGTAAATAAAATACAAACAAACTTTCAGAATACAGAGAGGAATAAAACTGTAAAGTTCGGTGTTTGTTCAAAAAAACTCTTTAAAGACTGAAATCTACAGACGGAACTGGATAAAGCATAATAAAATAAATGCCTGGATGTTTCCTGTACACTAGTCTGAAAGAAGACACGATATGGAAGCAAAATAGATGAAAATTGCCCAGTGCGTGAAAAAACACTGGTTTTGCCTGAAGTGTCTTGACAAAGTACAATCAAATCAGTGACTGTTATTAGGAGTGCCATAATAACATACCGTACGATCCGAAGCGTTTGCTCAGAGTGAAGAACATCATCAGTCTGAAACACACAAACCATCCTAGAAACACAGAAAAAATAAACAGCAGCGACTGATGTGAAGAAAGAGTCATTTGAGACGACATGCGGAGCAAAGTCATAACATCCACACTTACTTGCACGATTACCACACTCACTGAAATCACCGACGCCAGGTGATTCTCTCCGTACGGCAGAGGTTCCTGAACACGTGAAGCGTCTGACGGTGGCTCTCTGATCTCCTCCGGATGATGAGAGCGTTTTCTCCTGACCGCACATGCGTGTCTGTGACCGCCGTCACACCTGCAGCGTCTACTGAGGATCAGCTGACTAACGGGCTGAGAAACAGGCAATTGTTAATGATAATAACCGTCAACACCAGTTAGTGCTTACAAACAGGGTGAAAGCAGGTAAAGTATGGCTCTGCTGTGTAAGTCATCATTGGTGTCGGTGTAAAACACAACGGCTCATTCCTTCACGCAACAACACATTAAACATCTGAAGACCAACAAAGATTAAAGGTATAAAGATGACGTGAGCCACTTTACTGGGATTCACTCTAAAAATACTCAAAATGCACTTCTTACTGCATTTGTTTACTTTGAAACAATGCCAAAAAAAATCAGACAGGGTTTCTGCAGGTCCGGTGAAGGTATTTTTGTGACTTTTTAAGATCAAATAAAGAAAATTTAAGGACTAAACTTAATTGCATTTAAATGCAAAACATCAAATTGTTCTCTTATTGTACATGTCTAGGTAGAAGATGAGCTCGTAACAGTTTGAAAATACAACTTTATACAGTTTTCCATTACTTTCTGATTTATTTGACAGAAAATAAAAAAAGCTTAAAGGAACACTCCACTCTTTTTTGAAAATAGGCTCATTTTCCAACTCCCCTAGAGTTGAAAAATTGGAGTTTTACCGTTTTCAAATACATTCAGCCGATCTCTGGGTCTGGCGGTAGCACTTTTAGCATAGCTTAGCATACACTTTCTGTCTGTCTGTCTGCGTGTGTGTGTGTGTGTGTGTGTGTGTGTGTACCTGGTATTTATCACGTTATGGGGACCAAATGTCCCCACAAGGATAGTAATACCAGTAAATTTTGACCTCGTGGGGACATTTGTGAGGTCCCCATGAGGAAACAGGCTTATAAATCATGCAGAATGAGTTTTTTTGAGAAAGTAAAAGTGTTCACAGTCTCCTCTGAGGGCTAGGTTTAGGTGTAGGGCGATAGAAAATATGGTTTGTACAGTATAAAAACCATTACGCCTATGGAATGAACCCATAAAACATGGAAACACAGCATGTGTGTGTTTGTGTGTGTGTTCAGATTCAGACGAGTCTCACCAGGCAGCCATGAACTCAATCTCCTGCCGTCTCTCGGTGCGGTCGGTCAGGGGGTCTCGTCCCTGCGGTCGCAGCTGCTGAAGAGGCCTGGAGAAAATAAAACACACTTGTTTGTGCTTCTATCATGGCAAGAGTTCTTCTGTTTCTATTCTGAACCAATCTCATTTCCTACCCCAAACGTCCATACTAACCTCTCTGCAGTTAGGAAGCTCTTTAGAACCACATCTAATCTAATCAAGAGAAAACTGACCTGTTACTCATATTGGTTGGACATCTGACTAATGTTCTTTGATTATTTCTATAGCACTTTATACAATACAGACTGTTTCAAAGCAGCTTCACAGTAATAAACAGAAAAAGAAGAATATTAATGTTCATCAGATATGATACAAACTCAAAAAGCAGCTCTACAGAAGCCCATTTAGAGTTATTCAGATCAATTGAGTTCAGTTCAATAACATGATTTATGTCCTCATATCTGACCCATATGTGTGTTGTGTAACGACTCAAATGTCGAAGAGGTTCATGAAAGGCTTTTAAAAGCATCAATCGCACATCAATCTCAGTGTTGACTAGATGAGAATCAGTGCGCGTTTCATTCAAACGTGTTTTTATATTCACAACAATCACACACATATTCACTGGGACAGACCTACTACATGAAATCCCATTTAAATTACATTTCTCTAGCTCTGACTGATAGTAAATTGTACTTTTTGGCATCTCCAGAAATGGATCATGATTTCGACATCACCTGAGGAAAAACCCGCGCATTCCAGAACGAGCATTTAGCGCATGAACGCGGAACGATAACACCTTTATTCCATTTAACTCAATACTGTTAAACTGAATGTAGGAAGCAAACTATTTACTGAAATAACCGTGACATTTACGACAATGCTTAATGAACAAAAGCACGTTTGTGCCTGTCAATCAGATCCAGATGAGCGTGCACGCGCTCGTTACGTTGTGGTTGAAACGTCGTGTCAAGTTAAAAGTTCAACTTTTAAAAACATGTCTAGAGACTTCTTCGATTTATTTTATTCCACTGCCCTGCATTTCACAATTTTAAACGCAATTCGACAGCTAAAACTTAGAAGTTCCGATCTGAATCAAATGATTCGCGAACCCCCATCGAAGTTCCGATCTGAATCAAATGATTCTCGAACCCCCATCGAAGTTCCGATCTGAATCAAATGATTTGCGAACCCCCATCGAAGTTCCGATCTGAATCAAATGATTTGCGAACCCCCATCGAAGTTCCGCTTTGAAGTTCCGATCTAAATCAAAAGATTCGCGAACCTCTATCGAAGCTCCAAACTGAATGAAATGATTCGCGATCCCGCTGCGAAGTCCCGGTCTGAATCTAATGATTCGCAAACCCGCACCGAAGTCCCGATCTCAGTCAAATGATTCGCGAAACCGCTTCGAAGTTCCGATCATCTGAATCAAAAGATTCACGAACCCTTATCGAAGTTCCGATCTAAATCAAATGATTCGCGATACGTGATCCGATTGGAGCGCTTTGAAACTGTGAATCATCTCGCAACGCAATGGTTTAACTCCAGAGTAAATGACTCACTTAAGTGATTCTGTTTGTCCGTTCTTCCGCTTTTCACGTCTTCGGCCATGTTTACATTGTCAGTAGCCTACTACTACTGGGTTAGTTTTATAAGATTAGAGTTATGGCTTAATTCAAAACGAACAATAACATGAAATTCATCACAATTGCATATAAAACAAAAGCATACCTGCATAAATGGGAAATACGTTGAAAACGTGAATTCTGTGACTCCCTCCATTGAACAACACCTGTTGGAAAAACAAGGAGTAAATACAGCAGGATAATATCTGATAATCTCACTCACGAATGCAAACAGTCACAATCGCAATCATTCACAAATACAATTTTATAATCCCACATCGCAAAGTATATTTAACAAAGCAACAAACAGCTTCAGTTCCGAATATATCATCCAATGTCAGAATATTACCGTTTAATGCCTCGATGAACCACAAGACAAACCGCCCTCGGCTCAGAACGACGTGAACTGAGCGAGCGATGCGCGCGCGCGAACAAGTATACACTCTTAAAGCGACAATGCACTTCCTGAACAAATCCTGAAAATCACTTATATCTTAACTCGAAACAATAATATATATATATATATAATAAATAAAATTACATGTATATTTTATATTCAATACAAAAAGGTTATATAGTATAAGTTATATGGTAACGAAAGTGGTAAACCCTCAACCCGTAATGATTTCATCAGTAGCATTATTTTTGGTTTGAATTTTGTGAACGGGAGTTCCTCTTTTAATATAAGTCGGGCTTCAGACTTTCGAATTCGCGATCTTGTCACGTTTTACAAGAAAAGATTATTGTCTGTTTTGCTTACATTTATACACCTTTCAGTTTTTAAGACTAAAACAAAAGATGGATTCATTGGTAGCCTATTTTTAATTAAAAGCATGACAACAATAAAACAGGCTACAAAACGAATAAGATGAAGCATGGCGTACACCACATGCTGTATTAGCCTATACCGACTAATACATTACAGAACGTACAGTTACAAACACTGAGGAATCAAATCAAATTAAAAGAAAGCATCCATAACGTAACGTGAGGTAAATGACAGCTTTTCAAAATGAAAATAAAAACAAAAGTTAAAATTTGTCGGTGACAATGCTTGCATGTTTATTTTTCCACAAGAATACCAACATGTTCACCTTCACTGTTTAAGAATCTTTTTTTTATTATTATTATTATTTACTTTAGCTTGAAAACCAAATTCCTCCTTCCCCCATCGTTTCCTCAATATTCGCGTATGTTTTGCCGCGAGCTGCGCGCACCTTCGCGCTCGTGCTGACGCGGCTAGTGGTGTAAACCAGGCTCGACATCCGAAGCGATCGCACTGAATGCGCCTCTGTTTATGTGATCAGTGAATTCTGACTCCTGCTGCAGCGCGCGCTTTATAGAGCAGAAGCTTTGGAGCGGTGCAGACCATGAACCATGAACGACCACGTTAAATTGTAGCTAAATAAAATATATTTTGCAGAAGGCATGAAGTTTTGGTGGGTGATTGGCATACTAGACAAATAACAGTTTGATCATGCATTGCTAGTGTTGATCAGGCAGGCCTTTGTTTACCTTTGTTCATTGTTGTTTATCCATGATTTCAAATAAGAATCCCCCAATAGTTTTTTTTTTTTTTTAGTGCAAACCATTAGCCCAAATTATGCAAAGTAACTACTTGAGAATTAGTTAAAGCCCAAATTATGCAAAATAACTGAGTTGAAATCGTTTGCTGACAGCTTGGTCCCCCCCAGTTAAAAAATCCCATCTGCGCCCCTGAACAAAGTTAAAGACAGCAAATCAGTCAGCTGAACTGTACATGTAGCCTATGTTTTAAACACTCTGAGTCACTGGGATGAATCAAAATCCTCTACTGAGTTTTTCCATAAATGGCAATAAAAACGTGTTAACACGGGCTATTAGTCATATGGTTCAGAATAAGGCACACAAATAGACATTTCAAGTCAGAGTGGGTTATATACTCTCGACCAGAATAAGAAGCAAATTAGGCGCAATCAAAGTCAGTCAACATGAGACGCTCATACAGTAGTTTATGCAGACACGCTGGGTCTAATCACTGAAGCTCATTCGTCTCAGAGCGTTTGGCTGCAGAGCAGCTTCCAGTTTCCTCCAGACAGGTGCCGGCGTGTGCCATCCTCATCCACGCCGATCCATCATCTCTGGAGCGCTGCCATGTCGCAGATACTCCTATATCAGAGGCTCTGATTAATTTCCTGCTCTAATCCGCTGGCAATCACAGTCTGAACACACAGACAGCTGGAGCGCTTTGAGCTTTTTTTGATATAACCAGAGGAAAAAACAACAGGGAAAAGCCTAAAACAGACAACAGTTTCAAACACTCCAGTAGACAGAGAGCTGTAAAGCAGCGAGTCGTGTTTGTGACTGGTCAATGCAGTGATCCGGTGCTGATCTAGTAACAGCTGTTCACTGCACAGCACCTGTTAACCCTAAATTACATCACGGGTGTGTGATATTTATCTTCTATGATAATACTGTAATTGTTTTAATTATTTGCGAGTTGACACTATTGAGTAGCCTATGTATACGTAGACCTATATGCAAAAAATAAATAAATAAATAAAATACATTTAATTTAATTTTTAAAAAAAACCACTGTGATGAAGCCTATTAGAATGCCGTTATAATGCCCTTATAAGTTATAAAAGCAAAATTATTCCTGTTTGGGCTTTTGTGTTTTATATTTATAAAATATAAGTTAAGCAATATCACACAAACAACAGCGCCATTTTCCTGAATATCCTGAATATTATATGTGATATTTTTTTTTTTACAACAGTTAATAAGAAGACAACAAGAAGTAAATATTTAATCCTTTTAGACACAGCATTGTCTGTTGTTTGTTTTTGTTTGTTTTTTCCGCCAACAAAAACGGTTCCAAAGAAAGTCGAAACAGGATGTTTGTGTGTTTCGGAGCAACACTGCCGTGTTTCGTTCCTGAATGAATCTGTTTTTGAACAAATCATTTGAGTCAATGATTCACTGATCCATTCATAAAGAGTCACTTGCTTCATTTATAAATGAGTCAGCCATTTTGAACGAATCGTTTGAATGAATGATTCAAGGATTCAAGGCGGTTCTAGAGTTATTTTGAATTATGCACAACAAGTCGGCCAAATACCAGTGCTACAAAAACCCACTAAGGATATTGTTTAATTACCATTGTCGAAAAAAGCCCAAAAATATCAAGAGTTCATTTTTTGTCAATACTGCACAGCCCATATCATTAGATCTCACATCTGAAGAAGAGCGGCTCAATGGCAAAACTGTGCACTAAGTGGTTGCCAGGGTGTTCTGGGTGGTTGCTAGGGCATTGCCGTGTGGCTATGCGGCATCATATAAACTCATATGACTCGTAAACTGTTTGATATTCATGTCTAGTCGATGTCCTTTGAGGTAATTAATGTTTTATATGTAGTGGATGAGATGGTTTTCCTGTAAGACGTCACGCACATTTTGCTGTCCAGGGTTTAATTGGGGCTCGTCTTAATCCTCTCGTGTCACCGAGCGGCGTTTTGCAGCACACTCCATTATGGATGGACGATTAATGTTGACATCACGAATACGCTGGAGTGAATATTAAGCGCTCAGTCCAGCATGACCACACACACACACACATACACTCACTCACACACACTCACACACACATATGCATGCATATTAATTAGCAGAAGGCGCATATGAGATGATCTTTAGCAGCAAACACACACACAGAGCTCTGCTCCAAACGCTAGTGAGCTCCCTACCTAGACAGCATCATACAGGCGTGCGGTGTGTTATCACGGTCCAGTTAACTCCTGCTGCAGCATTAATAGGGCAAAAGCATTTCAATCATTCATAGCCCATTCCAGCGCTGCACTGCTCTACACTCCACTCAAATCTGCTTTGGTGGCAGTATTTAAGGCATTTTTCACTTGGTTTAATTGCTTATATTTTTATTACTCATTTGTAAGCTGTTTTGGATATAAACATCTGTTAAATGAATAAATATAAATATATATATATATATATATATATATATATATATATATTCTTTTAAACCAAACACAAACATTCTGTGAAAACAGGATTCTGAACAGTACTGGGTTTGATGATTCATTTGGACTGTACTGCAATTAAAAATAATGTCTATGCACATTATATGTGCTGATTAAATTAATATAATAGTCATAATATAACATTAATATATGTGACCCTGGACCACAAACCCAGTCTTAAGTAGCATATTTGTAGCAATAGCCAAAAATACATTGTATGGGTCAAAATTATCTATTTTTTTTATGCCAAAAATCATTAGCTTAGGATGAAGCTATTTTGCAAATTTCCTACTGTAATTATATCAAAACTTAATTTTTGATTAGTAATATGCATCGCTAAGAACTTAATTTGGACA
This sequence comes from Cirrhinus mrigala, assembly GCA_036247105.1. Taxonomy (NCBI): domain Eukaryota; kingdom Metazoa; phylum Chordata; class Actinopteri; order Cypriniformes; family Cyprinidae; genus Cirrhinus; species Cirrhinus mrigala. Next base: position 48,622,937 of record CM070011.1, read on the forward strand.
ACTTAAAGGTGATTTTCTCAATATTTTAATTTTTTTGCACCCTCAGATTCTAAATAGATTTTTAAATAGTTGTATCTTAGCCAAATATTGTCCTCTCCTAACAAACCATACAGCAATGGAAAGCTTATTTATTCTAAAAATGGACCCTTATGACAGGTTTTGTGGTCCAGGGTCACATATATGCAGATTAAATTGATAATAAATCAAAAATTATTTTAATTCTAGCAATATATTGCTGGTATGTTGCTGTTAAAGTGGGTGTCCTTTAGTTCATTGTGTTGATCTGTCAGATGGTTGGAGTGTGTGTGTGTGTGTGTGTGTGTGTGTGTGTGTGTGTGTGTGTGTGTGTGTGGTAAACCAACAGCGCCCCCTGTTGAGTGCAGAATTGCAATGACACCCAGCACCGATTGGACTGCTTTTACCAGCCACACGCAAGATGATAACAAGACTAACTTCACTAAAAAATGAAAGTGAAATAACAAGCGTATGACTTTAATATCAGATGGATATTGTTTTTTTGTGGGGCATATTTTATAGATAGAATAACGAGCATGTGTTTATAAGGAGCTGCTCGTGCAGTGATTGGTTTATTGTTCAGCAAACACTCGAAATCCATCAGAGACGCTCATCATTACACAAACAGATGAACGTCGCCGGACGGAGCTGTTAAACGTGTTTGCTCAAATGCTTCACCTGTCGAGGGGCGGAACGGAGCGGAATCACCATGGTTACAGCGACAGACGCAGCCTGACGGACTGAAGTGTGATTAATAGCAGGAAGGCTGGTGGCGAGAGACAGATGTAGGTCATGAACGCTCAGAAAAGCATGTTGACAGAGAAATCAATAAAAGCCCCAGAGCTGCACAGCGCGCTTTCATAATCGGAAAGATTCAGCCTCTTCAACACAAAGAAAACAATTGTGCTGTGAGCCGCCGCTGACCGCTGGAGGACACTCAGTGAGACTGTATGGGTGTGTGTGTGAGGAGAACGTGTGAGACTTAGTAAGACCATATGACATCATACTGGACTGTATGAGATCATACGAGACAATGCAAGACAACACAGATCACAAGAGACTGTGCAGACCTGCGAGTGGATTCAAGAGTTCCTGAAACACCTTCGTATCCAGAAGGAAGACGAATCTACACCGAGCAGCAGGATCTGAAGATCATCATCTAAACTAATAAACACATGAAAACAAACGTGCTGTGCGTTGAGAATCATCAGTAAACGCTCTCTTTGAAGTGAAAGTTCAGTCATTAACATGATTAACGTCGGCTCCCGCTGTCTGTGACATTCATTAGAAACTGATTCATCAGCTCGTTAAAGTGACACGCGTTCATCAAGACTCACTGCAGATTCAGCGAGCAGAACAACACAAACCCTTCAGGACTGAAACATTCTGACACACATCAGTCGAACACAGCAGCAAACGCTCAAGCATCAGTCATCAGTTACATTCTGAAAGACTACGAATATTCACTGATATCGCTGATTTAATGCACTGAATCCATCGGATGAGAACAAACTTCTGAATAATGACTATTGTCTTCACACAAAGAGGAAACAGACATAATAAAATTACGAAAATATCCCAGCAGTCTTAAAAAAGTCATTACAATGACAACAATTCTTAAAAAAAAAAATTAATTGAGATACTATAATTAGTATATAAACATATATATTTTTAATTAGTTTTATTTTTAGATTTTCCACTTGTATTTTAAAGTGTTTTTTTTTTTTAATCTTTCTCTGCCACTTAAAAGTTTGGGATCAGTAAGATTTTAATGGTTTTTAACGTTTCTTATGCTCATCAAGGCTGCGTTCATTTGATCAAAAATACAGAAAAAAAAATGTAATATTGTGAATTCTTATTATGATGTAAAACAATGCTTTTCTGTCTTAATATACATTAAATGTTCATTTGTATCTGTAATTAAAGCTGAATTTTCATAATCATTACTCCAGTCTCTGCCTCTCTGGATTGTACTTTTTTGTTTTATTGTATTTATTTTATTATAGTGCAAATAAAGTAAAATAAAAATAAAAAAATATTTGGCAGCACAACTGTTTCCAAGACTGATATTTCTAATAATAAATCAGCATATTAGAATGATTTCTGAAGGATCATGTGGCACTAAAGAGTGGAGTTACAAAATTCAGGTTTGCATCACAGGAATAAATTATATTTTAAAGTATATTACAATAAAAAACATTATTTTATATTGTAACAACATTTTGTAATATTACTGTACTTTTGATCAAATAAATGCTGCCTTAATGAGCATAAGTCTTACAAGTCTATGCGCAAGTCTTACTGATCCCAGCAGTAGTGTAGGGTTTTTTTGTTTTTTTTTTCAGTTTCACTTTGAGTTTTTAAATTAATTGAGATTTTTTTTTTTGCTGTGTTCCTGCTGTGAAGCTGCTTTACAGTGATGTGTATTGTATACAGAACGGCTACAGAAATAATCGTGGCTTGACATTCACACATGCTGCACATGGAGACGTTCATCTAAAGTGCCTCACATCATGTTGAAGGTAGTTGTTATCAGTTCATGTTGTCTGTGAAATCGCTGCTGTTTTGAGCATCATGATCCGCTCTACAGGAATCATGAAGCGTTGAGAGGAGCGTCTCTGCGAATGCTCTGTGATTTGACGGGCCGTTTTTGGTTTGATCCTGCAGTGAGTCACTGTCCGCCGGTGAATCATCTCGTCTCTCATTCCCCACCGGTGTTCATCAGCTCTGTGAGAATGTCCTGTGAATTACTGTGTCTCTCCACGTCTCACTTTCATGTGTTTTCTGGGTCTCAGTTTAGGGCACAGATTCGCTCTCAGCAGAGATTGCCGTGGATGGCTGAACGTCTCTGACGTCTGAGCGATGAGCGATGCTCTTCCAGAAACTCACACTGATGGTTCCTGATGCACAGTCAGAGAAACATTTCTGAGTGGCTTTACGGACACTTTTGCTCACATTTTAGAAGTGGGCATGCCTGGAATTGTTCACAGGTGTTTCATTTCTCTGCTACTTCTTAATAACCTACTTTTAGAAATTCTTAGAAAGTGCACTGGAGCTGAAGAGTTTTCTTGGAAGTATGCACATGTACTTTTTCTTGGAAACCAGAAAAAAGTCCTGCCGTTTCAGTGGATGATTATGAGGACCTCATGTCCTGCCTCAGAAAACAGGGCCTTTTTATGAACAGCAAACGTTGTGTGTTTTGGTCCATAAGGAAAGTGTTTACGAAACCTTGATGGCAACTCTTATAAAAAATGATAGATAATGAAAGTATTTAAACAACAGAAGTGACTATTACTGTATTTCTATACTGTAAAAACATATTTTTGAAGTTTATGGAGGATTAGCAAAGATTACGGATATTTGTTTTACTATAAAACAGTGTTTCAGTTTTTAATTCAATGCACGACTTCCTGTTTCTCTGCAATTAATTGTGAAATTTACTAGCAATTTCTGAGTGAAAATTGTTTCTACTCCAGTTTTTTTTTTCCATGTGTAAGATTTAAGTAAGCATTTGTAATTTTTTAAATAAAAATATATATTTACAAAAAAAATTAAGAATTTAATTATTCCATTACTTTATGTTTGTTTGTGTGTTGCAGTGGAACAATCCCAATTACTGTACTCACTTAATAATGTTTGACCAATAAAATATTGCTATAAAATATGTCCAGACACGTCCAAACAAGTATTGTTTCTACTGATCTGAAATCACACGTAAGATCTGGAGCGCACACAGATAAACTGCAGTCAGGTAATTATGAGACAGAGAGCTGTTTGTTCTAGAGGTCAAAGCCATTACTTAAGCATTCAGTTATTTTTAATTTGTGTAGTAAAATGTCAGCATTTTACGTTCGAAATGATATGATAATTTGCATGATGAATGTCAAACACATCAAACTGTGTTCTGCATTAAAAGTGTCAGAAAGTGCAGAAAAGTGTGTGTGAAATGATATTTCTATGATGAGAGAGCTGTGCATCTGAGAGCAGAATAAGATGCTCTGTGCTTCTCACTGTGGTTCCATCACTCTCCACGTCTGTATATTTCTATTTCCAGACGTGGGTTTGTTTGGTTTTATGTCCATCACATCGCTGTGATGATGAGCGTTTCACAGTGTGATGAGATGTCAGACTCAGCGCTTCACCTCATCTGAGCTGATGTTTCTCACAGGTCGTATTTCATAAAACATCTCAATACTCTTTGATCTAAAGGCTTCAGTTAGTGATTCTAATAAATTTTCTACACAAATAAAAATTGAGCCCAAGGAAGAATTTAGCAGCTCAAATTTAAGAGTCTTTTAATTTGTGTCACATTTTGTCCTGATTAAAACATTCATGATGATCAGCTCTTTTCTCACTTTTTTTTTGCATGCATTTATAACTCTTCATGTCATTGTGCTCACACACATCTCAAATGATCTGACATATTTAAGAAATCATCCTGTTAACTCCTGCATCTCAAATATTCTGATACTGACGAGACTTGCTCATTTCGCGGTCTCATGAAAGAAACAGCGGCCCATTTATTTTTTGATTGTAGAAAACCAATACATTTGGGGTTCTTATATTTTAGCCATACAAATGTGATTCACAGTTTCATTCTTTATTAAGAAAACCCAAAACATGTGTCTCTAGAGTATGTTGTTGTGTTTTTTCTCCGTCTGTGCACGTGAATCCATTTTCATGCCTTTTTGGTTTTGTTACTGTAAATGTCCCTGATTATGGATTTACATGTTCTGCAATAAAAATAAATAAATAAGAAGCAGACTGAGATGCTGCGTGTTGAGCGTTAAATTAGTGCAGATTTGAGAACCTCCACATGGGGGCGCTGCAACCTGCCCTCTCAACACATGAGGATGAGGGGCTTCACACTCAGATCCTGTGAGGATGAGGATGAGGATGCCCACGAAGTCTATTAAGTGTTAATTAGGCATCACTATTGTTATTAGTGTGAGAACACACTAGTCGTTACAAGTTACAAGAACAAATACACAATTAGAAGAGGAAGAATCATCTCAGAGTAGAAATCTTCTATTCTGAAACGCTTAGAAAATAATGTGAAGTCCAACACGTTCATCACAAAATCAGTCCATGAACGGCTCTACTCCTCTACAGGATGGTGAGAACTAAACAGCATCTTCCCATGATGAACTTTAAGAATTAAAGTTAAACAAAAGTTGACAGTTTTACAAATGAATAAACAAAACCTTCATGAGAATCAATTTCCACCATATTTTTACAAAATAAACTAAAACTGAAATAAATGTAATATATATATAGACTTGAGTCTATTTATTTAAAAAAAAGAAGACTTAAAATGACAACAGAACTTGATCTTTAAAATGGGGGGGGGGGGGGATAAAATAATAATAATAGTTTAAAATATTCATAACAACTATAACAACACTTCAGTGCAACTAAAAAACTGGTTTAAAATATTAAAAAACCAGAGACTGAGCGTATTTGAGGTTTTATAGTGAAGTGTTTTAATCCACTCCAGAAACCTTCACATCTTTCCTCGTCCTCAATGGGAAAAAAGTTTCAAAAACAAACCAAATTCAGTTCTAAATATGCAAACTTTTTCTTTTACTGATTTCTGGGTTGTGGATTTAGGATGAAGTCCAGTGTTTCCGTGTGAAATCATAACTAGTACGATATCCAACAACAGAAGTGACGAATGTCATTAGGATCGATTAACTTGAGTTCACTAGTGCTGCACACAGAACGACGCGGTGAAAGTCTTACATTTATTGCAGGTTGTTTTTTCTCGGTCTCTGATTATTTTGGCAACTGTGTGTGTGTGTGTGTGAGACTCGTGAGCGCACAGGAGTTCCGCGGGGATCTGAGATGCTCAAATCTCATTATTTACCCAGAGTGGGGGAGACTGAGGGGCTGGGGGAAGGTGAAGCCCCCCCCCCTCTAACACACACACACACACACACACACGCACACACGCTCAGAACTTGTTGAGCTGCAGAGAGAGTCAGAAGCCGCGGAGGAACCGACTGCTCGGACTGAAGTGACTCATTCGTGGTGTTTGAGGAGAAACTCGAGCGCTAAACTACAGTCGTGAGACTTCCTCAAAGCTCCTCAGCGGTTTGAGCGCGCGTTCGTGTGATCGGGATGTGTGTGAAGTGAGACGCGAACATTGAAGCGCGTTTCTGTGGAACATGAGCTTCATGACAGACTGCATCTGCTCAAATGGAGCTGGAGTTTAACTAACAGCACCATCATGTCTAGAAGTTGCTCCTCGAGCGTTTCTGGCTCAGTCCAGCTCTTCTCCAGGATGGGTGACTTCAGCATCACTGTGGACTTTTCTGGGATTTCCTTCACTCTTGTGGAATGTTTCGATTGTCAATGAAGAAGAGTCGAGTTTGGTGAAGATTCATCAGAGGACTGAGATGATGATGGTGGTGGTGGTTAGTTGGGGCGCTTTTCTCCAAACCTGCTTGATAATGATGGTGAGGGCAAACCAGCATAACCTCAGAGAGACCAGCTGCGACCTGAACGCCGAAGTAAGGGCTTTTCTCTCTTACAAAAGTTACAAATCACTTCCTCAGAGTAGATTTTATCAATCAAATCCACAGCTCGTGATCTTTCACGGTGGAAATATGAATGTATGTGCGAATAAAAGTTACAGCTGCATGACATGAACTGGTTTAATGTAGAACCAATAATGACTCTTAATGTCAGAAGTTATGAAGTGGCAGCAGCTCTTTGATATGGAACATGCATGTGTGATAATGGAGTATAAACACTGGATCTGACACGTAACCGGCTCTTTGGGTGAAATGTGTGTCATTCGCACCAAATGGATTTAAATCACAGTGTGTGAATGGAAGATAAGAGCTGTGAACTCTTACAAAACAGTCGTTGATGGAGTTTTATAGGCTCACTTTGTTGAACGTAAGGCACAATGCTTCTGCTTGAGCTGACACTGTTATATTTAGTATAAACTATGTTTTTATTTTATGCATTCTGTCTCTTTATTCAACACAGTGTTGAAACTTGTTTCTTGAGTGTCAGACTGTCAAAGCAAGTCCTGAATGGCCGTCGGTCTGGACGTGTGTTGCCATCAACGCTTATGCCAGGCACTAATTAGATATTAACTGTCCATTGAAGGCATTATCAGCTTGTGAATAAACATCAGCTCTTCAGTGATTTCCTACAGTGGTTCTGCTGAAAGCTCTGACAGACGGTGCGGTCCGTGTTTGCATGAATCCAGCATTCAGAAAGAGTCTGCGATTGATTTGAGTGTCTTATAACATCATTATGAAACTTTATGAGCTTCAAGAGTCTGTTAAATGTTTACAAGTGTTTCACAGCTGCACATCATCTCATTAATCTGAGAGAATGAACAACACATTATGTTGTGTTAGAGTGACATATACTGGCCAATATTTGGACATTTTGAGGTTATTGGTCAATAACAAGTGCTATTCAAATCAGCATACTAGAATGATTTGTGAAGGATCATGTGACACTGAAGACTGGAGTAATGATGCTGAAAATTCAGCTGCGCATCACAGAAATAAATTACAGTTGATCAGATATTCACATAGAAAACAGCTGTTTTAAATTGTAATAATATTTCAGATTTTTACTGTATTTTTGATTAAATAAATTAAGCCTTGGTGAGCAGAAGAGACAAAAACAGAAAAATCAAACTTTTGACTGCCAGTGTTTTGTTGTGGTCATTATTGTTTCATCATTATATATATGTTTATAGAGATTTATACATCAGCTAAAAATTGAATAAATAAGCTTTTAGGTGTATGGTTTGTTAGGCTAGGACAATATTTGGCTGAGCTGCAGCGATTTGAAAATCTGGAATCTGAGGGTGCAAAAAAAAAAAAAAAATTGTCAGAAAATCGCCTCTAAAGTTGTGCAAATGAAGTTGTTAGCAATGCATATTACTAATCAAAAATTAAGTTTTGATATATTTACGGTAGGAAATTTACAAAATATCTTCATGGAACATGATCTTTACTTAATATCCTAATGATTTTTGGCATAAAAGAAAAATCGATAATTTTGACTCATACAATGTATTGCTGGCTATTGCTGCAAATATACCCGTGATACTTAAGACTGGAAAAGCCTAAACCTCTGAAACCGTCTCATTCTTTCCTCAGCAAAGCGAGCTCAACTCCTTCCTGTGGACAATAAAGCGAGACCCGCCCTCGTACTTCTACGGCACCATTCACGTCCCGTACACGCGCGTGTGGGACTTCATCCCCGAGAACTCCAAAAAGGCCTTCCAGGAGAGCAACATCGTGTACTTCGAGCTGGACCTGACGGACCCGTACACCATCTCGGCGCTGACCAGCTGCCAGCTGCTGCCGCAGGGCGAGAACCTGCAGGACGTGCTGCCCAAAGACATCTACCGGCGGCTCAAGAGACACCTGGAGTACGTCAAGCTCATGCTGCCGTCCTGGATGACGCCGGACCAGCGGGGCAAAGGCCTGTACGCCGACTACCTGTTCAACGCCATCGCCGGAAACTGGGAGCGCAAGCGGCCCGTCTGGGTCATGCTGATGGTGAACTCGCTGACGGAGGCCGACATCAAGACGCGCGGCGTTCCCGTTCTGGATCTGTACCTCGCGCAGGAAGCCGAGAGGATGAAGAAGAAAACGGGAGCCGTGGAGAAGGTGGAGGAGCAGTGCCATCCTCTGAATGGACTCAACTTCTCTCAGGTGAGGGTATTCATTGCTTATGTGGTGCTGATATGGAGTTTATACAATTATGATTTTAATGTTTCTGAAAGAATTCTCTTCTGCTCACCAAGGATTATTTGATTATTTGATCAAAAATACTGTAAAAATAGTGAAATAGTATTACAATTTAAAACAGCTGTTTTCTATGTGAATATCTGTTAAACTGTGATTTATTTCTGTGATGCGCAGCTGAATTTTCAGCATCATTACTCCAGTCTTCAGTGTCACATGATCCTTCAGAAATCATTCTAATATGCCATTTTGGAGTAATGATGCTGAAATTTAGCTTGGATCACAGCAATCAATTACATTTTAACAGATATTCACATGGAAAACAACTATTTTAAATTGTAATAATATTGCACAATTTTTACTGTATTTTCTTTAATCAAATAAATGCAGCCTTGGTGAGACTTCCGTTAAAAAATTTCAAACAATTTTAATTAATCCAAACTTTTGAGCACTAGTGTAGCAAAAACAGAAACAGCGTGGCCATCAAACTGTGCTGTTGTTTGTTGTACAAAAGTGCACTTTTATCATTAGTGTCAGGGCCGTTCACACACAATGCATGCATTTAAAAACATGTGAGGTGCTTAAAAAACAATGAGATCATCTAGTGCTTGTTCACATAGAAAAAACACTTGAAAAGCAGCTGAATGCAAAGACACGTTCTGTGTGAATGACCCGAGCGTCCGTCCTCACCGGAGTGAAAACAGAGTGACAACAGATTCAGATGAAAAATAACCAACTTCCTGTTGGGTTTGGGATTTTGCTCCAAGAGACTTTTCTGTAGGTACTGGTGTGTTACATGCGTGTACCGATTTCCGCGCATGTATGTAAAACGTAGCGGGAGGGGCACTTCGTTGAAGGTGAATAGGTGGCGCTATCGAGCCATTTTGCTACACCCATTTTAGAAACCCAAATCAGACGGAAGTTTTCACCAGTTTTGATGCGTGTGCAAAGTTTCATGAGTTTGAGCATGTTTAGACCCTCAAAAATGCGATTCATTTTGGAGAAGAATAATAAAAAAATAAATAAAATAAAAATAATAATAATAAAAAAATAAATAATAAAATGAACGGAGCAATTCCAAGAAGGTTCTCGCATCACCGGCCCCTAATAAGCAGCAGTTTTTAGGCACTTTGCATAGATTGCATGTCTAACGCATCCCTCATTGACGACAGCAAATTACATTGATGAGGTACAATAGCGTTTAAGGGCAGAGGTGTGAAGTGTTGGAGTAAATGTAACTAATTACTGTACTTGAGTATCTTTTTGGATACTTTGTAGCTTTACTGAGTATCAAAGATATTAGCAACTTTTACTTTCTACTTCACTACAAATTTGAATGAGTATCTGTACTCTACTCTACTACATTTGAAATGAGTGTTGCAGTTACACATTACATTTTGCATGGCACCTGACTACAAAAGATACTGCCATTTACAGAGCACTGAAAGTGCTCAGCTTGTTCAGCTTTATTTTGGTTTTAGAAAACAAACAAGCTTGCTCTCGTCACACATCAGCTCTTCCTTGTTTGTGTTACATGTTCTCTGTGTCTTGTCTTGGACTTTTATGTCACTTCCTGTCTCCGGTGGTGTTCGTAGTCAGTTTGTATCTTATCTTGTTTAGCTTGTTAGCCTCCGTGCATATATAGCCCTAGTATTTCTTTGGTTCTTTGAGAGTTGTTGAAAGTAATGGTTTGTTTGTCTGTTTGCCTGTCATTCTGTTCTGTTGCCTTTGGTTTTTGGTTTATTGTTTGTTCTAGTTTTTCCATTAAATACCTGCACATCGATCCTTGCCTCTGCCTGTTTTCCCCAGCTTCTCCACAACATTACAGTTTTCCCTGGCATGTCTCTTTGAGCCTTTATTTAATATAAGTTAAATACTTAAGTACTGTTAAAACCAGATACTCTAGGACTTTTACTCAAGTTGTTTTGGAATTGGTGACTTTTCATAAGTTTCACTGTAGGGTATCTGTACTTTTACTCAAGTATGGTTTTCAGGTACTCTTTACACTTCTGTTCAAGGCTTTGTAAGATTTCTCAGAGAAGTCTCCACTGCCGTCTCAGTGCTCAGTTTGCATTTGTTGCCTTTCTGTCGTCAGAGAATGAGTGTGGAGGAAAATCTCTAACATGCAGGCCTGATTGTGCGTCAGCTGTACAAACGTTCTGCTCTCGGAGCGTCTCGTGTTATTAAAAGTGATTTGAGCGTGATGGTTGGCGTCTGAATCCGACTCAAAACCCCCTTGTTGAAGTCAGACGGCTGTCGCTCTATTAGAGCCCCGCAATTACCGGAGTCCTTCGGAGCGGCAGACGCAGGGAATCGTGTCACGGCGGCTGGAGTTTGAGCTAATGCCGTACGGAACTAAAGGGATTACGTGGGACAATTTCACCGGACGCTCGCAGCCATACAAGCAGCGCAGCTCAACGACATTCATCCTGCCGTCTGTAAGAGATTGATTATTCAATAAAGCAGAGTTACTGTCAAGTCACACTTATTTCTATAGAGCGTTATACAATACAGATTGTTTCAAAGCGGCTTCACAGAGATAAACAAGAAAATAACAGTGTTACTGCTGCAAAATTCATAGATAATCCCAATTTCAGCTGTAAAGCAGCTCTACAGAAGGCAGTAAAAACATTATTCAGATCAATTTAGTTCAGAGTTGATTCAGTTAGTGCTGCAAAGTTCTTTAATTGTGAATTGAATTCAGTTCAGATAATAGTGTCATTATGGGAGGAAAATACCATCATGACATACAGTAATGCACAATGTCATGCAAATGTCATAATCAAGTCATTTAATTTTCTAGCGCTTTATACGAAACAGTGCTTCAAAGCAGCTTCACATTAATAAACGGTAAAATAACAGAATCAGCCGTCGTTCATCAAATATGAGACAAATCCAAAATCTGCTTTATAGACAGCCGTGTCATTATTCAGCTCCAGTCACTTCAGTGTGATATTATTTTGTGATTTTTGTAATGTCCAAACGAGACACCTGGTGAGGATATTTCTCAATATTTGTTCTAAATGACCCTTCAAGATCAAAAAATATTGGGAAGAAGAAAACACTGACTTGGTGAAAGTATTTATCTGACAAATTTATTTGGCAAACTATGGCTTATCATAGAATTTGGGTTTTGTTTTACTACAAAAAATAAAGCGGAAAAACCAAAATCAAAATGCACACATTGTATATAACCAGTTATTAATGTGTGTCTGGTTCTTCCTTGTTTCTGATTACAGCAGTCACTGTGCAGAGCAGAACTTTTGCACATCATGACACAGTTTGTCATGTTTAATTGTGTTGTTACAAATGAGACACTTGAGTGCATACATTAGTTTCACACTCCAAGCACAACTATGCAATGTACTTACAATAAAACTGTTTATATAAAGAGGTGTTGGGGCCACTATACTGTACGTCAGTATCGCTGCTGCTGTGGTCTCCCGTATGAAGCGTCAGGCAAACGAATCGCTCTTTAAACTGAATGAACAGGAGAATCCACATGAATGGAGCCTGAAGATCATCCTGTTTTTCTGTCTTTGCTAAGCTCTTCAATCCCTGAATGAAATCCCTGCATGCGCAGGAGCTCAAGGTGCCTTCAGACGTTCAGCCGAAATCCCATCAGCGCCGTGACGAGGCTGGGCTTTCACGATCAGACCTCACGGTGAGCCGCGGCTTTGATTGGCTTATCCCGCACGAGAAACGGCTCCGCGTTCCTCTGTCGGACGCCGCGTCCCGTCCGGCCCGATAGATAGCAGCTCAGCGTCCGACGTGTGGATGAATGTTTGCGCCGCTGTAACAGCCATATGACGACGGACTCCGATGGGAATCTGCAGGAACGTGACGCTTGCATTAGTTTAGCTGAGCTGAACGCCGGTCGTCGCTCCTGGAGTTTCACTGTGTGCGATGGGCCGAGAGATTCAGATTTCAGATTCAACAGGAAAATAACAGAATTAGAGCTAGGCTTCATATCAAGATCATGACAAAATGAATGTGGATGAATCTCTGTGTATTCTGGCTCAAGACAGTTAGGGTATGTCAAAAAACTCTGATCGTATTTTCTCCCTCAACTTCAAAATCATTTCAAAATCATCCTACATCACTGCATCTTGGACGACAAGGGGGTGAGTGCATTATATGTGAATCTTTGTTTTGGAAGTGGACTTCTCCTTTAAGGAAAAATAAAACTGATTTCATGAGGATTTAGATTAAAAACTAGCTATTCTGTGGCGTTTAATTGTTATCTGTTTACATTCATTATCAACATCTAACCAACATGTGGAAAGCATTTCCCTCCCCATTAATGGTAAATGACTAAATGACTGTCATGATATTGTATGATAAGGGAAAAATATCTATAAAATGATACATAAATTAAATTACATTTATTCAGACACCTTCAACATTTCTGACACTAGAAAATGGTAATAAAATATGACAAAAATCAGAGTTAAACTGTCAGAACTTTGATAGAAAGGTATTACAATCAACCACAAATTCAGACAACTGTTAGTATGACAATATTTACACTATCAATACTTTGTTGACCAGTTACTAAGCACTGCTTAATTTTGTTCAGTCTGTGGTGTAAAAATGTTGCATTAACACTAGTAAATAAAAATATCAAAAATGATATCTGGTGTCTAAATAATTTTTGGCATCTCAAAATCATCATGAGTTCAGATTCTGCTGTATCAGACAGCAGTGTCATTATTCATCTTAAGTTAGTTGAGTGTTGATTCAGATCAGACCGATGATTGAATTTTTAGGTTCTCGTTGGATGTCGGGGTCGTCCCGCTCGGACAAAATCAGAAACTGTAAGAAGCGGCCAAATCCTGTAATAACTTCTGGCGCCTTTAATGCGCCTCAGCCTTGAATTCCTCTGGTGTTTTTAATGTTTACCACTTTGTGGCGTTAAACATAACTTTAAAGCTTTGAGAAAATAATCTTGCTGCCAAATCGCACTGGATTTCAAAAACACGGCCAGTAATGATAAATGGTGTTTGTACAGATGGGGCCCCTTAAATGGCACATTTAAATCTGCCGCCTCACAGCGCCGCAATCACAGATGAGTCACGGAACGATCGGAGCGGCCTGCGGTCGTCGACTGCTCAAACACAAACCGTCAGCGGCAGCTGAGCGTGTGATGAGTCTCACGCAGAACCGGCGCTGCCCTCTGGAGCTCACAGACGATGATAGGAGCGGTAACTGCCGATCTCAGACGGGCTGCTGAGAACGGTTTCAGCTCACATTCTAGAGAGAAGCCAAAACGAAACAGCTGACTGTTTCTGCTGCTCGTGTACACTAACAAACACACGGTTGCAGCGCGCTTTCTTCACAATGCATTCAGAACAACTGCGCTGAAATGACTTCAGGGTCCGTGCAGTTGGGATGAATGAAGTGTTTAGAGAGCAAATGCACAACACAATCACATTCATATAGATATGTTGATTATTGTGATTAAGATTCATTTGCATGCTGCTGGAGCTCAGATCTGTACGTCAGACGTGGTTTATTTTAGTAACTGTACAGTAAACTGTGCTGTGCACGGCTGGAAAATAACAGTGGTAAAGGAATACAACCATAAATGAACTTGTGCTCAACCTCAGGTCATCCCAGACGAAGATGAGTTTGTTTCTTCATCGGATTTGTGGAAATGCGTCATTCCATCACTGATAAAAACATCACAATAATCCACAAGACAACTCCAGTCCATCAGTTAACATCTTGAGAAGACAAAAGCTGAAACAAATCCATCATCAAGATGTTTTTAACTAAAATACTTTTTTAACTGAAGTACTTCCTCCAGTGAAAAAAGGGTCTGGTCTGAATCAGGAGAGAAATCTGCACAGATCAAGCACCGTTTACAAGACAAAGCAGCTCTAAACAAATATGTGGCTGGATTTTGACAACAAGAGATGGACTTTTTTGGATTATGGACTTATTGGCCATTTGTACCCTCAATTCTGACGGCACCTATCCACTGCAGAGGATCCATTGGTGTCATTTCTGTCTCTTTTTTTCGATACGTTGTAGAAACTCATTGGCGCTGTCGTCTTTTGCTGGCTCAGTGTGTTTTCGTCCTGAAGTTTCCACAGTAAAAACATCTCTGTGTTTCTCATTTGCGTGCGGGGTTTATTTTCAGATGAAGGTGTTTTTACTGTAGAGTCATTACACGATTTACTCCGGTGTGAAGTAGCAGGATTTTCCTAATGGAAATCGGAGGATTTTTTACAGTTTCTGTCAGCAGCTGCATTTCACCGGACCGCGTCTCTCGTTCGTTCTTCAGCAGCAGGTGTTTCTCATTTGTTTCCACTCAGCGAATACTCACACGCTCGTGTTCGAGAGTTTATTGGGAGTTTGACGCACGCCGGATTGTTTTACCTTCGTCCAGCTGGGAAAGTCTACCTGCTCAGATTGATCGTCTCGACTGAGGTGGGAAATCTTCGGGCTGGATCAGACTGAACATCATCTGTCGCTATCAGAACTGAGAGAGACGATCATCTGGCAGACGAAGAGAGCGACGCACAGCTGCACTCCTGCGTTTCATTCTCACAAACATCCGTCCAGATCAGACCGGGACTCGAGTGCTGGGTTTCCTCACCGCTGTTGACCAAACACACGGGTATCGGATGCAGCTCATTCCTCGCTGGTGTCTGTATCCGGATCAATAGCAAACTCCACAAAACTCATTAGTTCTGCTAATCTTCTCGTGAGAGCTGTGACATGAGCCGGCAGCTCGAGCGTCTGTCTGTCTCTCTATCTGTCTGGGTTAGATTAGAGTAGATCTCACGTTGTCGATCGGCCCGAGGCGTCTTTCCTCAGAAACTTGTTCTGAGGTTTTAACTTGCGCTCACGCGGGAACTCCGGAACAGTTGTCGCAGATCCGGCCCTCGGGCGAAATCATTGATCAGCCTCAGAGAGGCTCCTGTCCTACTTTACTAGTTACTCTAATTACCCGTGGTAAACAGAACACGCATATCTGTGTGCTATTTTAAGGGGCCGTTTACGCGACAACATTTTTAGCCAAAAACAGCGAAAACGGGTTTCAAAAGTGTTAGTGTTTGAAAACGCCACTTTAGCATTTCTGCCTAAACACTCAATACGGGAATCTTTGAAAACGGTGGTGAAGACGTGACGTAGAGGTTTGTAGACATGCACAGCACCTATCGATTTTAAAGGCAAGCACGAACAAACAGCACGTCAACTACTGTAATGTGAATCAATTCGAAAACGTTGTTGTGTACGTGAGAGTTTTTAAAAACGCAAGGGAAAAACTTTTCCGTTTTTTAACTACATCGTTGTTGTGTAAACATAGCCAAAAAGTTAGAGTTCTTTATTTAGAATTAGCAATCTGTTTGCACCTCTCTAGAATCTTTAAGTTTAGAGCTAATAACACAGGCCTGTATAGTATCACAAAAGATTTCAGATGTAAGTCCCTCCTTGTCTAGAATTTTTATTTTTAATTTGAATATTTTTTTATACATTACATTTTTAATTATTATCTTTCTATTAATTGTATATTTTCTGTCATTTTATTTTATACATTGTTCATTTTTACATTTATTTTATATTTATTTAAAGGGGTCATGGGATGCAAAACTCACTTTTACATGTTGTCTGAACATAAGTGTGTGTTGCCAGTGTGTGTACACAACCACACTATTATGATAAAAATCCACCCAGCAGGGGAAGACAAGAATGTCTCGATTGAGCGATTGAGGTGTTCTGTCGTTGGATGTAATAATGAACGTAGCAGTCGTCATAATGTGCTAGTTAGCAAGTTTCGTGGCTAATGTAAACATTACGGTTCGTCAGCCCACAGCAGAGAGGGGCGGGGAGAGCAGAGCTCATTAGCATTTAAAGGAACATGAGACAGAATGCTTGCTCCAAAAAGGGCTGATTTTGACAGGGTAAAAAGGGTGTTTTACACTACCACTGAGAAATTTTAACCAAAGCATGTTATAGACTTCTCATTAAGATCATATCAACTTGTGGAAAATGGGCATCCGTTGACCCCTTTAAATGACTGTCATATAAGGCCGTCATCTCTTCATACTGCACATTCTGCGTTGCTCTCAGTTGTTTATTAAATGATCCAGATGTCAAGTGGAGATGTTTCTATAGATATATTTGACATTTATACTTAAATTCTGTAGACTAAATATGGTATTTTCTTCATGCAGTCGTGTTTGTGCGTTTGTGATTGATGTTGTGCGTCTCAGTAGTTTTGCTCCAGCTAAAGCTCTTTAATGGCCATCATTCTCTGCTATTGTTGTGTCCTGCGGTCTTTGACAGGCTCTCAGGGATTTGTTTGTGCATCGTCCATTAGCATGCGTGTGTGAGTAATTACAGCCGCTATTGTTCCTCTTAACGTGCTAATACATGAGTATCAGAGAGGTGTTAACTGAATCAAACGGCGTGTTAATCTGGTGTTAGTGTGTCACGGGCTCTGATGGACAGGAGTGTGTTGAGTTAGGATGCCGTACGGGCTGTACGTGTGTTTTGTCGGTGTGGTTTCATAGTAATTTTTACATAATTATTCATAGTAATTTCATGGCAATTTTACATTTAAAGGAGCAGTCCACTTCCATAACAAAAATTTACAGATAATGTACTCATGTCTTTCTTTCTTCAGTTGTAAAGAAATTATGTTTTTTTGAGGAAAACATTTCAGGAATGTTCTCCATATAGTGGACTTCAATGGTGTCCCCAAGTTTAAACTTCCAAGATATAGTTTAAATGCGGCTTCAAAAGGCTCTAAACGATCCCAGCCGAGGAAGAAGGGTCTTATCTATTGAAACGATCAGTCATTTTTGAAACACATTGACAATTCAAATGCTTGTCTCGTCTCGTCTCTGCGATGCGTGTGGATAGTCTGTTTAATCCGGGTCAATACAGTTCGGGTATGTCGAAAAACTCCCGTCTCGTTTTCTTCTTCAACATTAAAATCAACCTACAGCGCTGTTTTACCTTGTTTTGTTAAGGGTATTTGATCTTTTTTGCATGTTCACTTTGTAAACACTGGGTCGGTGCTTCTGCAGCGATGTAGGATGGTTTTGAAGTTACTGTCTTGACCGTATCGAACCGGAGTTCACACAGACTTAGACAAGATGAGCGTTTGAGGTTAAAACACTTTCTCTTAACACAACATTGCATTTTATTTTATTGTTTTTGATTAACTACCTTTACCTAAAATGTGAGTGTTTACTGTTGCCTTTGGCATTGTTGATGTTTCCTATTTAATACTGTACAGCCGCCTTGTCACAATTCTGTATTGTTAAAGGCGGTATATAAATAAAGGTGACTTGACTTGACTTAAAAAGTAAATGAGCGATCGTTTTGCTAAATAAGACCCTGGGCCCATCAGCTGGGATCGTTTAGAGCCATTTGAAGCTGCATTTAAACTGCATTTTGGAAGTTCAAACTTGGGGGCTCCATTGAATTCCATTATATAGAGATAATTCCTGATTTTTTTTTTCCTGAAGAAACATAATTTCTTATCGACTGAAGAAAGAAAGACACAAACATCTTGGATGACAAGGCGGTGAGTACATTATCTGTAAATTTTTGTTCTGGAAGTGAACTTCTCCTCTAATTCAGTGTGTTGCTTACCGTTACTTTGTAATTACTTGTGAAATGAATTTGACAATTGTTTACAATTTTTGTGCATGTTCATTAGCTGAATGGAAGCCCGTTTCCACAATGGAATAAAAAACAAATGTAAAAAGTAATTGCAACTTGTTCTCGCAATTGGGAGAAGTCCGAATTGAGTTTATATCTTGCAATTCTGGCTTTTCTTGCAATTTTGTGAAGAAAAGTGTGAAATGTGAGACGTAAACTTAGAATTGTTTTTTTGGGGGGGAGGGGGTATGCCTTTTTATTGCGATAGGACAGTAGAGAGATGACAGGAAAGAAGTGGGAGGAGAGAGGGGAGCAGGATCGGCAAAGGACCTTGAGACGGGAATCGAACTCGGGTCGCCGTGTGTGCACTCGCGCTATGTGTCGACACGCTTACCATGAGGCTGTTGGCGCCGACGTAAACTTAGAATTGTGACAAAAAAGCCAGCTGGTGTTGGAAACAGGCTTCCATACTGATGCGACGCTCTGTTTATGGATTGTATTTCCAGATTAATATCTGCCTCATCTTCTAATTTCTTCCCGCTGAACGTCTCAGTGTTTTGTAGCGTTTCTTCGAGCTGAGGGATTGTGGGTAACGTCTGCCGTAGCGAGTGCAGCGATGTTTTAATCTCGGAGCAGACGACTTACTCAGCGTGATGAACGTGATGCGGAGCAGCTTCAGTGCCGAGCGTGAAGAGCGAGTCGAGCGGCTAATGAAAGCAGCCGGTGGTGGATTCACACTTCTGACTGTTGACTGAGGCACTTTAACACGAGCGACACGCAAACGTCCCTGTCAGCGGCAGATCCGTCTGCGCCAAAGACTGCTGTGTGTTCTGTGATTATATGTAAAAGTGCTCGACATTATGACCCGGTCGTGGACGGCGGTGATGTAATCGCACTCCCACAATCCCCTCCTGCAGCACATGAAAGACGCTGCTGTCAAACTCTCTTTTACGCCGTCGGTCAGTGGCTCTTTGAAGTCTCTCGCCGGCTCTCTGCTCCTCTGACCGATCCACGGAGCGAATCGCCCGAGCGCCGCGCCGTATTGTTGAGCTGTTGTTCTTGGTTAGCGGCTCCTGAGGGTCTCGCGGGTGAAAGCGTTCGTTCGTTCGCTCTCTCTCTCTCCCGCGGCCTGCGCCCCCGTATTGTTTACTTTTTGTCCCGGCTGAGAGAGAATTCCACTCACTCGCATGAAACGCCCGCGTTTTCAGGGTCATTTACACCCAAAGAGTGTTTGTCTTTGGGGATGGAGCTCTTTGTGTGTGTGAGAGAGTGTGTGTGTGCTCATTGACCTCATAAAAACTGCACACACACACACACACACACACACACACTCTCACAGTGAACATGCTGTCAGTCTGTCTGTTGTTTAAAGCCCTGAACACAGTCCAAGATTTGGATGAGTTTGTTCATCAGATTTGTAGAAATGTGTCATTCCATCACTGTCTCACCAATGGATGTGAATGGGTGCCGTCAGAATTAGAGTCCAAACAGCTGACATCACAATACATCAAAAACAAAAACATCACAATAATCCACAAGTAATCCACACCACTCCAGTCCATCAGTTCACATCTTGAGGAGACAAAAGCTGCATGTTTTATAAGAAACCAATGCAGGTAATGAGAGTAATCAGGTTACTTTTTTCAAGTAACTAGTAAAGTAACACGTTACAGAGGCAGAGGCTCTTCCTTTAGCCTGGCACTTATTCATTTCATTTTTGATGTGAAAGGGCCTTTTGAGTTGCCAAAAATATAACTTGGGTATTTTGTTAGTAACATACAAATAAGCAAGCCCAGCTCTGGTGACATAAAGCAACACATCAAAAAAGTCATGTGACTTTGCGGTATGGGACGGTAAAACCCGTCTAACCAGCGGACCGATCTCGTTCCACAGCATCTGAAATGCTGTTATGGTCATTCTGAAACGCCTGAGCAAAGTCTGTCATCAAAGTATTTCTGTATAATTGTCTCCGAAAGAAATGATCACATTTATTGTGTGTTGTCTGCTCGCTCTGAAGCAGTAATGACTCGCAAGTATTTTAATATATATGACAATTCCTATATTCAGTGGCTTCTCCTACTTTTCTTAGTAATATATAGCGTCAGTTTATCAGGAAGTGACGATTTTGTTTTCTTTGACTTGTTGGATGGAAATGGTGCTTATTCCAATTTTTGCGCACAAGTTAAATTCGCAACTTTGGATGGAAACCCGACTAGTGTCGCTTTAAAATAAGAATGACAACTTCAATATCTAGTATAATGCAGCTCTGCAGTGTGTTGGTGTTTTTCCTGGTGTCCTCATTGGACTGAGCAGAAGAAATGAAGTGAAGATTTCCACTAGTGATGGGTCGTTCTTGAATGATTCGTTCATTTTGAACGAATCTTTAATGCGACTCGGGAAGAACGAGTCGTCTCGGGGAGTGATTCGTTCAGTCACACATGCGCAACATCCTATTAGGTTCTGTACTGGAATTAGTTCACCTGTTTCGAGTCTTTGGGTTTTTTTTGCGTCATTCGTTCATCTTATGGGGCTGTCACGTGATGAACGAAAACTCGAGAGATGAACTAATCAATTCTCTTTCCGGCTCAGACTGCATAGGTTAGGCTTATGGGTATGTCACCCGATGAACGACCGACTCAAACCCGAAAACTTGTCAGATAAGAGGCAAGGTGAGCCAATCATAGACTAAAGACCCAGGTAAACAATGAATGAATCTTTTCTGTTCCTTATAGCATTATAGTTTTGTTTGTAGTGTGATTAACATTTGTGTAAGCAGTAACG
The DNA here is from genome assembly GCA_036247105.1 of Cirrhinus mrigala. NCBI lineage: Eukaryota > Metazoa > Chordata > Actinopteri > Cypriniformes > Cyprinidae > Cirrhinus > Cirrhinus mrigala. The sequence continues at coordinate 48,644,083 of CM070011.1, forward strand.
TTACATGTGTTAGACAGGTAACACGTAACATCTTAATTATATTTTGCTAAAATGAACGAAATGACTCGAAAAAAGATTCGTTCATTTTGCTGAATGAGACTCAAAGGCCCGAGTCGGTAAAATGATCCGAACTTCCCATAAATAATTTCCACATCACAGAAGGCGGAGCCCCAGAGCCACGCCCACCTGTTATGTAATCGCCATAGACCAATGGTAGTTTGAAGGTGTTTACCAGCCGGAGAGAACTTTGGAGGAAAGTTCACTTCGGCAAGCTGTTTTGAACTCCCGAAACAAACTGCAAAAGAGCTTCATTTTGGCCTGATTTCATGTGCAATGGCTTCACATGTCTGTTCTTCAGTCGGGGCCTTTATATCTGCTCTTCCACAATTGATTTCACTCATGCAACTTTGTCTTTTGTTTGTTTCTCTTTAATTTTGTAAGCACTTTTGGAGACATTTTAGCAGAGTTAAATCTTTTAGGAGTTTTTATCTAAAACAAACTTAAAAAAATCTTATAAAGGATTTTATAAATTGCACCTTTATACAATTTTAATTTGTTACTCCACCATGAAAGTAATCAAGGAAGCTGGAGTTAAAACACCAACCGACTGACTGTCCAGCTCTTCCCTGTTGTTCAGGCTCTCGTTCTCTTCTCACTCTTCTTATTCTTCTCCCAGCGTTTGTCAGAATTCCTCTGTGAAATTCCTCACGTACAGGATCGTTTCTCTCGCTCGTAATCACACGGATGCATTCAGAAGCAGCTCCATTCCAAATATGTTTAGAATCTGCGGCCGCTCTCGCATGTGTGTGTGTGTTTGCGGTCTGACGGATGGACTCTGCTGCCGTGTCTACATCAATTTTGAAGTCGGTTGAAAAGCCACAAACGGGCGATGGCTCACGGCCACATGCGGATCCATTACTTTGGGGCTGAGAGGTTATCCGCACATATTTTCCACTACAGGGACGATTTTACGTGGTGGGACGTTAGGATTTTCAGCGTGAGACCGCAGTGCTGAGACGCCGCGTTCGAGGCTTGAGCCGAAGCCAAGCCGACACGTGCAACTCCACGCATTGCTATGGTTTGATTGTGCATGTGAGTTCAGTGTCAGAAAAGACAACTTTGTTCTTTATTTACCACTAAAAGGTGCACATTAGTACCTCAGAGTAGTGGTATGTACTATTAAGGTTTACAATGAACGTTTTAGGGGTAAATACACAAAGTTTTTCTTTGTTTTAAGGGTTCTGCACCAGTGACAGGCTGTTGCACCATTACAGGTACAACTTTTGCACATTTTTTGAGTGTTGTGGCGTGATAAACGTTTTAATTTTTTTTCTAGCTCTTGTACATGCTCAGATTCATTTAGAGACTTTATGTAACGTTTAACACTTATGCTTAGAGTCCGTCATCGAGACGTCTGGAGGTGCTTTTCATATCCTGTTTTCGGCTCAGCGGTTCTTGCGAGCTGATTGGCTGAGGCCGCTCGTGTGGGCCGGACGGAGCTGTCAATCAAAGCGCAGTCACTTTACTTTAGCACATGACACTGATTGTGTCAGACAGCGTAAATATTTGGCTGCGATTGAGCGCTAGGGTAAACACGGGGCCTGTGGGGTAAATGCAGAACACAGACCAGTATGGACTGAATGACCTGTGTTTCTCTAGACAGATCAAAGCACTTATGCATCACGTCTACGCCAACCTCCGTTTGTCTGTTCGTCACACACCCGCACCGCAATTAGTTCCAGACGAGAACCGCCGGCTTACAATCAGATTAGACATAAAGTCACTTTAGAGCTCAAGATTGACGGCCTACAGCATTTCCACAGATACAGACATTTCCATAAACACATGTACTATCAGTGCATTAGTGGCTCTGTTTTCAGGAACGAGTCATTGAATCATTCATTCAACTGATTCATTCTGAAATTAAATAAGTGCCACTTTACGAGTGAGTCACTTGAATCATTCAGCGCCATGAGATCCGCGCCTGTATCTCATGCTTAGATTCTATTTAAAATACTATTTTAATATGAATTTAGTGTTTGCATATACAGACATACTGAACCTCCCATCTCTGTGTGTGTCGTTTTCAGAAGAAGGAGTGATAAAAACGTCTCGTAACTCTTGAGAGGAGAGCATCAGAGCCGCCGGCGCGTCTCGTGGCCGTCTAAAGCGCTCGTCCTGAGTTCGGCTGGAGCCGCAGCTGTCAGGAGGACGTTTAAGGCGTTGATGTTTAACTCACTAATACGAGCGGCAGACGCCGCGGTGCGGGAATGTTTACGGCGGTACTAGCTGCTTTTAGTGATGTTGTTGAGCCGGTCTGGAGACGACGCGGTGAGATAAAGACTCTCCACAGGGAAAGAAAATAAAGCAGATGGCACACTGTGACACTTAGTGAAGTCTGCAGGAGATGAAACAGAAAACAGCGTCTTGTAATGTTGTGTAGAATCTCAGTTTCTCCAGAAGTTAGGCGCGCTGAAAATCATCTCACAGGCAAGCTTTGCTCTCTAAGGTTTCACTTAATGCTTTATTAAATGTATTATACATTCATTTGATCACATCATGATTCTCTCAGTTTGTGATGGTAAAAGCAGTGAGTGAATCCTTTGAGAGTCAAACTTGAATCATCATGCAGCTTATGAAGAGTGCGCTTATGCACCAATACAACACACTATAAAATGATTCGGCTGAAGTTTACTGATTACTTCACAGCTATAAAACAGCTCTGCTTATTCATTGATTGATTAATTGATTCATTTATTCCTGGCCAGTCATTTACATGACAGCAGTGTTTTGAAGCGGCAAACTTTTGAAAATGCCGTTACCGTTATTGTCTCTGTGTAAACTAAAATGTGAATATTCAGTCTGTAGGTATGCACAAGTTTCTTTACAAAGTAACATCTGGCATGCAGAATGCAGCGCTTTAGTCATTTTCACAGATCTGTGTGAATCGATTTGACAGAGTTGTCATCTGAACGTGATTTTTTTAAAAATAGCAAAGGAATGAAAATAATTCAGTTTTGTAGCACACCACTGTACACCATCTAATCCGGTCTGAAGGCAAATGATAACTAACTAAACTAGTTTACTGGGTTGAAACCAAGTGACTAGTTCTACATGATAGTTTGTAACCATGACTAAAGTTTGTATAAAAGCCTGATGGTGGCATGTGAGAGTGTTTTTGTGTGTGTTATGACTGTGTGACACTGAGACTAATCAAAGCCAAACTCAATCACAGAGTAAATGCAGTGAAAAGTGAGGAGCTCAAACACACACACACACACACACACACACACACAAATGCTCTGCTTTGAATTAACGCGAGTCTGATTTCAGCATGTGCGTCTGAGGCGTCACGTTACTCCTCTGCTGGTTAAACGCAGGCAGGGCATCGTGGGAAAGTTTCCCAGCTTATCAGAGTCCATTCACAAATACCGCGGCCGTATTGCAGCGCCGTCGCCGGCGGTGCGCCGCAAGCTTTGGCTTTGTTTGTGTTCTTAACTGGTGGGAAAACAGAGTGCGGATGATGTCATGAGAAAGAGGTCGGTGCCGTTAACGGCGTCCTTTAGCGCGGGACTGAGAGGACGTCCAGCACTCACAGACAGACGCTCCAGGGCCGCTTGACGCTCACAAGAACAGCTACGACGGCTCACGTCCACCGCACACGTACGGCTAAAGACCTGCTGTCTAAACCAGAACACACAGATATCTAACAGAACAGACTGTAAACACAGATGTGTGTGGCGTTCAGATGTTCGGAGTCACTGTAAAGGCCTTTCACTATTTCACTATTACGATAACTCTTATCATGCTCACCAACACACAGTGACTTTCTGTTCATTATCAGCACGCTGCAGCTTTGTCATCTGTGCCTTTAAATGCTCGAGCTCATTAAAACAGGATGGATTCTGATTGGCTGTCAATGGTTTTATCATTCATAAGCTGAAACAAAACAAGTTCTGAAAGTGATTCCGATAATATCATTCCTCTGTGTCTTCATTGCTGTGACTTTGCTAATCTCTTGGAGTGATCATTAAAACTTTATCATTATAATTAATGTTATAGTAATTGTCCTTGGTGTGAACAGCCTTAAAGGAGCAGAAACACTACACTTCGCATTCCATCGACTTCCATTCATACGTATGTGAATGCAGAAGACCAGAAAGAATTACGTCCTGTAAACATGTATGATGTGAAGATGTGGGACCAGTGGAAGTAAACTGGAGTTTTTTTATTTATTTATTTTATTTAACCTTTATTTAACCAGAAAAAACTCTCTGAGATTAAAAATCTCTTTCACAGGAGTGTCCTGGCCAAAATGTGCAGCAGTACAATCAATTACATCACAAATAAACATCACACAGACAGACTAAAGACACCTAAAAACGGTTGCATATTGTTAGATCAACTTCCATTTGCCGGATAACTGTTTTAAAATGATCTAGAGTCAGCAGATTTTCTAATTTTAATTTAGATTGGAGGAAATTCCAATCAAATGGCGCTGCATACATAAAAGACTTCTTACCTAGCTCAGTTCGAGTAAAAGGAACAAAAAGAGTATAACAATTTATAACGAACGTATCGTTCGAGTATAACGAACGAAGATAATATTTCTTGGTAATTTTATTTCTTGGTAATTTTCGGTTGCATAAAACAGCAGAGATAAGAAGGCAACAACCCCAAGAAGGCTTTATAAATAATTAAGTACCAATGCATGAGTTGATTGCATAATTTTACATTTTGGATGTTTTACGTTGAATTATGTTTTTTTAAAATGTGATATTTGTAGCAGTAGCCAAAAATACATTGTATGGGTCAAAATTATTCTTTTATGCCAAAAATTGTTAGGATATCAAGTAAAGATCATGTTCCATGAAAATAATTGTAAATTTCCTACTCTAAATATATCAAAACTTAATTTTTAATCAGTAATATGCATTGCTAAGAACTTCATTTGGACAACTTTTAAGGCAGTTTTCTCAATATTTAGATTTTTTTGCACCTTCAGATTCCAAATACTTATTCAAATAGTTGTATCTCGGCCAAATATTGTCCTATCCTAACAAACCATACATCAGTGGAAAGCTTATTCAGCTTTCAGATGATGTATAAATCTCAGTTTCAAAAAATTGAGCCGTATGACTGGATTTGTGGTCCAGGGCACATAAAAGCAGCAGAGCACGACGTCATGTCATGAGCATTGCATTGTTTGTGGTCACTTCATAAGTCTAGTGTGATCAGTCTGTAAGAGTGAAATTCTGATCAACAGCAGTGTTCAATACCCTGAACTCTGAATATATGCTTACAGTTTTGGAAACTAAATCATTCATCAGGACTAAACTAGATAAACTAGTAACTGTAAACAAGAACAATTACCATAATGACAACAATAAAGCTACAGTGTTAAAAATCAGTCTAAATTTAAAAGAATAGTGAAGTCCGAACCACAACTCAGAATCACTTTCAGCAATGAATGAAGAACAGCCCGTCAGAACGACTGGACTTAAAGAGGCCGAGCATTTAAAGGGACAGATGACAAAACGGCAACATGCACTTATTACAAACAGAACAGCATCTTACACTGGGCCTAAACGGCCCTAAAGACTAATGTTGTTTCAGCCCTGCACAGCGACGATGAGGAGTTTCGGCTGACTGTCCTGCAGTGAGGATGGGGAGCGTTTGGGAAACCTGTTTGGACTCAATCATCAGTATTACGTCTGAGATCGCCTTGGGTGCAGAAATCGCACGCTTCAGCTTCGCGGAGTACTTTCCGCACGTCCGTCGTAACGTAACGGTTTCCGATTTCCATCACAAAGCTGAATTATTGACTTTCATAGGGCCGCAGCGCTTTGATATGAAGTCGCTCTGGTTCCCGTGCGCGTGAATGTGGCCAGTGACCCACGGAACGGACACAACGGAGGAAGAAACAGCATTCGTTCAGCCCCGTCTCTTTCATTCAGCGCCTCCTCCTCCTCCGCGCCGTAATTTAAGGGGCTGAAAGGCTCTTTTGCTGCCGTCGAGGGGGAGCCGCGCCGCTGAAGATGCTTTGGCCGCGGCAGATGGAGGGAGTTTTTGTGCCGTGGAGTTTGGGAGGCTAGCGGGGTGGCGATAGGCTAATTTGAGCAGCATAAAGCCGGCGCGCTTTCAAATGCAGAGCAGGAGGCTTTGATGAGCGCGGGATGAAAGCGCGGGGAGCCCGGCGGCCGACGGGGGCTCTTTGTCCCAGACAAGAAGGCATCTGCTGGGCTTTGCCCTCCTCTCTGGGACGAGCCCCTCAAACAATGACGGACGGGGCCAGAGAGTGTCATCGGCGCTGATGAAAAGAGCTCAAGAGAGTGTGTGTGTGTGTGTGTGTGTGTGTTTGTGTGTGTTTCTGTGTGAAAACTCTTAAACTCTTCTGCAGCGTTTGGCTGTGAGCTCACAGGTGGAGGAAACTTGATTGATTCTCCTGTTGGGACCAAATACACTTGTTTGTTTGGCAGAGGAGCTATTGTGAGTGATCAGTCTAAACCGTGTGTGTGTGTGTGAGAGAGAGTAAACACTGGGGAATTTCATGGTGACACAATGGTGAGCTGCAGCAGCAGAAGCAACAAAAAGCGGCAGCTAGAACTAATTGAGAGAAACTCTCCTCCGCGGCGCCTTTGATCTGTGAGAGATTCACTCACGCTTCACCAGAGCCCCATTCATAAACACAGCACTTCTGCTTTTAGTGCTGTTTACCAAGTCAGTCTTCACTAGTACTAGTCCTCATATACTGATCAAACCTCAGAGTGTTTGTGATCCAGACATGAATGATCTTGTGAAAAATTCATCAAACAAACACTCGGAACAGCATTTACATTTTCTGATAAAGTAAGATAGACAGAGTAATCTCTATGTGACTTTTTAAAGTTAGTTTTTCAGCTACACTCCCATAGAAAGCAAAGACCTTCCTGTATTACTGTATATTTTTCCTTCATAATGTTATTTATATATATATATATATATATATATATTCATATATTCATATATTATATTTATTTATTAATTTATTAATTACCTAGTACTTATTATTATTTTTTTATTATCGTTATTTGTTACTGTTATGTTGCATATTTGCACTGCACATTACTGTTTTTGGCAATATTGTATGTAAACACTTTACTTCCAATTAAAAGATTACTGGAGTACATTTTACAAGAAAATATGTAATATTTTCTCACAGATATTTCGTATTTCATATCATATTTTCTACTCAGATTTCATGTTTAATCCAATCTCTTGTTGTTTCTTTCTTAGTGGAAATTGTCAATCCTACAGCATTTTTTGTCAGTGTATTTGGGGTGTTTATTTTCTTGAGCAGTTCTGTCTTGATTATAGAGTCAGTTTGCATGAATACAGTACAATAAAGCAGCTTTAAGAAAAGCTGTTTGGATGTTAAAAGAGAGTTAAGTTTAACATGAATGATTTGATACAAATTTCATCAAAGCACATGAATCGGCTACATTCATGCTGGGTTAATTATAGCCTTTTTTCTCAAATATTATGTAAATACAAATGCATCTCTCTTTATTTATACAGCTATAGAGTAAATAATACACAAATCTGCACATAAATCTTTTGTTCCAGATTCATACACATTATTATTATTATCTATTGTTAAGTTTTACTATTTAAATGTTTTTTCTGTTCTCATGTCAGACATGTATGCATGCATGTACCAAGAGCACCTTAAAAAACCCACAACAAATTCCTTGAGTGTCTACGCACACTTGGTGAATAAAGCTGATTCTGATTCTGATTAAGATTAAGACTTTGGCCCACAATGCACTGGGGCTTGCTTTGCTTTGCTTTGACTAGTCTTACAAGTTAATCATCTGTTTTTTCTTTAAGACTGGCCAAAACTTTCTAATATGAATCCGAACAGTTAGTCCGGTGAACAGTGTTTGGTCAGTCTAGTTCTTAAAGGGACAGTTCACCCAAAAATCATCACTGTCATCATTTATTCCCACTCATGTTAGTATGACTAACTTTCTTCTGTGGAGCACAAAATATGATATTTTGAAGGAATTCGTGAATGTTGGTAGCAGTTTCAGTTCTCATTGGCTTTCACTGTATGGACAGAAAGTACAATTTTAAAAAAATAAATAAATCAATAGGAACAGTTACCAACATTTTTCAGAATATCATCTTTTGTACACTAAATAAACAGTCAGTCAAGCAGGTTTGGATAACATGATGCTGATTAAATGATAAATGATAAATAGGCAATATCACACGGGTAGACATCAGATATGGCTGTATATTGGCACAGCTGTGATTCGTGAGCGTGATGCTGCATTTATACGACCGTTCGACAGCACAAGCTTTAAAAACCCTCTTTTGTGCAGAACTACTTCCTTCCACCATGGATTCGAATCAAAGTTTGACAGTTTAACAGCTGAGCCCAAACCATCACTTTAGAACTAGTAACGAAGGAATGTTGGGTTGCTTCATTACTGTATTAAAAGCCATGTGTTATGTTTAGTACTGAAAGGGAGATTGACAGAACGATCGTGATTTTACCCAAAACGAATTACATCTCATGTTTAACCACTACAGAGACATCTGAGCCAGCTGTAAATTCCCGGAGATCCAGCCGAATTGAGGCGCTCTCAGACGGGTTCTTGAGTGCCGAACGGCCGCGGATGCTCTGGAGCTCACGTGTCCGAATATGTTGACGCAAATTTTCAAATAAACATTAAATTATTAATAACCCATGTATTTAAGGTCCAACCAAGTACATTCTAGACTAAAAAGCTCTAAAAACTACATTCCGTGACACAAAACAGCACTGTTTTTAACACTGTAGTGGATTTGGACGTCCGTCATGACACTCGCTGTGAGAAATACGGCAACTTCGGCAAGCGGAGTGACACAAACGGTGAAACGGCTGTTGCAGTTCTGTAGGACTGTAACATCCACACTCTTATCAGCCAATCAGAATCGAGCACCAGACAGAACTGTTGTACAAATCTCTTTAAGACGCAGTCTCTCAAGAGCGTCTGTTAACGCACGAGGCCGCAGGTGTGCAGAATCAGCACTAAAGCTCTGCTGCTTTGTGTTTCAGGTGATTTTCGCTCTGAATCAGACGCTGCTGCAGCAGGAGAGTCTCCGCGCCGGGAGTCTGCAGGTGCCGTACACCACGGAGGACCTGATCAAGCACTACAACTGTGGAGACCTCAACTCCATCATCTTCAACCACGACACCTCACAGGTACACGCCAGCGTCCAGAGAGAGTCTTCACAGCTCACACGCAGTCCGACACGCGACTCCATCAGTCATGGTGCGTGTGCCGCGACGGGTCGCGTGATCTGCACCCGCCGCCTCTCCTGGCTAAGAGAGTCCAGCATCAAGTCACGGGCATTTATACAGCGCATTTTAACAAAACGGGTTGTGTCCGAGCTATTAAATAGGACAATAGTGTGTCAATAGTAAAAGTATCTCTTAAGTTTAGTTTGATGTCTGTCAGATTCGACAGAGATACTGTATAGAGTGCTACAGAAATAAACGCTAACGTAAACGGGACTGATATCTGTCCGATTTGAGTCCAGGTGCCGAACTTCAACAACGTGACGCTGCCGCCGAGCGAGCAGGTGACGGCGCAGGAGATCGACCGCTACTTCAGACAGGAGCTGATCTACAAGCGTAACGAGCGCATGGGCCGCCGCGTCAGAGCGCTGCTGGAGGAACATCCCGACAAAAGCTTCTTCTTCGCCTTCGGAGCAGGTCAGTCTCCCTCGGGACCCGTCCGGATCCTGTGGCTTTGAAGTCTCTTTTCATCTCTATTTTCTTCATTTTCTGTTCTGGGTTTGTATTTCTGTTGGGTTAGTTGAGCGTGGACGGCCGGAGGCGGATCACGTAATGAAGCGGCGGTTTGAGCCGCAGACGGAGCGTGTGACTCGCGCTCTTTGATGTGCCTCGTTTTTGACCTCGCTACGCAAATATCCGCCAACGTTCGTTCGGCTGCTGGGCGGTTTTTGACTCGTAGCCCGAATGCAAACGCCGCCGCTAAAAATAATTGTGAGCTCACGTCACAGAGATTAAACGAGATTATGCTCCTTCTAGGAACAAATCTTGACGTTAAAGCCCCGAGAAATGGACATGCTACTCGTCGTCTTCAGCTTTATTCTGCCTTTGATGAAGCGTCCGTCACAATAAACCTGCTAGCGGTTCACCGTGAGGTCATGTGTAGATCAGCCTTAATTGAAATGATGTGGAAATCTGATTAAAGCTACTTAGAACAAATGACTGGAGTTATTTTCATAGCGGCCGCAGCACTCACGCGCTGATCGCAGTTCTGTTCCTTTAGGGAAACTGGACTAACGGCCATAAACACACGTTTACCGCCACATATTCTGCTTCATTTAACTCCAGATTGAAAACAGAGAGATTATAAACACGAGGAAACTTGGTTCTAAATGACCTCTCAAACTCTCTCTCTCTCTCTCGTGTGTGTGAGTGTGTGTGTTATAGAGTGTGTAAAACGCTGCAGTGCTTTTACTGTGAACGACCCTCGACTGTGAAATTTAAGCTTTCTGAGGTGTTACTGCGTTACTCCAGCGGTTCATTATGCTGGATTGAGCGTTAAATGAGTTCCTACTACTGCTGTTTGCTGTGCAGACAATCACTGCTGCTACTGTCTTACTATCTTTATAAGATTGTATAATATCTCATTATATACGGTGCATTTCAAAAGTTTGGGATCAGTACAACTTTTTTTTTTTTTTTTACATTTTTAAAAAAAGTCTCTTCTGACAGAAAAAGCAGTAAAAAATGTGAAATATTATTACAATTTAAAACAGCTGTTTTCTATGTGAATATCTGTTAAAATGTAATTTATGTATGTTATCAAAGCATCATTACTCCATTTCTTCAGAAATCATTGTAATATGCTGATGGCAGTATATACATTATTTATTTTCATGCCTTAGGCCGCATGTGTCAGATTAGACCTGTGTTACACTGTTTACATTTTGCAAGGATACAAGCAATCAAGCAGCTGAGGTTTGCTACATTGTGTACGGGCCAATCTATAGAATTAGTCCAAAGTCAGAGTTGGAAATGTCTTGAAAAAAAAATTATTTTTCCAAAAAATTTGTATGAATGCAAACTGTATCGTATCAAAGGAACACATTTCTAGTGCAGTTTATTCTCATATTGTATATTCAGAAAGTTTTGGAATATTTGTCTTTTCCCCAAATTTGTCACAGATTTCATACCGAAACTGGTTATACTGACCTGTTAAGATTTTGCTTACATCTAGATTGTAATTTTTTATTTTTTTTTTAATGAAATTTTGCTATTTTATTACTTTTTTTTTTTTCAGAGGTAAATCCAGAACAGTTCATTTTTTTAACAATATTTCCAGTGGAATTTATGAGATTTGTTGTGTTTTGGATCCAATTTTCTTTGTAAAAAGCAAAATGTTGATCATACTGATTTTAAAGTTAAGGATTCATTAGTTTGAATATACATTGAACCAAACACTATCACAACATCTTAGCTGATTATTCAGTATACAGACAAAACATCCCATGTTTTTTTTTTTGGACATTCCTTAAAGTTACACACAGATTTTTCAGACTTTTGAACACATTTACCTCAAAATGATGAGACCTGTCTACTCACACCTTGCAGCTGTGAGAGAGAGTGACTTGAATATTTCCTGATCATAAATGTAGAGGTGTAGTTAAAATCAGTCCCAGCCAATGGACTAAAACATTTGTTTCGCTAGTGACATGAAAATTAAATTAGAACATAAAGTTTCATCATTTACAAAGAAACTATAAAATCATTTTTTTGAACTTCACTTTTTAAAAAGATAAGATCAAAAAGACACTTTTAAAAACATTGTCTGAAAAAAAAAAAAAAAAGGACAAATTATTTCAAAATTATTTCAAAAGTTGAAATTTAGGGGTTAGGGTTCGGGACAGCCACCTCCCAATTGAAAGTACCAAATAAGTGATGATTTAATAGAAATTAAGCTTACTAATATTTTAATATTATTGTGGGTTTCAACAGATAATAGAAGGATCTTAAACATCTAAGATTTGAATGCTTAAATGCTTTTTAAATGTGTTTTGTTTGGCTGTGGGACAGCAGTTTGCACCAATTCTGTAGGATGGCTCGTACATCACTGTATGTGAGTGAACTGCACATATGCAGATAAAATAGTATCTAACTGCTTATAGATACATGCTTATATATGCAGCTTTTTAAAAAGACCTGGGCAATAACATAATCATATGAACAAACTATTAAGCTTCAGCGTGTTCTTGAGACAGTAAGCAAACACTTCAAACATCCTAGCAGCCACATATGAATGAAGAACTGAAGTTTGTGGGCTTGAACGGATAGTTATTGGCTAGTAAATCTTGTTCTGTCGTAAGTGGGTCTTGAGTCAGGCGTTTCGCGCAGCAGCTTGTTTCGTCTGTGGGTTCGGAGGGTTTGTTTGTTTGACTGGAGCTGATAAGATAAAGACAGCGTGTTGATCGGGGTTAAAACAACAGCAGAGCCACGAGACAATACTCGCAATTAGCATTCCATTGTGTGCCAGCGCGCCTCATTAGCACTGATCTCAGGTCAGCGAGGAATGGCAGGAATGTTCGCGTTCTCTCACGATCGCGTGCGCGACAGACGCCGCGCCGTAATCCTGTCAGATTCACAGCTGAATGATCCTCACCTGAGCGAATCACTGCGGAATCGAGCGTTCCGTCACCGTCTCACCAATGGATCCTCTGCGGTGAATGGGTGCCGTCAGAATAAGAGTCCAAACGGCTGACAGAAACGTCACAGTAATCCACACCACTCCAGTCCATCTGTTAACATCTTGAGAACACTATTTTTGTTACAAGGTTCAGCGTTATGGAATGTTTTGTTTGTTATCATTCAGTATCTACTTTAGAAACTATTGTTTGGTTAACCGATTGTCGGCCAGTGCGGTCTAACTTCTTATCTTTATCAGTCCACCATCAGTCGACCTCCAATAAGCACTGTAGTACCACACGTGCGCGCAAGATGTTTTTATTTCCGATTAATGAAACTGAAATCTCATTCAAGCATTCACATGCATTTTTTTCCCTCTGTTGATCAGATTATTTCAGATCTTCATTCACATTGAGCTCAACCGATCGACTGAGGTGTTTTCAGTCAGATCCAGTCGTCGATCAGCCTGATTACCAGTTCGATCAGTCTGATTACTGATTGATTGTTTGGTGCATATAAACGCAGCTGCTGATGCTCTTGGGGTTTTTTGTGTCTGCTGCTGTTTGGAGCTGCGAGCGTCACAGTGACTGTGTGTGTGTATATATGTATGTGTGTGTGTGTGTGTGTGTATGTGTGTGTGTGGGCCAATGTTGCCAAGTCTGCGGTTTTCCCGTGGAATCAGGCTACTTGTACACTGTTGCCACAGGTAGTTTTTGATGTCTGCGTGTTGAAGTGACCCCAATAACGTCATATTTAGCCCCTGAAATGCAAATTTACCAAGGGAAACAAAAACTGTTTGAGTACCAGTTGGGTGGGTTTTGTTATGAAAACCTGGCAACCCTGGTGTGAGTGTGTATATATACACTGTCGTTCAAAAGTTTGGGATCAGTATGATTTTTAATGTTTTTTAAAGAATTCTCATATGCTCTTCAAGGCTGCCTTCACTTGATCAAAAATACAGAAAAATCAGGAATATTGTGAAATATTATTACTGTTTAAAATAATAGCTTTCTATTATATTTTAAAATATAATTTATTTATGTAATGCAATGTTGAATTTTAATCAGCCATTACTCCAGTCTTCAGTGTCACACGATCCTTCAGAAATCATTCTAATATGCTGATTTTTTACCTTTCTCATCAATGTTGGAAACAGTTGTGCTGCTTAATATTTGTTGGAACCTGTAAATCTTTTTTCAGGAACAGCATTTTTTTCAAAATATAAATCTTTTCTAACAATGTAAGTCCTTGCTATCACTTTTTTATAAATTTAACACATCCTTGGTGATTAAAAGTATTAATTTCTTAAAAAATATATTTATATTGTTACAAAAGATTTCTATTTTAAATAAATGTTGTTCTTTTCAACTTATTTATTAAAGAATCCTAAAAAAGTATCACAGGTTGCAACAAAATATTAAGCAGCACAACTGTTTTCAAGATTGATAATAAATCAGTATATTAGAATGATTTCTGAAGGTTCATGTGACACTGAAGACTGAAGAGTAATGATGCTGAAAATTCAGCTGCGCATCACAGGAATAAATATTTATATATTATAATATATAATATAATATATAATATTCACATAAAATAAAACATTGAAATAGTATTTCACAATATAACTGCTTTTTCTGGATTTTTGATCAAACAAATGCAGTCATGATGAGCATAAGAAACTTCTTAAAAAAATGTTTTGAAACCTTACTGATACCAAACTTTTGAAAGGCAGTGTGTGTGTGTGTGTGTGTGTGTGTGTGTGTGTGTGTGTGTGTGTTGGGGTTCTGCAGCAGATCTTCACAGTCTGCTGCGTTTGCTGCTACAGGAAGCGTGTGAGTGAAAGCAGAGACGGCCAGACAGGCAGCCAATGACTGCAGCGCTACACGCTAACAAGGGCGGCATTTCATGCGCCGCTCCTGAGGGCTTTTCTTTACAACACACCCGTCCGGAGAGGAGAGCGTAAGCGATCCCGTTCCTCGCTCTCCATTCATGCTGCTCTGGGGCGCCGAGGCTTCACCGCTCGAGAAATAGTCTGAGTCTAAACCCACCGCATACTTCAGTTTTTACACGTACGCTAACGTATCCATACAGTGTGCATCACATGAACTTCATCAGCAGCACAGAACACACACACTGAACACACACACACACACTGAACACACACACACATACTGAACACACACACACACACACACTGAACACACACACACACACTGAACACACACACTGAACACACACACACTGAACACACACACACTGAACACACACACACACACTGAACACACACACACACACTGAACACACACACTGAACACACACACACTGAACACACACTGAACACACACACACACTGAACACACACACACTGAACACACACACACACTGAACACACACACACACTGAACACACACACACACACTGAACACACACACACACACACACACTGAACACACACACACACTGAACACACACACTGAACACACACACACTGAACACACACTGAACACACACACACTGAACACACCACACACTGAACACACACACACACACTGAACACACACACACACTGAACACACACACACACACTGAACACACACACTGAACACACACTGAACACACACACACTGAACACACACACACTGAACACACACACACACTGAACACACACACACACTGAACACACACACACACACTGAACACACACACACACACTGAACACACACACACACACTGAACACACACACACTGAACATGCTCAGCCTGAATTGTCAAAGCGCACGTACAGTGAATGCGCCACTCACACGTGAACCCTGCAGTTTTTGATTATTTGGATTAAAACATAAAACAGAACCCATAACAATTACAACTAACAACAGAATTTCTGGAAAAAAGAGCTAAACTGATTAGACATCTTTTTTGACTGATTATTATTATTAACTTAATTAAACGATTAAAATGGAATCCAGAACATTTTAAACCACAGAACACATGGAATTTGGCAGAAAATGAAACGGAGTGTTGTGAATTGGCCGGATCTGTCGGTGCGCGGCTGTAATTCATTCTTCTCATCACTGAGAGACACGATTCGATTAGGGAAAACGAGCTGCTGTTTATTCCTGATGGAATGGTGTGGAAACGGGCCCACGATGGTGTCGGGAAATATGATGAGCAACATCTGGAAACGATGAGAGCTCACGTCCGTCAGGATTCTCAGTAAACCCATGCGTTTATCCGAATCACGGAGACCCGCTCATTCTGAGCTGCTGAAGAGAGATCGAGTCGATCGCAAACTCACGTCTGAATGTCTGAGTCAGGACGATCGGAGACGCCAAACGTCGCTGCTTTGCTCTGACGCGGGTGTTTTGACGTCTGTCCGTCCGTCCCGTGATGTTGGAGAGCCGATCGTCACGTTGATGTGTTTTACGATGCGTCGCTGCATGAATGATCGTGAACCTGTTTATGAGTGATCTGTGAAGAAACACAGTCTGGAAACACTCGCAACGACGCTCACACGAGTACTTAAAAATTATTTTAAAATCTAGTACTTAAAAGTAAAGCTTTCATTTTTTATTTTAGGAAACTTCTACTTCACTACATTCCAGCATAAGATCCTGACTTTTCCAACAGCATGAATGAACTCATTTTTCAAACAAACCTGTTGAACGGATTCACAAATCACACGGAGCGACTGTGAACCAGACAAACCACCACTGGTTATTTATGAAGTTCACTGGCATTATCTGTGTGAAAATGGTTTCAGAATAATTCATAAAATCCATCCCGTCCTTTATCCCGTGTAACTGGAGAACGTTTGCCGCTCCAGCGATGCGCTGAACGACCTGAGCTCATGTGACCTGTGACCCCACGCGACCCCGAGCTGCGGCTCGCGCACCTGGAACGGGGTTTTATATCTGTGCCCGCAGACGAACTGAAGAGGAAAGCACTGTGTGTCCATTTGTTAGCAGATGAACGAGGCGGCCGTCTGTAATCGAAGCGGCTCATCACAGTTTCACAGCTGCAGCTGTTTGTCAGCGCGGCCTCATGATGCCATTTCAGGTAGAAATGAGTGCAGGTGCTTTTTAAAAAATGTTTTTAAAATTTAAGCTGATTTATTTAGAAATGAGCAAGTGCGTAAATTTCATCTAACAGTAGGGGGGACAACAAACAGTTTCTCAAGAGCAATTTTTGAAGGGGACACAAATAATACAGCCAAAATTGTACTTGTAAGGATAGATGTGTGTATACAGCATGCCGTTTAAACAATCAACCCCCCCCCGTGATTTACGCCTATGGAAATGAGCACAGACGCGTTTGAATTTTAAGCACATTTGTTTTAAAATGAGCACAGGTGCTTTTTTTAATTTATTTTTTACAAATTTATTTAGATATGAGTGCAGATGGTTTTAATATATATATTTTTTTTATTTCTTAAGACCCCCTTTTCTATTAAACAAATCGTATTGGCCGCATTGCTTTTAATGCAGTTAAAGAATGAATTAAGCAAGCTCTCTTAAGCGCTTGTTTAATAGGATTTTTCACTTTAGAATTTTTATCCTATGCAAATTTAAAACATTTTTGTAATGTAAATATTGTATTTCTCCATTTTACTTAGTTTGGTTTTATTTTATTGTATTTCCATTATACAGCTCCTGTGTAAATGGTAGAAAAATATTCAAAATCTCACGCCATACGTGACTCTGGACCACAAAACCAGTCATAAAGGATCAGTTTTTCGAAATTGAGCTTTATACATCATCTGAAAGCTGAATAAATACGCTTTCCTTTGACAATATCTGGCCGAAATATTTGAAAATCTGGAATCCGAGGGTGCAAAAAAAATCTAAATATTAAGAAAATCGCCTTTAAAGTTGTCCAAATGAAGTTCTTGGCAATCATGGAACATGATCTTTGCTTAATATCCTAATGATTTTTGGCATAAAAGAAAAATCGATCATTTTGACCCAAACAATGTATTGTTGGCTATTGCTACAAATATACCTGTGATACTTGAGACTGCTTTTGTGCTCCAGGGTCACATTTCCTCAGCTGCTGACATTTACACTTACTTTGATGCATTTGACATCATTTGACATCATTTGCATTTGCATTGCAATGAAGGCATCTCTGTTGGTATCAGACCGTGCTGAACCCATGAGCTTGCGTTGCGAGCGCCATGATCTACTGACTGCTGCGGCATGACATTTCTATTCTCATTTCTTTATTCACATCTTTTGATGGTGCACTGAATGCTGTCGATCAGCGCGGCTCGCTCGATTAGACTGACGACGCGGATCTCATTCCAGGATTAAACGAGATTTAAACAAAGTCTTGACACGCAACACGCCGTACGGACGAACATCAGGGCAGCTGTTTGTTTTCACGCTGAAGCCGCTCCCTCTTTCATCCCTCCGTCCTGCTGAAACGATCCTTTAAGTGTCGGCCTCCACGTTTGGCTCTGCTTTAGTTGGCAGCGAGAGATGCAGAGAGTTCGTGCCAGAGATACGCAATCCCACGAGAACGAGAAACCAGCCTGAGCCACCAAAAACTCACGCGCCTCGGGTTTATTTCAGCCACACCCACACTCAGTGTGAGGCTGATCTTCATTGTGTCTCGTTGTGAATCCAGTGCATTAATGAATAGCTATAAATTCACCTTGACGTCGATCCAAACCCCTGTGACTTTCCAAATGTTCAAGCTGCTCTTTTCCAGACAGTGAAAGCAGACTGACGTCCTGAGCAGCATCACGTGTGGTTCATACGGACGGTTATGATGCGTCTGCTGCCTCGTGTGTTTGTTTGTGACTATCATGTTGAGTTCAGTTCAGATTCTCCTTAATTTCTCGTTATGTTTGAGAGAAGAAAAAAAAAAAAAAAAAAAAAAAAAGCACACGACTTTACAGCAGTGATTCACAACTCTTCACACACACACACACACATTTGTTTTGTTTTTGTGAATTGTGGGGACTTTCCATAGACTTCTATAGTTTTTATACTGACCAAACAATACTGTTTATCCCCTCACCCAACCCTAACCCTAAACCTGCCCCTTACAGAAAACATGTTTACATCGTTACATTTTCAGAAAAACGTCATTTACTATTTTTTAAAATTTTTTAACATTGTGGGGACCGCAGGCCCCAAATTTCAAGTTTTACTATCCTGTGTAGCATGTAGCAAAAACAAGTACACACACACACACACACACACACACACACACACACCACAGTTCCAGAAGAAGTGTTTCAAGGTTTACAGTTTTATTTCCAGTGAATTTTAATTTCTTTTAGTCATTTGTGATTACACATCTTTTAAGCTTTTTAGTATTTTATGTTTTTAAATGTTGTATTTTTTTAATAAATAATTTGAATAATATTTTTATCTGATTTTTATTATTATTATTATTTCTTTTTTTTTGTTTGTTTGTTTGTTCGCATTTTTTATTTTATTTTTTTTTTTTTTCCACTCACAAATCCAGGTTTTCCAAGGGACTTGAGAACACTAGTTCTAAAGAAAAAATAGTTACAAAAAAAAAAAAATGAACAAATTTAAAAAAAAAATTTTTTATGAAATACAACGTCATCTTACATCTTGTTTTAGTTTATTTATAAAACCTTAAAGGCTGTATTTATGCAGCCTGTTGTGTCTGATTTGAAGCGCTGGTTCGCAGCAGAGGCTGATGTTTGTGTGAAGCGCTGCTTTATTAATCCCAGTCTCTGGTATTTTCAGCTCACGCTGCTGTTCTTTGACTCGTTGCCCGTGTAAAGTCTGAGCTCTTTGTTGAGTGAGTAAACCCGACCCGTGTCTGTAGAAGCGTATCTCGCTCTGGCATCGGGACGTCACATTCCCGCTTTTGTGCGGCGTTGTCTTTCCGTTCTCCGCTGTCGTTCTCCGTCCGTCCGTACAGATGCAGATGATTTCACCCGTTCACCCTCGACAGAAGCTCATCCAGCGCGCCTCGGCTGTTTTGGCAGTCGATTCTGCTGAATGAACGCTTCTCTATAGCGCTGGAATTCTCTCTTTCATTGTAATTGGGGCATTGCGCAGGTTTCCCGGCCGGCGGTTGAGGAACGGATGTTATCGGTGTTTCTGCCCACATGCGTGAGGAAAAACATCTTGTGTGTTCAGACAGGAGATCAGCGGGATTTCACAATCACCCCTTTTCTAGTCTCATAGTTTTTCTTCAAGAGTTCATGTTTAGTTTCATTGGTCTGTGAAGCAGTGGATTTGACTGTTGTTTTACTCACGCGTTGTCCATTTTATGTTTATGTTATATTTTCTGAGTGGACGTGGTCGAACAAAGCAAGTTTTTTTAGTTAAACAAGGTTCTTGTTTGCACTGTTTGAGGGCAGTACGGCAACGTTTGATCAAGTGAGTTGCTATGCATTAATAACCTGTTTTAAGTATACTTTATTCACACATTTTGCAAATCCGCTTTTATAAACAACAACGTGGATGCCAGCTATTTACTGACGGCCAGACATTTGGAATAATTAAGATTTTTTTTAAGTTTCAGTCTTTTCTGCTCAGCAAGGGTGCATTTATTTGATCAAAAATACAGTATAAATAGTGAAATATTATTATAATGTAAAATAACTCTTTTCTATGTGAATATCTGTTAAACTGTAATTTATTTCTGTGATGCGCAGCTGAATTTTCAGCATCATTACTCCAGTCTTCAGTGTCACATGATCCTTCAGAAATCATTCTGATATGATGATTTGCTGCTCAACAAACATTTCTGGTTATTATCGTGATACACCACCATTCAAAAGACTGGGATAAGCAAGTCTTAAAAGAAATAAGTGAATACTTTTATTCATCAAGGACGCATTAAATTGATCAAAAGTGACAGTAAAGACATTTCTAACGTTACAGAAGATTTCGGTTTCAAATAAATGCTGTTCTTTTGAACTTTCTATTCATCTGAAATAGAATCCTGAAAAATAAAATGTATGACAGTTTCCACAAAAATATTCAGCTCTTCTGTCAGTTTTTTTTTTTTTTTTTTTTTTTTTATTTAATGTGCCGTTGTGTTCAGTCTGTGTTTTTTGGAGTCTCTTTGTCAATCTAACGCCCCCCAGAGTCCCGTCCCATCAGCGTTTCGTTAGCGACTGACAGCACGTCGTTTTTCACCGAGAGCCGCTCACGCAGGAACGATTCTCTGCTTTCAAGCTCTCCGTATTAAAGCATGTTAACTGCCATTAAACATTCCTCCACGGACACGACTTCCAACAAAAATACCGCAGTATTGTAAAAACATGTGGCGAAGTTGTTTTATTCGTGCGTTTAGCTCGTCGCCCACTTATCAGAGACTTCAGAGCGTCCGAGGAGACTCGAGACGAGCCGAAGTGCGTTTTAAGTTGCGCTCAGCAATAACAACATTTAGAATTCCCTGTGACTTATGAAACTCCCTCGACTGAAGGAATCATGACTTCAGATTTGGACGGAGGCGCAGAGTATTAATGAGAGCGCTGAAATAACACGGGGAGATTTTATTTGGCTTTGCTTCTTTGTTGGATTTTATGCAGCGTTTACCTCCAGCACCACGTCTAATAATCCAAACTGAAGAAAAACACATTCGTGCCAACACTCGAGCTTCCAACAACAACTAACTATTCATTTCACCTTATTAAAATCAGCAGTAAAGATCCAGGGTGTGGCTTTGTATCGAACCCGTTTCCGTCTTTCGAATTCATGCATTTTCTAGTGCATTTTAATAGGAATAATGTTGGACATACAGCCTTTTTCCAACGCAGGTAATTCCAGCAACGTTTCCATAGTGTTCAGATGAGTTTATGAGAAGAGTTTATGTATTGAGTTTATAGACGCAGGAAACTCCAGAACAAGAATATTCCATCTAGTTTGAAAATAGCTCAACTGAAAATAAAAATCTGCTGGAAATATGCTCACCCTCAGTTCACTCAAGATGCAGGCGAGTTTGTTTTTCATCAGATTCAGAAATGTGTCATTCCATCACTTGTCACTACATCAGCGAATGGGTGCTGTCAGAATGAGAGTCCAAACAGCTGATAAAAACATCACAATAATCCACAAGTAATCCACACCACTCCAGTCCATCAGTTCACATCTTGAGAAGACAAAAGCTGAAACAAATCCATCATTAAAACGTTTTTAACTAAAATACATTGAGTCCATAATCCATAATAACGCTTCCTCCAGTGAAAAAGTCCATCTCCTGTTGTCTCTCACATCAAAATCCAGCCACAAATTTGTTTAGAGTTGTTTTGGCTTGTAAACGGTGCTTGATCTGTGCAGATTTCTCTCCTGATTCAGACCAGACCACTTTTTCACTGGAGGAAGCAGTATTATGGACTTGTAATTTAGTAAAAAAAAAAAATAAATAAATAAAAAAAAAATAAAGTCTTGATGGATTTGTTTCAGCTTTTGTCTTCTCAAGATGTGAACTGATGGACTGGAGTGGTGTGGATTACTTGTGGATTATTGTGATGTTTTTATCAGCTGTTTGGACTCTCGTTCTGACGGCACCCATTCACTGCAGAGGATCCACTGGTGAGACAGTGATGGAGTGACACATTTATACAAATCTGATGAAGAAACAAACTCATCCTAATCTCGTTTGGTCTGAGGATGAGCACACTTTTATGTTTGAGTGTTCTATTCCTTTAACTCCATGAACAGCTCATTCTGTCAGATGCTCAGTTTTAGTTTAATTTGCTCAGATGTGGCAGTCTGTGATTATGTGACTAGTTCGGCACTAGACTGTGTTTCTCTGTGCTCCTGTAGTTTTAGGGTAAATGTCAGGGTTGTCATTTTGACCTAGTGGTTAGTAACCTCCATTAGCTCTGGACTTGTCCTCGCGCCCTTCGCCCTGATTCCGGGTCAGTCGGAGGTCAGCGCAGGAGCCGTTCTGTCCGGCTGTTAAATATCAAAGCTCAGTCTCTCAGACTCGGCCGAGTCTGTACATTTTCAACATAATGACCACATTTACTGAGTTTCGGGGTTTCTTGACTGGTGGCATCAGGCTAATGATAGTCGTAGAGGAGCGTTTTATCGATGCACGAACCGCACGTGTAATCATACGCTCCTCTGCCGAACGTCTCGTTCTTCGTGTATCAGCATTAATCGGAGTTTAATTCCAGATGATCTGCGTCTGTGGACGAAGACAAACGACGGCCGTGGTTTAGTAAGTCCATAATCTGCTCATAAATGGAGGCTAAATATAAGACAAATGAGACGTGATACGTGTGCTAGCTGGAAACGTCCGCTCTGGTTAGCGACGCTGAGGTTTCTGTGGGTGAATGAAACGGATCGCTGCTATATTTCTTTCATTGCAAACAGCAGCATCTGATTAGTAACGGTGAAAGAAATACTAGTTGAGACTGCAGTGGGTTTCCAATCACATGTTCTTTTACCGTTTTATCCAGGATTTTGGTCATGTTTTCCAGCACAAATAGGCAGGCAGACAGGGCACATTTTATTTATTTATTTATTTATTTATTTATTTATTTATTTATTTATTTATTTATTTATTTCACATTTCTAATTCTAAAGTACTTGACAGAAAATTATTTTAAAAAAAAATGCAAAAAGTTTTCATAAGAATCATAAACTTAAAAATACAATAAAAAAATAATAAGTAAAAACAATATAATAAATGAAATGAAGTAAGATTCTACATTAAAAGGAATAAGGGACACAAAGGGGAAAGGGATTTAATCATTCAATAAACATTCCTTGACAAATATAACCGTTTATTAGGGAAAAAATAAAACTTAATATCTTATCCAAGTTATTTCACTTCAAGTAAACGTGTATTTATTAAGTCCTGTCTTCTGAAAAATGTATTAATTTATGCTTAAAACAACAAAAATATCTGCCGATTCAAAGGGAAAACAAGACTCCAGCAGCAGATATCTGTTACCGTTTTAATCATAAACTCTCTTCATTTTGATACCTTTTTCAGTAACACTTTACTTAAACCCCTTATATTACAATGCATTATAATAGCAGTTTTAATGCATGTCACCACAGTTATAATACATTACAATACTTATCTATTCATTGTTACACCGTTAGAGAGTATAATGCATCAAAACACAACAAACAAACCTTCAAATATTATAATGCATTTTAACTTTGGTTACAATTATTTATGAATAGATATGATGCAATACGATGTACATTATGAATACCTTTATAATGCATTATACAGAAACGCTTTAAGTAAAGCGTTAACCATTTTTCAGAAAACAAGACTAAATTGCTGACATCATTTTGTTTAAAGCAAATATGGAGTATCTTGATTTTAAAATGTTCAGCTATTTGTACTGGAAAACTAGACAAAAGTATTAAAGTCTTTGTCGTCTTATAGTCGGATCAGGCTAAAACGCATTATTAGTGATAAAGCTGAGAGAAGAGAGTCTGTAATGATTATGAACACAAAGAGCTTCATTTTAAACATCTGATGAGACGGCAGGATCAGTTTTGATTTCATACCGACTTCAAAGCTGTTAAAACACTAGTTAGGCGCACTAATGGACTAGTTAATGATGTGTTTAGCGTGGCAGGATCTGCGGGTTCAGCGAGAGCAACGCCTGCGCAAACATCTGCGCCGCCGCTGAGTTTATTTATCCGGCGTGCTCCTCTCAGCATCTCTAATATAAATATTACAGGGTATGGAAAAGAAAGTCTGTTTAAGATGTGCCATTCGCTCTAATAATCGGAGCGCTGCTGAAGGACACAGGCCGCTTTCTGGACTCTGAATGGACGGGCGTCTGCGGAGCGTTTCCACCTGACGGCATGAATGCGCTCAGTATGCCACAGACAGACGGCCCCTTAAGAAAACAAGCGCGCTAAAAGCCCGAGCTCAGGAAGTTTTGAATAAAAGCTTTTAGGTGGTTAGCGGCTCTTATCTCAGCCGTCCATCGGAGCACAGCTTCGGCTCTTCGCTCTCCGCTCATTGACTTTGGCCGGTTCTCAGCCGCTCGCCGATCGATCAATACGGCCATTCACAGCTGCGTCTCCATACGACGCTGCAAGTCGCTGCTCAGCCGGTGCGTACTACATAGTAGGACGCATTGTTGCAGCAAAATCAACTAGGTAGTTGTGACACTTTCCCAAAACTGTAATACATTTGAGTACTGAGTAATATTAATTAACTACATGTACTTACTATATGGATTGGGTTGGGATTAGGGTTTGGTTTAGGGTTACCTGCTAGTGTTGCCAGATTGGAAATGTCCAAGTATTGTACCAGAATCTAAAAAGTAATGTATTTGGAAGAATTCAGAATTCAGAATACAGCTATTTATCTAGACCAGGGTTAGGCGATGTCAGTTCTGGAGTGCCGATGTCCAGAGTTCAGCTCCACCCCTGAAAAAAAAAACCCTCACCTGCCTGTAACCCTAGTAATTCTGGAGACCTTGATTTGATTAGGTTTGATTAGGGTTGGAGCTAAACTCTGCAGGACAGCAGCACTCCAGGACCCACGATGCCCATCCCTGATCTACACCGACAACGTTTTGACACGATGCCGTCACGGACCGCGACACGTTGGCTTGAAAGCAGGGCACGGTAGACACAGGATCCACAGCTAGATCAAGGAGTACAGAAGCCCCAAGATTACAACAACCACCATTTGAAGTGTCACAAAATTCAGAAACTATTGTACATTATGGGATTTTTTTTTATTATTATTGATTCTGCTAAAAAAAAAAAAAAAAAACTGCAGTTAATGTCTGATAGTACATTTACACAGAAAGCCATTCACGTTTACACTGAAGCTACATAATCTGGGGTCTTTAAGACATTTTAATACTATTATTTGAGAATTGGAAGATGATTTGCAAATGTTTTTAATGGTGCTTGTTTGTATTTGTGTAGGTTTTGTTTATATGTGAATAAGTTACACTGTGCTGTGCATCTTGACCAGGCTCTTTCCTGGTTCAATTAATAAACAGTGTTGTGGTTAACGCATTACAAGCAACACAAGCTGAGATTATGTTTTCCAAGTAACTAGTAAAGTAACGCATTATTTTTAAAATGTACATTTTTTTTTTTTTTTTTTTTTTTTACTTTTAAGTTTACGCATTACATTTAAAATGACTTTTTCAAATAAGCAATGCAAGTTCCTTTGTTTGCCCATGTATTGACGGACACGTCTCCTGTTGAGAGAAATCAGGAGTGAGTGCAGAGACAGAGACTCTTCCTTCAGTCTGCGGATTATTTATTTCCCTTTCGGTGTGAAAAAACCTTTACAGCTGACAAACATATAACTTTTTTGTTTTTGTTATTAAAAGACAAATAAGCAAGCCCAGCCCAGGTGACAAAAAGTAGTGCAAAAGTGATGTAACGTTACAAAACGTTAGTAACACCAAGTATTGCGCCCAAAAGCATGATATCTTTTAGTTCTAATATCATATTAACATGAATCAGTGTTTCTAACTGCTGGTCGAGAGCTGTATTTCAACTGTAGAGCTGTAGTTTGTGCTGCTGTTTGTGAAAACTGGACTCACTTGATTCAGTGTTACAGATGCGTGATTGGTGATCAGGATGTTTGGCAGTTTAACTGACTTTCTGGATCTGTGACCAGTGATGCTTATAGAATAAACCACCACGGTCCTCCAGATCAGCTACTGATAGTTAATATTAACAATAATAATAATAAACACTGCAGTTTATTAAATGAATACTGACAGCATATTGACATTAGCAGAATCTGATACAACTGAACACCTGAAACACACACACACACACATGCACACACACACACACGTTTTGCTTTTGTGTCCCCATGAGGAAACAGGCTTATAAATCCTGCAGAATGAGTTTTTTTGAGAAAGTGAAAGTGTGCACAGTCTCCTGTGAGGACTAGGATTAGGGCGATAGAAAATACGGTTTGTACAGTATAAAAACCATTATGTCTGTGGAATGTCCCCATAAAACATGGAAACACAACGTGTGTGTGTGTGTGTGTGTGTGTGTGTGTGTGTGTCTGAGAGAGAGAGAGAGAGAGAGAAATAAATTGACTAAGTTGAGTTCAGAGACTGAAGGTCGAGTGTTTGTGTTTCAGGTCACTTTCTGGGAAACAACACTGTGATTGACGTCCTGCGGCGTGAAGGTTACGAGGTGGAGCACACACCCGCCGGCCAGACGCTACACAGGTAACACACACACACACTTTTCCATGCTGTATGGGTTCATTCCATAGATGTAATGGTTTTTCTACTGTATTTTCTTTCCCCTTACTCTAACCCTACACCTACATCTGCCACTCACAAAATGACAGGCATTTTTGTGTGATTTATAAGCTTGTTTCCTCATGGGGACCAAAATATCCTGCCTGAAGAACTAATGATCACTCCGATAATTCATCAATATATTATCGTAACACATAACACAGTACGGCTCCATTTAACATGAGTTAACATGAACTAATTCTATAAATATTCCTAAAGCAAGCAATCTTAGTTACTTGTGTTAATTTCAACATGTACTAATACATTATTCATGAACTATGACTAAAAAACTGACATTAACAAATGGTGTTGCTCATTGTTAGTTAATTGCAGTTAAATCATCAACTAATATTGACTAGTGTGACATTATTGTAAAGCGTTACTATGATTACACACTGGTGTGTTTGTGTGTTAGCGTGCGTTTACTGCACTTTGAGTGACGGATCCACGCTGTTGACGTCTTTGTTTTCTGAGCTGGTATTTCAGTCAAACACTCGTTGAGTGTCAGACTGACGGCCGCTGCTCGTGTCGTGTGCTTGAACCGCATGAAGGCGCAGCAGCAGATCCGAGTATTTCATCACTTACGCTGGTTTAATGTCACACGTGCTGCTGGGTTTCCCTAAAGGTTACAGTCTGTTTATTTATTTAGCTTCTCCACTTCCCTGATATTAATTGGAAATGATTTTGCGAGTAAGGCCGCTCTCTGGTTTGTATAATTTCATTGTTCGGAGCTGAAGCAGATGTGGAGCTGCTGAACAGAGTCTCGTCTGCAGAATAATTAGTCTGTATTGTTTTCGTGTCCGTCCACATGTTTGTCCCTTAAAAACAAAGACAATCTGCATCTCCAGTTCATTACGAGTCAGTCTGAGATGAACACGCGTTCACTGCCGGTGATGGCCTATAATCTACTAATCACATAATTACACCATTTCAAGCAGCAAAAGCAGTTTTTGCAGCAAAAAGAGCGGCTGACTCGACAGCATAACGTTCACCGCGGCAGAAGATCGAGGTCGCTGTGTTTGCAGACACACTGTGTACTTTTGTCTGCATTGTGTGATCCAAGATAACCATTTCGAATTTTAAAGAGATAGTTCACCAAAAAATGAGAATTACCCCATGATTTACTCACCCTCGGCCCATCCTAAATGAATACGACTCTTAGCACTAGCAGATCTTCAGCATCAAATTGTGACATTTGCTAATAAATTAGTCAAAACCGTGATTCCTCAGTTTAAACAAATAAAAACGTGCCAAAATATTACATTTGAATTAATCAATAAAATCTGAAATATTGTCTAACCCTACTGTGACCAGCTACTGAAAGCTTTCCTGAAAGCGTGTAAGAACAAGCGTGTGATCCGCGTGTGCCGCACGTCAACATTAAACGAGGCGTGAAGCTCCAACACTTGACGACTGAATCCAGACTGATCTCAGAGCGGTTCGGACCGTCAGACTCACTGAATGACAGACCCTCCTTGTGGGCTGAGAGGAGACGCGCACGCACACACACACACACACACACACACACACACACACACACACACACACACACACACACACGGAGCTCATAATGAGGGTCCCAGGGGTCCCGCCGCGGTCAGAATGGGGCCATTGTGTGAAGGGCTCATGGGTTTCATCATAACATATGCAGAAATATGAACGAGTCTCTCAGTGACTGAACTACAGTGAAAGTCAGTCTGATCTGAACGCAATGAACGTCAGACCCGTCCAGAGGAAGAGACGCGGGTTTGAGCCAGTCATTGCTTCTGGTTTAACTCAGGTTTACTGCTTCCAGCTCATCAGAGGTTCACACCATCAGCACGGCAAACACATCACGACTCACTTCCACAGAGCAGTAGAGCTCTACTGTTGGGCTGAACAGAATCATCTGGATTCAGTACATGACGCGTGTCCTGCTGTTTGAAAATAATACAGTCCTTCAGTTTGTACAAACACAAAGATCAGCCAGAAAACCATGAGCAGACATTCATCCAGAAAAACAGGAGCATTTATTTTATATATTACTTTATATATTATATAATTTTATACATTTAGTACTTAAACTAAATGAAAATAATAATTCTTGCCTGAATTATGTACATTATTAATTGTTATATATATATATATATATATATATATATATATATATATATATATATATATATATATATATATATATATATATATATATATATGACAAATCAATTTATGACATATTAAAAGATGAATTACTTTCACCCCCAAATACTAATTAGTTGTAATTCTACATTTTTAAAATTTGCAGCATTTTTAATTTTATTTAGTTTAACTTGATGTACTAAAAAAATATGTATATTTAACATCTAATCTAAGACAAAAAAATAAAAGTAAAAACTACATATAAAACAACAAAAATGAATAAAAAAGACAAAAACAACAAAATTACTAAAAATGTAACAAGCTAATGTGAAAGCAGAAAATATAAAAAAAAATTTCAAAATATTAACAAAGTCTGTAAGAGTATCTCAGCTTTATTAAAACAACACAGCATGACGCGTCTGATTCCTCCGGTTCGCTGATCCACAGACGGACTGTAAGTGTGACGATTGACCGTACAGATGGAATCACAGGATGGTTTCTCTCTGAAGGTTTGGCTGTTCATCTCACGGGTGGTTATCGGTCGTCATCAGCGCTCGTGTTCCTTCATTGTGCTCTGATCAGTCAGATTAACCCGTCCGTCATCAGTGAAACAGCATCCGTCTCTCACGCCCAACAGAAACAATTCCTCCTCCTATCAAACCATCGTGCAGAACATTCAGGGGGGTGACGGGAACGTGTTTCCGTCTCAAACGCACGGTGCCTTCGTGAAATGAATGGACCGGCAGATTGAAGGAGACACTGGAAACCCGAGGTCCGGAAAGTTCCATTATAAAAACGTGCAGCCGCTTATTTGCATCGGAGCGTTTGTCATAAATTCCTGCGATGCTTTAGCATTCAGTGAGCCGGTCTGAGGAGGTTTGATCAGGAGCAGATGGAGGAACCCAATGCCAGACGCCACGAACGACAGCGACTGCATTCGATGCAAACCACTCCGGTGATTGCGACGTGTTATTCTCACGAGTTTCTGCTTTACTCTGCTCTTCACATAGAGTTGTAGAAGTTTATCCAGCTTTATCTGCATATTTACAGTACGCATACATCAAGTCTATATATACACACACTGTATATACACTGTAGCAAATCTCAACTGCCTGATTGTTTATATCATCACTAAATGTTACTGTATTATCGTCCAGTTCTAATCTGATAAATGCAACTGTAATACATGAAGATATTAAGATATCATAAACATTAACATCATGATTTTCTGCTCTGAAACGATGCCTGTTGTGAAAGCGCTATACAAATCAGTTTGACTGACTGAATTCCTGCACTCTTATTCAATGATCACAGCTTCATTTAGACCTTTAAAAGGACAAAATGACAATTCTGTCGTCATTTATTAAACTTTCAAGCCATTCCAAACCTGCATGGGTTCAGTTTTCATTTTTGGGTGAACTAACACTTCATTAAAGTCCATATTTCATTGTTCTACTAACCAGCCAATCACATTTCATTTGCATCTGAGTGTTCAGTGTTTTCAGAGTTTCTAATACATGAACAATCAGTCAGGGTTGAGCAGCTAAACGTTCATCTTCTGCTGCATGTCATTCTGAAGCATCTTGGCAGTGGCTTGTGTCTATATTAAAGCGTTTCTTCTGTTCTTCACAGCAGCAGAAGGTCCGGCTGGAGGTCAGGAGAGCTGACGGATGCAGACGCCCCGCTGGAGCCGTTCCTCCACGAGAGCCGAGATCTTCAGGAGGACGAGGACTCGAACCCGCCGCTCCTGCTGCCCGACAGCCTGGAGCTCCTGGAGAAGGTGGAGCACAAGCTGAAGAAGAAACACCGCAACAAGCAGAAGAAGCAGCGCCATCGGCAGTTCAACGACCTCTGGGTGCGAATGGAGGAGAGGTGAGAGAAAAACAAACACGCCGGCGCTAGTGCGGTTAGTAATGCTGCTCCTAACGCCGCACGCGACCAGGGTTACCACGTCCACCTCGGTCTCATGTTAGCATCACTGATAAACTACTACAGCTTCTGCTTACACTAGTCCACTTTAGATTTTCTACCAACTAGGAGTAAATGCAACTACATTAACTAACTCTCGGAGTATTAGTAGGCTGTTAGGTTAGGGTTAGTAGAACAAGTTAACATGGACTTGCAAAGTGACATTCTCAGAATGAAGTGTGAGCAGATGTTAAGCAGACAATCACTAATACTCTAATGACTGCTAGTTGACATGCAGTTAGAAAGTTACTTGTTAGTTAAATCTCTAAAATGGAACCTAATTTGTGTCATTTGAAATTACATTTGTTTTATATTTTCTGTTTTAATATTTTAAGTTTCTGAAGTTTTGTGTTTGTGGTTTTTTTTTTTTTTTTTTTTTAAATATGCATAACTATTTTTTTTTTTATTTTAGTACATCAACTGAAAAATGAAAATTGTCGTCTAAAATAAAATATTTTCATTAATATTTTGAACTTTTACATTTTCCATTTTTGTTCCAAATTTTAGTTGAGTTTGCGGTTTGGTTTTGTCATTTTTATTAGTTTGTTTTTTCAAACATGCCTATAGATTTTTTGTTTTAGTTTTTGGTATTACTTTAGTACTTCAACTTTGAAGTTGAAGTTTTATGTTGTTGTTTTTTTTGGTTATGGTTATTTTTTTTTCCATTTTTATTAGTTTTCTATTTTTTTTTTTTTTTTTTTTTTAAATGTGCCTATTTTCAATATTTTATTTCAGTCAATGTTTATTTCAAGTAAATAATTTTTCTTATGGTTAATGATAATAACCTGGTCCAGTCACAGTCAGAGATTGATGCGGTCACGGGTCAGGAACCAGTTAAAACACGTCTGCACGGGAGCGAATGGCGCTTCCTCTGGCGTTCTCGTGTTCTGTGGGAACAGCGGCTGAGATTACGGATGCTGGAGTGCGTTTGGCCTGCGGCTGCATCTGCGTCTGTGCAGCGTCTCGAGTGTCGGCCGAAGCGGCTGCGAGGCAGTGGCGAGACTCCTGCGAGACGCCCGGAGCAATTCAGCCCCGTCTGTCCCGACACGTCCAACACGAGTCCTCACCTGCTGCGGAGAAACACTGAAAACACTCCCGATACTCAAGACGCGTCACGTCCCGCTGAATATCATTCAGTGCGGTTCATTAATGAACACGAGCAGCGTTGCGCTGATGGAAATGTCTCGTGGATTCGGGATCTTCATGCTGATGTTCTCACATTATTTCCAAACACAGATCCTGACTGAGAATCTCAGACGGACTGTGATCTGTGCTGGAAATGGAGCATCTGGTGCCAAAATACTGGAAAAACTCCATGTTCTATATGAGCTGTATTTGATTTACAGCAGTATTTCACAGATCAGTGTCACGTTTTGTCGTTTGGAACAGATTGGTTCTTGTTCCCGTGTCAAATCCCACATGACATGTTCTCTGCCGAGGCTGAACTGTGTTCTGGAAATTTGCTTGAATTTACTCTACAGTCGCCCACGTAATTCTGAGTAAAAAAAATATTTCTTTAATAAACTGTTTACGAAAGCCGAGCGAGTCCCGGTTCAGGCCCAGGCGGTCAAAACAAACACGAGGTCCTGAATATAGACTTCATTTATTTTTACCCCGTGGAGGGAAACGAGCCGCTGACGCACGTCAAAGCCGTGAGCGCCGCGCTTTAATATGAGATCCAGAACTCGACGGAATACTGCGTCACATCAGCCGCGCGTCTGGATTTCATCGAGACGGAGCTTCACACGGGTGCGCAGACGCTCACACACACGCGTGTGTGTGTGTGTGTTGACACAGATGGAAGCCGTGAATGAAATCCTCACTCTTTATTTGTGTTTCCCGTCCATCTCAGGAGCTCTGACAGACTCCTAACCTCCATTTATTTTCCTCCCTTCTTCTTCGTGTTTCATAAACGTACAGATTTCAGACGCTCACGTGACTGAAGACGCTACGGCTGCGCTGCTGTAAACAGTTTGAGCGAAACCACATGCGGCTCCATCAGAACCCCTGAGGATCTGCAGGTCGAGTTCTTCTGAAAACACAGAAGCGGCTGATGTTTCAGCAGAGTCACAGTCCTGCGCTTGATCTGGAGTGAATGTGAACCGTCATCAGATTCACCCAATTCATCCACATTTCACTGCTCAGAATTAAATGTTGAGAGTGTTGTGAACTGGATTTGGATAATCCCTGCAGGATAGCTCCTGTCATACAATAAATCGCATTAAGCTTTGTTCTTTCTTACGTCTCATATGAAAAAGTCTCAGCTTTCAAATTGTCTGTTTTGACACTAAATTCAATCATTAAATGCTGTTTTGTGGCTCTTTCATGTGCGCTGACAGATGCTGTAGTGAAGCGATCATCTCTTCCTCTTTACTACTAGTTACAGCACCAAATCAGCATGAATGAACATCAGAACAACTCACTGAAATCAATTATGAATCATGTAATCAATCAATCAATCAGTGATTCAACCAACAGGACATCAATAAAACAGCTTGGTTTTTTTTTCGATCAATAATATCATGTAACGTCACATTTACTTCAGGAAAGACTTTCAATGACCATAAGCTCAAAAGTCAGCTGGAAGAAAATTACTCTAGAAAGCACATTTTGATAAATAAACTGCAGTAGAAATATAATTATATAATTAAACATTTTCAAAGAATGTTAGATGTTGTAAATTGGATTTGTATAATCACTAGATGATGATGATGATGATGATGATGAAGGCGTGTGTGTCTCACGGACCTCTTTCCCATTTTCCGCAGTGTAACGGCTGAGGCTCCGCCTCCTGTTGTCCGCATCATCAACGGTTACATCACAGTCCAGACGCACCAACAGGAGCACGGCAGAGCCAATCAGCACTGGACGTTCTCAGGCTCCTCCTCCTCAAGCCCCGCCCTTGCTGTGACGGCTCTGTGTGTTCAGATCCTGCTGCCGCTGCTTTTATAACGTCTGACGAACTGCAGGGTTCGAGTTTAACCCTGAATCACACGGACAGACTCTGAATCACC
Source organism: Cirrhinus mrigala (assembly GCA_036247105.1). Classification (NCBI taxonomy): domain Eukaryota; kingdom Metazoa; phylum Chordata; class Actinopteri; order Cypriniformes; family Cyprinidae; genus Cirrhinus; species Cirrhinus mrigala. The sequence goes on from CM070011.1 coordinate 48,678,125, forward strand.
GACGAACGAACCGCTTCACTTCAGTTCTTTAGTTCTTGAAGAATCACTTCCATGTAAATATCAGATGTATTATAGATGTAATTTAGTTTTGAATAAAGCATTTGTTTGTGTACTTATTATATAAATATATAAATAAGAGTCATTATATTTTTGTGACTAAATCAGCTACTAACCAGCTCAACTGGCCTCAATCATGAAATGGCGGCAGTGAATTTCTGTAGAGTCACAAATCATTTCCTTATTAAAAGCATTTACATAAGAGCACATTTACAAATTATTTGTGCAAAAGTGAGTTTCACGATTGAGGCCCGTTGCGTTTCTTCGTCTCTTCTGTCAACTTCATGCATTTGATGATTGTTTAAGATGTTTTGTGTACGACATAGAAATGAGTCATTTAATTTATTGAATAGATAGTTTTAGTTTATCTAAATGTGTTTATGTGATTGTTTACGGCAGAACGACACAATGTAAATCGTATCTGGTGTTTGTGACGTTACAGTAATTATGTTTGTCTATGATGTTACAAGCAATAAACTATTTATCTAGTTTAAGCTTCTGCAAATGGAAGATGAATACAGATGATGAGAAGCTGAGCGTCACATCTGTTCCCGCGCGACGTCTGGATGTTATTTAGCGCCTGTCGGTTTGATGCTTCTGAACGTGACTTCTTGTTTTGTGGTTGATGCTGGAACACAAGCAGTGCGTGTTATGAGGGATCTGATCTCCTGCTCCAGCAGTCCTTCTCTGTACGCTTCTTAAAGTCACTCTCCTCACAGCAAATGATGCAAAACACCGAAACCTGCGTCTCCTCCTCATCCTCCTGACACCCGAACGGTTTTGATGGGCAGATGTCAGCAACATGCGTGTTCAGAGAAGGGTTTTGTTCAGATGAAGCGCTCGAGCTGTGGTCCAGGTCTCGAGCGCCGTTTGGACTCGACAGGTTCTGCTTGAACCGATGACTGGCGCCGCAACTGTTTGGAAGAGATCTTTTATTATGCTCTTCAGAGTAAATCATGAGACCGATTTATGATTTTGAACAGGATGGTTTATATCTGGTTGCCAGTGAATGTGTGAAAGGATTTTTTTTCCTTTTTTTTTTTACAAAGTATTGGGATGACCATAGTTGGGTTGTGAGAGCTGCTCTGAGATCAGAAGTTTCTAATGGATGTCAAATGAAAGCACTATATAAATGCCTCATTCATTCCAATACAAACAGAATACAGTTATATGAACATCTGAATGATCGTTTACTGTAAATGTGTGTGTGTGTTTGGCTTTAGTTCAGTCAAATTCACTACTGTCTGAGATCATTGATAATTAGCACACAGTTTGGATTGGTGCATGATTCTGTTCTGGACAAAAACTCAACAAGTAACCTTTAATTCACAAGAGCAATGACAAAACACAACAAAACAAACCACGTGCCCAAAATACCCAACACAAACTGAGAGCAAGTGAATCAAACAGCCAGAAATGATCAAATCCCAAAATCAGAGCACTGATTACCTACTGAAGCCAAGCAGCTTAGCTCGAGTTAACAATTGATACCCACACCTGAATAAACCAAAACCAGAATGTTTAAATAACAACCAGATAAGCATAGAGAAACAAGTATGTTGCCAGTAACCAGATAAGATTAACCCGAACCCTAAAGAATATCCAATAACCAGTTAAACCTAAAGCCACAAGCATTTGACCAATAAAACCAAGTAAGTCTAAACAACAAGCATGTTCCCAATATCAACATGATAAGCCTAAAACAGCAAGCAAATAACTGGATAAGACTAACTCTAAAGCATGTAACCAACAGTAACCAGATAAGCCTGAAGAAACAAGCATGTTGCCAATAAAAACCAAACGATCAGCTTTGCTGAAACAACAGTAAGCCTCAAGAAACCAGCATGAACAACAAACTTACCTGAGCCGCTGCACTGACGACACATCCGATTGGAACAACAACACCGGGCTGCGGATCTTCCTCTCAATCTTTGATTTTAAGGCACGGACACATTCGAGAAACTTCGCCGACAAAGAAGGTTCGCAGCGATGCTCCGGAGTCACTTCCGAAACAAGCTCATTAAAATATTCAACGCGGCGAATTCCCGTGTTCAACAAATCCGATGCGAACTTAGGGATCACGTGCATTTACACTCAGATGATTGAATTTAATCTCAGTTCATTATTTGGATCAGCTGATGCGACTGGCGCTACGTTTGAGTTTTACTTCACAACGAAATCAAATCCTGCTTCCCAAATGGATAAAATAAACTAAAGTGAATAATGTTTTATTATTGTTTTTTAGCTCTAAAATCCAATAGTGTGTGTGTGTGTGTGTGTGTGTGAGAGAGAGAGAGAGAGAGAGAGAGAGAGAGAGAGAGAGAGAGAGAGAGAGAGAGAGAGTTGCTCCAGCTGGTGTTACTGAAATAATTTAAAAGTGTCTGCGGATTGAAAGCTTCATATTTATTTTCTTGCTAGGTATAAATCTGAAGTTAATGAACACTGCCTGCTCAGACAACAGATGGGACAAGGAAAATGCATGTTTTGGCCCACATATGGAAACTCTGCGTATTGATGCATTTTTTCCTTAAGTAAAATAATAAATAAATAAATCTATAAATCTCATGAATCTAATTATATGTCAAAATATGATCATATGCATATACCCACAGAGCAAACAATAGGCCTACATTATAAAATGTGTTCACACGTTTATAGACAATAAAGTTTTTTCTTGACATGTGACATATGTGGAATGTTTTTTCTTGGACTAAAACATTTTTAAATGCTTTTCTATTTTAAAAAACATACAAAAAAATATATTGGCAAATGTATTTGAATATATATATATATATATATATATATATATATATATATATATATATATATATATATTAAATATATTAGTTTTTTTTCTGTCTAGGTAGAGATTCATGTGATGTGACAAATACAGCCAAATAAATCAGGCTGTGTGTACACTTGCTGATGTGACAGATTGTTCCTCTCATCTGAGCTCAGTCTGCGCTCACAGCTAATAAAGTCTCTGTGTTTTCTGAGAATATAACGCTGTGAACAGACAGAAACATAAAGCACCGCTGAAAGAGACTCGTGCTGGATCAGACGTCACATTTACAGCAACACCATTAACATGACAGGCGTCTGCTGATGCTTTTATTGCACGTACGTTGTCGGCACACAGGAGTCACGTTACGCGTCCACTTGTTGAATTTCTGCGCTGGTGTTTATTTGTCCAGCGCCGTCCCAGAATGCATCGGCTGTCCAGAGGCGTCACATCAAACACAAATCATCATCACACCTCACATAAACACAGAATCGTGACTTCAGTTTGTGTTTTAGAGGAAGGTGTTGCAGCCGTTCCCGACGGCCGCGTCGATGTGCCGTTATTACCGTCCACTTCATAAACCATCACATGCTGGCCGGAGTTTAGAGGAGCGCAGGCCAAATGGACGTGACTGTTGAATGACGGATCGCTCGAGAAACACTGAAACACATTTTCCAGGCCTACTGGGAAGGAAAACACACAGAAAGCCGTTTGAGAGCAAAGCTGGTGAATCGTGGAGGTCCGGAGCTCAGAGAAACGGCCTGAACGACAAACGGTTCATCAGAGACACGACTGGATGAGAACTGATGACTCTCATCGCTGGGCTCCTTTAAAACCTCCCATGAACACTAAAATACAAGATGAAGACTTTAGCCTGACTTATTCCTTCTCATCAGGTCTTAACACAAAAAATTATTTTATAATATCACAATATAAAACCAACCAGGCTTAACATGAGTCACAGCCGACACTAGGCTTGTTTGAGATGAGCAAATTCTGGGCAGAATCGATCACCGGTGATCACCGCAAGATGCATGCCGGTTAGAAATGTGTCCGAGTTACGTCCGCCGTGCTCTGATGTCATGCCGACGTGTGCCAAAAAAACTCTCGCGACGGCGAGGCGGCTGTGTCGGATTGAGCAGTCGGGCGCAGTAGCTCTCCACCGACTGCGCTGACCAAAAGCACGGTGGGAAACGCCTGGATGACGACACAGCTTAAAGCTCATTGGTTCAGACAACCGTGATGTTGCCGTTCTTTTCTAAAATGTTTTATTTTTTTAATCGAATATCATGTGGTTATGTTTAAATTATGCATGAATATTCCCAAACACTGTGCCAGTGCGATCTCTGTGTGAGACATGTGATTGTTGTCATATTTCCATAAAAAATTTAAAATACACGTTTGTATTAAAGTAAAAATGGATGATAAATACGCCTTTCGTATGGAATTAAATAGCAAACACTTTGAGTGTCTTGTTCATCATATTTATTTTCGTATAAAAACAACAGAAGCGAAATTATATCATGTTTATTAGCAACACAGCATGTGAGTGTGATAACGCGATATCCGCCTTTGATCTCGTAGTTGTCTGTTCCACTTCTAGAGGTCGGAACTGTCCGTCTTGACTGCACGTATTTCACTCCTCCCCTCACTGCAACGCCTACTCTCACCTACATTTCAGGCGAGGCGAGGCGCATCTCAAACGAGTTCACGCCATATCGTAATTACCGTAATTTCGAGATGACAACATGTGAGGTTCTACTCGGAGCTGTTCACGTCCTCAGACTCGGAATTATGCTTTTCTATGGCAACACCATCAACGCCTAAACAATAGGTGTGTTCGACTTAACGCAGCGCTGCGAAGCTCGATCAAATTCTGACTTGAAGCAGTGTATGCCGGTTAGAAATTTTGTCCGACTTGAGGCGGCGCCGACGCCTCGTGACTGTCAGGTGTGGCATCAAAGTACCGCGATAGCGATTCGAGAGCAGCGACTGACTCAACCGGCGCAGTTTCTTCAGAGCGGCTGCAGGAGCTCTGCTGATCACATGACTGTTTCACGATTGGCCAGATTCACGGCATGACAACGATCACGTGTGTTTTGGGTTTATTCTAACGTCCTCAAGTCCGATAATGCTTACAAATCTGTGTTTTTAGAGCAGTAAAAGTGTTTTTACTGTAGTTGCAATGTTATATTGACTCAGATCAATATCATAAAACACTGATAAAAGCATAAATAACCCCACTTTATTAGTATGTAAATAGTATGTTTATGTTGATCATTATTCTTGTTCAGATGGCGCTGTATTAAGCAGTATACGAAACGTGTTTCTGTTGCTCATGAAAACGCTTTTGAAAAGTATTTGTATTTGATAAGTATTGCATTTAATTCACTTGATCTGTGATAGTGCATGCAAACACCGCGAGAGCGTCACTAACGAGAGCAGAAAGTGTCCGACTTGACAGCTCCGTTTTCAACTCCGCCCGCGACTGCTCTCGGCTACTCTCGTTGATCGCCGTCTGTAGCCGTAGATGAAGTCGAACACACCTGTCTACGTTGGTCAGGTGGTACAGCGGTCAGGTGGTACAAGTCGGTAGCTCTCAGAAGACTCCCAGTTCACACGCTGTAATTACGAGTTGTACCAGGACGTGAACGATTTTTACAAGTTGGAATCTCGTAATTACGGGAATTCCGATATGGCGTGAACGCACCTTCAATTTTTTTTTTTTTTTTTTTTTTGAACGCACCTTAAATGCATCGAAACAAACCAAAAATTGAGTCACATGTTATCAGAAAATGAGTTCAATTAACACTTCAAAGTTCGAAAATGCAAGCACTAGAATACAGAAATACCTTTTACTGCACCTTCTGATCAGACAGCAAAAAACTCAGACAGCTCTTTTTCAGTATTTTTGTCGTCTTGTTTTACCGTACAAACACACACACATAAAACGACAACAGCAGCACGTCATTCTTACGTTATAAACACCAGCGGATGTGAGTTCACACAGAAACAAACATTATATGAAGATGTTGCTGATTATGATACGACAGATGAATCCGAAAAACTGAACAAATGATCTTTGACATCAATAACATGACATGGAAAGTGTGTCTCCTCACCTGCAACAGCTGATCTTAAAGGAACTACAAAGATGTTATTCTGCAGTCATTTAGAAAGAGGCTAATGAAAATTTCTGTGTGTTTCTCTTCAAACACTCCTGAGTGTCATTGATGTGGACAGACGAACGCAGCGTCGCATCAAAGCGAATCCGCTCTCAATGACTCACGTGATTCTCACTCCATTAATGCGGTTCAGAAACACCTGCAGATCATCTGTGCAGTTCAGTTTAAACCTGCAAAGCAAATTTGTCAAGACACATTAAATGTGAACAGAGAGACCCAGGGAATACATATCAGCCTGAATTTACCCTATATTTAAATAATAAAACAGTGGTTTCAAATGAGTAATTATATATAAATTCTTTATGTTTTGTGAAATTCATTTGATGCTGGTTCTGTCGGATGGATTATTGTAATTCACATCAAACAAGTCTTTGGGAAACAGAACAAAGCTTCAGTTCGTTCATCTGACGGACGGAAACATCTGTATGTTCAAACGCACACGTGTGTGAGGAGAAACTTCACACAGAAACAGGTGCACGAGATGAAAGCAGAAATATTCATGATCACAGCATTCGCCTCTGTTCATCTCCATCACGACTCTAAAGCAGTTTCAGTCAAACACAAAACACATTTTGAGAAATTATTGTTATTTTTAATCTGTGCAATGGAAGTTACAAACATCCATTCATGCTTTTGCGTTTCACATATAAAGTCAGTCATAGAGGTTTGAAACGACATGAGCGAGAGACGTTTGTTATTTATTCCAAAGACTACAGAATACCCAAGACCTGTCACTTGTATCCACAAGCTTCCTACGCCCCATGAGGCCTGGCGTCAAAAGTGGGAGCGTCTTCCGGTTCAAAGTATACAAAGAGGACGTGACACTCATTCATTCAACAGCTGACAGGAGTGACGGGCAAATGAAGCCTCGTGAAACACCGAGACATTCCTCTTACTGTTTCGGGAAAAGATTCAAAGCTTCGAGAGTGTCGAAAACAGCGCGATCTGGTGGTTAGTAAAAAATAAAGCAGCCAAAAGCCTGTGAAGCTCCGTCGGAAGAAGCATTCTCCACAATTTCCATAGATCGACTATGTTATATGCACAAATAAAAGTGTTTGTTTGTTGAATTTCTGACTCTGATAAATTAATTTACCCGTTAAACAGTACCATTAAATGCCAGTACGAATATCAATATGATGTAACAGAAGAATAGTATACACATATATTAATTGCGTAGGGTAAATATTTAATATTCCTGAAATAATTTGTATTCTTCATATTACTTGTATGACTGGGTTAAAAAATGTCATTATTAAATAAGCCCCAATGAAAATGTACTGGCAAAGTAAGATCTGGGGGTCGAACATTAGGACACGCAAAGTGAATCGCGCACATGACTGGACAGAAAGTGAGGCTTCAATGAAAGTGATTTCTACGTTAACAAGCCTCGAATCGAGGCTTCATCTGGCCCTTTAACACAAGCTCTGATGTCTCGGATCAAACGTCATTTCACTAGTTGACCGTCATTCAAGATTTAGTGATCCAAACTTGCTAATGATGTAGGACGCAAATTCGAACAGCATATGTTGTCCCTAAGAACCGCAATGACATCTCTCACAAATGTGTGCAACTTTACAAAGTAAACAATGGTCCAAAAAACACTCAGCCTCTTCCCTAACTAGCACACAAAATACCATTGGTATACTACGTCCGCCGCCTCACCGGAAGCTGTACCCACGTTTTTTTTCACATTAGCGCCCCCTGGAAACTTGTGGATAGTTTTGAATGCAGAAAAATGCAACGCTCATTATGGCCGCGAAGCCCCGCCTTCTGAATAAATGAGCCAATCGCTAATTGGTAAAATCAGCACTTCACTGCAGCTGCCCTTAGAAGTCCCGGTCGCTATAGAAACTAGGCTTGTTTGAGATGAGCAAATTCTGCGCAGAATCGATCACCGGTGATCACCGCAAGATGCATGCCGGTTAGAAATGTCAAGTCAAGTCAAGTCACCTTTATTTATATACCGCCTTTAACAATACAGAATTGTGACAAGGCGGCTGTACAGTATTAGATAGGAAACAGTACATCAACAATGCCAAAGGCAACAGTAAACACTCACATTTTAGGTAAAGGTAGTTAATCAAAAACAATAAAATAAAATGCAATATTGTGTTGAGAGAAAGTGTCCGAGTTACGTCCGACTTGCTCTGATGTCATGCCGACGTGTGCCAAAACACTCATGGGACAGGGAGGCGGCTGTGTCGGATTGAGCAGTCGGGCACAGTAGCTCTCCATTATGTGGATTGTTGTCATATTTTTATAAAAATCTAAAATACACGTTTGTATTAAAGTAAAAATGGATGATAAATACGTCTTTCGTATGGAATTAAATAGCAAGCACTTTGAGTGTCTTGTTCATCATATTTATTTTCATATAAAAACAACAGAAGTGAAATTATATCATGTTTATTAGCAACACAGCATGTGAGTGTGATAACGCGATATCCGCCTTTGATCTCGTAGGAACTGTCCGTCTTGACTGCACGTATTTCACTCCTCCCCTCACTGCAGCGCCTACTCTCACCTACATTTCAGGCGAGGCGAGGCGCATCTCAAACGGGCCCACAGTCAGGGTTCTGAGACGTGCGCTCAGTACTGCGCATGCGCACTGGCTGATCTCGCCAGAAAAATAAGCTTCATCTTAACGCTACCGGAGCATAAGGAACAGTATTTATGAGGTGGTTCTTGTCAGATTTCATAGGTGATTTCAAATATGAAATTTAAACGTAAACTTGGTGAACAGTTTTGGAGTATTTGATGTTTCCCCATTCAAAGAGATAGGAGCTGCACTTGCCTGCCCGAGAGGCGTTTCAAAGATGGCCGCCGAGTGAAATGACTTGCCTTAAAGGGACTTTGTTTATTCCCCTAGGCCAGGGGTGACGAACTCTGGTCCTGGAGAGCCGCAGTCCTGCAGAGTTCAGCTCCAACCCTAATTCAAACTCACCTGCCTGTACCTTTCTAGTAACCCTTCAGACCTTAGCTTGTTCAGGTGCGTTTGATTAGGGTTAAAGCAAAATTGCGCAGGGCTGCGGCTCTCCAGGACCGACGTTTGCCACCCCTGCCCTAGGGCAAAAACATACATATCTATATTTATGTATTCTGGCAAAATATGTTTTATGTATGTGTTGTAAGCAGTGAAGCTCAAAGAAATGTATTTTTGAAATTAAAACATGTATTTACCTTTAACGTTCACGTACCAAAACATATATCAAAATACAGAAAATGTCCAATCTTATCCAGTCAGTTATGCCTACATTTAGGCTAAAAGCAAATGTGGATGGAATAGCATCGTAGATTTAATATTGTTGATGTTTTTTGTAACATATTATGTATTTATTTTGGATTGTACACTCAGCAATATGTAACATGTGGATGGAGCCGTTACGTAAACACGTGGTGTGCTGCGTTCCTCCAATCAGTGACACTGACACGCAAATCTGCCAATAAGATCTTTAAGCCGAGGGTTAGGAATGTGTAGTGTGAGACGGCAGCTTATGAATACCAGGGGTTGCGTTTTAACTGTTTTTGGGTCAGTTTAAGTGTAAAGAGATGCATACCAAGATAACCCAGGATTCTGTTTCCCTGGGGTTTAGAATGACCCAGGGTGAACTATTGCGTGAAAAGCCCTGGAGAGAATCTCAACCCTTCTCAGGAAGATGGGATCAGTGCTGCAGTAACGGAGACTGAGATTCACCCGTTAGTCCCGAGGAGCCGATCCAGCGACCGGTCGGCGTTTCCCTTCATAAGATCAGCCGTATGGAAACACTCAGCAAGAGACTGAGGGAATATTCGCAGATGAACACGAACGCACTCCTGCAGATCGGCAGAGACACCAGCAGACGGGCTGCTGACTTTCAGATGGAAACTCTGTGAGGAATGTGCTCGTCATCAAAGCCTTCGCCTTCGTCAGAAACGGCCTCGACGAACACGTTTGTCACGCTCTTCTGCCGCAGTACAGAACAGCAGCTCACGCTCGTAAAACCTAGAAAAACATGTCTGAAATATTGCTCACAGAGACAAATGAAGCGTTGAGCGTGAAGAGCCGTCCCAAGCAAAGCTCTCATTCCTCTGTCACGTCCGAGTCGACCGCATGAAACGTGAACTTCCAGTAATCGGACTGAATAAGTCGAGCCGGACGGACAGACGCGTGACCACATCACACGGCGTGACAGAGCCTGGACAAACAACCCAATGACCCTCAATGAAAAACAGATTTAGTCAATCAAAACCACAAAACCAGACGGGCCAAAACACTCGTGTAAATGCCAAAGCATCTAGAAAGCACAAAGAAAGACACGAGTGTGACAAACGACTACAGAACAGACAAATCTGTAATAATCACAAATGAAAATGATCATAAATGATGATCACACCTCATTTACTATTGTACTGTCAAAAATCATTCTGCTTTGCAGACTATAAATCATTTTAATATGCTCAGGACGTCAGGATTCAGCAACTGCACTCATTTACTACAGCAATGTTCCAGCTACTGTTAAACATTAATTAATTAAACTGATAAGAAGACTTAACATATATAATTAACCAACCCCTCATTAACTCACTAGTGGGATGCAGATCATAAACATTTAGCTACAGGGTTGTGACGAACTTATAAATGCATTTCTAAGTAGCATTATTTTAACATCAATGAGATACTAGTTATTATTAATATTTTATTTGTATATTTTCAGCATTGAAGTTTTAGTCATTTTGTTGTTTTCATTTTTTATTTTTTTTTAAATATCTATAAGGTTTTTATTCATTTTATTTCAGCTTCAGTTTGAGTTATTTTAGTACATAACATTAAAAAAATTGAAATGTCTTGGGAACTAGTTGAAATAAAATAAGTTTAAGTTTTTCTCCGTTATATTTTATTTATTAATTTATATTGCGCGCACACACACACACACATTCTAGGGATTACAGTTTATATTAACAGAAATGTTTTATGGTTTTATTTAACTAAAATAACCCTAGCTTTTAAACTACAGCCATTAATATGAATGGAGACATGTCCTGCGACGCCTACAAATAACCAAAATGATCAATAATAACATGAATAGTTTGTATGCCTGTAGCTCATTCCTGCTGCTCTGTTACACGAACTGTCAAATATAAACCGTGAGTTTACCTAACGAATACATGTTGTTAATAAACTAGTGTTCTCTGCTAATGGAGCTCCGGCTCGGACAGACGGACCCGCTGCTGGCAGCGCTCGTGTGTTTTAGACTCGGAGGACGAGCAGATGTTTGTGCTGTTAGTCAATCCGTTGGTTTCATTAGAGTTTGGCCGCAGGCGCGTGTGAAGAGAGGACACATCTTCATATGAATGATCAGCGCTGGCCGGATGTCAGCTTTGACTCACTTTCCTGTCGCTCCTACAGCGCAGCCACAATACATCAAACCCCGGCGCGTCCTCACGATACATCCGTCATCTTCAGCCGTGCATTTACACTCCCTCGCCTCTATCGGACAGAACTGGGCCGCAGAGCGAAACCTTCCCACATTCATCCACGCTAACGGCGAGTCTGAGGCCAACAATGAGCTCCCGGGAGAACCGAACCTGAATGAACCCATAAACACACCAGCGCACTGAACGTGACGTCATTCGGTGCCCTTCAATCCGGTTTAAGGTCAACAGACAAAGACACGGGAACTTCAGAGTGCAGATGAACTCCATGAATGGTGATCTGGAGATTCAGTGTGCAGTGAACAAAACAAACCGCCTCTAGAACATACTTTTTAATAACGCTTTTTTTTTTTTTTTTTTTTTTTTTATTAAAAATAAATAAACAAGCCCAGGTGACAGTATAGCAACACAAAAGTATTATAATGCATTACTTTCCATAAAAAATGACTAACTTAATTAGTTACTTTTTTAATAGAGTAACACAATATTGTAATGCAAGCCTTTTAGAAAGTAACTTTCCCAACACTGTTCAGCACAAGTTTTACACACCGTTGTCTTTCGTTGTGTGAACAGCCTCTGGTGTGTCTCTGTGATGTTGTATTCATCCATCATTAGTGTCTGTTCTCATCTGTTTGCACACACTGCTGGTCTGAGAAGAAGGACCTTTCATTTGACATTCATTCCTTTGTCGTTTAGCGTCTTTATGTTTTCCTGGGAATAAAGCCTTTAAGGCAAGGCAAGTTTATTTATATAGCACATTTCATACACAAAGGTAATTCAAAGTGCTTTACATAAAAGGAAGCAGAATAATCATAAACACAATAATAAAAACAATAATTCACAAAGAGGCAGTAGAATAATCATAAAAACAATAATCACAACAATAAAACAAACAAAAAAAAAAAATAAAACTTTTACAATTATTTAAAAATTGATTTAAAATAAAATTTAAGACAGTTAAAAAGGAAAAGGATTATACATAGTGCAAGTAGTTTGGATGTAGCACAGTGCTCATTCAGTAAATGCACAGCTAAACAGATGAGTTTTGAGTCTAGATTTAAATGTAGCTAATGTTTTATCACATTTGATCTCTTCTGGAAGCTGATTCCAACTGCGGGCAGCATAATGGCTAAAAGCGGATTCCCCTTGTTTTGTGTGAACCCTTGGTATTTCTAACTGACCTGATCCTAATGATCTGAGTGGTCTGTTAGGTTTATATTCAGTGAGCATATCTGCAATGTATTTATGTCCTAGGCCCTTGAGTGATTTATAAACGAGTAAAAGTACTTTAAAATCAATTCTAAATGTAACTGGAAGCCAGTGTAGGGACCTGAGGACTGGTGTGATATACTCAGATCTTCTGGTTCTGGTCAGAATCCTGGCAGCAGCGTTCTGGATGAGCTGCATCTGTCTAATGGTCTTCTTGGGAAGGAGACCATTACAATAATCCACCCTGGATTATTATTTAATGGATATGTTACTAGACTCTTAATATCAGGTTGATTTGCACAGAGCTTTTTATAATCCGTGTGTTTTTTTAAAGCTTTTTTTTTTTTATAGAAAATAGTGCCAGGATTCGTACACATTCTGTAAAATGAAATTCCAGGACTTGCAAAGACTTCAAGTAAAGACCTCACTTATCAAACAATGTTTTATCTTTCAAATAGATAAAAATATACTAATATAACAAAACCGCAAAAATAAAGTGAAGCACATGCAAAATATGCAATGATGTCAACTTAAAATGAAAAATAAAGCACATAATATTTAAAATGGACCGTTATTCTGGCAGCAACAGCTGTGATACCAGTTTAAAATATATTATATAGGTTTGGTTTTGACATTGGTGTGTCATAACGGCAGACAACAGACATTTAATTGTTTGATCAAAATTATTGCTAGAGTCAGTTTAGTAGAGAATATAGGAAAATATAACTTAATCCATTTGTGTTTCCTGCTAGCTAAATTTCACATACATGAACAATTCTGGCTCTTAATCTCTCTTTTTTTTATTCAGCATTGATCTAGACAAGTACATGGAAACTATCCAAAGTTCTGTTCATCCTAAAAAAAAAACAAACAAAAAAAAACACCCTGCATCTCTTTATCCTATGTGTCCTTTATGGTGTAAATGTATTACTTTTTTTTTTTTTTTTTTTTTTTTTACCTGGCAACACATCCCTTACTCCAAAAACAAACAAACAAATAAACAAAAAAAAACTATACACCATGGTAACCACAGATTAACTATAGTTTAGCCATAGTTTAACCATGGTATTTATAGTAAAACTGTGGTTATACGAAATAAAGCATGTTTACTACACTTTTACTATAGTAAACCATGGTTAATTTTCTTAAGGGATCTGTATTTGTGAATACTTCATTTCTTTTTCCTCTATTTTGTTTTTATAACTGTACTGCCTTAATGATTTTATGTTTTCTACTGTTTTTTTTTTTTCTACTCGCTCCGAAGGCCCGATCTAAATGAAATGATTCGCGAGCCATCATTTCTGATCAGGACTCGGAGCGCGAATGGCGAATCATTAATTCGCGAAACGATTCACGAACCCGCTCTGAAGTTCTGATCTAAAAATGAAATGATTCGCGAACCCGTGCAGAAGTTCCGATTTAAAACAAATGATTCGCGCTCCGAAGTCCCGGTCAGAATAAAGATTCGCGAACCATTATTTCAGATCACTCGAAGCGCGAATCATCCGTTCGCGTAATGAACATAGACTGTAAAAAAAACATGGACGTAGCGTCCGTGACATGAACCCGCTCCGATTTGTTTTTTGCTAGTGAATCGCTTACAGTGCATGATCAACGTCACTAGTTTGAATCAATCGGAGCGGTTCCAGCGTAAATGACTCAATAGATTCGGCTCATCAGTTCCTCTTTTCGCGTCTTCAGCCATGTTTACAGGACACTTTCAATAGAGCTCAGGAGTCTACGTCACTGCGCATTGCATTCTGGGTAGTCACAGCCATGTTTTAGGACACGCTAAATAGCGTACAATGACAATAAATACAAATCACTAGAGGAAAAAACGACTGTATTTGCGTTAATACTTTTAAGAGCTGCTTGCACTTGCTTAGAATAAATGTACTAATATTTTAATCCATTGCGTTCATTCGAGCACTCAGTCGTGTGTCCAGAACACGACACACACACACACACACACACACACACACACACACACACACAGAAATCATACGACCGCCTTCTACTGTACCACACACAGGACCGAGTTCATTTCTCTTTTGCAGGTTTTAATAACTAGGTGGCACTGATATATCTGCCAGATAAAATAAACACTGTAGCTTGATCTCAGCCAGTTGATCTTGTAAGTGAAGCACCATCTGCACATTTTGTATCTCAGATGTCTGTTCTGTTCAAAAGTAAGTGCCCTGCGAACTCGAAATATTCCGCCCTGATTACAGTTCGAAGACAGCGTATATGTTCCATTCAACGAACATTAAAGTGTGCAAGACATGAATTTAAATTGCATTTATTTACAGGGGTATATTGTGCCACACTTCTCTAAGTTTCGTCTGTGTGTGAAGACGATGCAGGCGGTGGCGTAGCGCAAATCCATGAATGAATATTCCCAAGTAAAGTAAACTTCAACTGATTTCCCCTGCTCAGGGAGTAGGGAGCAATGAACATTGTTTAGGGACCATGTTAATCGCAACACGGTTCAGTCATGGAGCTCTTTGGACTAGCTGGTTATCTGAATCAGGTTAAATAAGAGAGCCGTGCAATATATGCAGAGCGACGGAATGTGAGGACTGGAATTGAGAAACTCTGATGTATTTAATCATATGTCATATCGCTCTAATTTCATTGAGGGATAAAGTTCAATAAGTTTTACTGGACTTAAATTGAACAAATACACGATTTCTTACAAAGAGCTGCTGAACAGTAACGTTGAATCACATGAGTTGCTTTATGAACAAGGAAAGTGATCGCAACGAGCCTAACCCTAACGCTAATCACAAATTAAATTACATTTCCAAACGTGTTATTCATAGCGTGAGCACTTACAAATTCAAGTGGATCGGAAATTATAAAACTGTAATAAATAGTAAATACAAACGAAAAAGCCAGATTTTGAAGTTGTTTATTTTCATTGAGCTGCTTTCGCCATCGTGTTGTTTAGAGCTGAAAAGCATAAAATTGCGCTTTTAGATCCGTTCTCCACTCCGGTCATGACAGCAGATATAAGAGTTCTCCATTCTAAAGTGTTTTTAAATGTACAATATAAATTCTAACATCTACCTCCACTATTACTCAGTCTAGACCAGGGGTGTCAAAGCTGGTCCTGGAGGGCCGCAGCCCTGCAGAGTTTAGATGCAACCCTAATTAAACACACCTGATCCAGCTAATCGAGTCCTTCAAGCTTAATTGAAAACTGCATAGTTTGTGTGTTGGAGCAAGCTTGGAACAAAACTCTGCAGGGCTGCGGCCCTCCAGGAACTGAGTTTGACACCCCTGGTGTAGCGTCCGTGTCCGAAAGTCCCAGAATGGCGTGCGTTGCTGACGTCACGTTCCCATACTCTATACTACTACTATCTAAGCTCGCTAGTTTTATGACATGAACTGAAAACAGTATGATGTTTTTTGGATAGCTTGAATTTTGCATGAAAAGATATGTGCTTACTGATAAAATCAAACACTTATTTATCCATTGCCTTTCAATAATTCAAGCACTTTTCAAGAACCTCTTCAGGAATATTGCTATTTTAAAGGGTTTTCCAGTCCTTAAATTTCAAAAAGTCAAACTCAAGTACTTCAAGCTCTTAAAGCACCTCGTAGGAACCCTGTAGTGCATTAAAGCCTCCAGCATGAGACAAAGACAAAAAAAAATCTCCTCAAGACATTCAGATGAAGAGGCAGTGACACACCATTGAACATCATCAGCTTACAGTAAAACAATCATTTGACCTTTAACCCTTTCAAACTCATCTGCACTACACACAACTCACGATCTCAACCGAAACGGAACGGTAACCGGTTCACTGCTAGTCGAATCCCACTGAATACAGGGAACGCGAGCCGAACTACCGCAGCCTGGTGTGAAACGGAGCGGGTCGCGTGTTCACGACATCAGGCCGCGTCTCTCACCTGTGTTTTTAATTAAAGCGTCAGGAGCGAAATGGAGGGTGGAGGCAGACAACAGCAGTCGATCCAGCGCTAGAGGTCGTCAATAAGCGCTTTGTGCCGTCGGCAGCTACGGGTCATTTACAATTAAAATCCAAGTGTTTCATAAATGCGCACATTGTGAGGCCGGTTTTCCAGAGGCTCGACTGATCAGAATAATTATTAGGCCGCGCTTTGAATGACGGCACTAATTTGTTTGGAGTGTTTTTAAAATGACATCAGTTCTGGGTCGATCAGAGCGGGGAAAGTTAAACACGCCTGTGGGCCGCCGCTAACCTGTGAAACGCCTTCTCTGATGTTTATGTTCTGACTGCATGAGAACAAACTCCATCAATCTGTTCATTCAATCTGTGATCGGCGAGGCCTCGTCGTTCTGCTCCGTTCTGACGAGACGCGACTCCAGAAACAGAAACGGGTAACGTCACAGCATCTTCGGCTTTTATCACGTTAATCTGCTCCCAGAGCTGTTATATCGTCCCTCCTGTCCTGTTCTTTAACCAGCGCTCTGTTATAGGAAGAAAATCAGAGCTGAACATACGGTCATCATGTATTCGTGCTCAGAAGCTTCACACAGCAAAGACTGCCAAGATCCAAAAGAAAACAAAAGACACAATGAATGAATAATGAAGATGGTCCGTGTGCTTCATGTGCGATTATTTACCGGTTTCTGTTTCTTGACTTCAGAGAGCTTGGAATACAATGCATGTGATTCATATGGAGACTAATATTTATATATATTGTTTTTGTCAGTCCTGGGTTTCGACAGTTGTGGTCACTCTGATGGTTGCTGTATAAACCTACATTTAGATTCTCCAAACACTCCTTTTGGTCCACCAAAGTCATACAGACATGAGAGCGACTAAATGACAGCAGAATGATCATTTCTGACTGAACTAACCCCGTTTTTAGTCTGTTCTCTCTCAAATCTTCCTCCTGATCTTGTAAATTGCACAGGAATACGAGAACACGTAGACTTGATGTTTTATCAGTCATTTGTAACACTTGTAGAAACAGTATGAACACCTGGCAACACGCGGAGAGAGTTTAAGATTAATAAACAGAGAAAACGTACTTCATCAAATATATGAACTGAACGTCCAGTAGAGATTCAGCAGATCCAGTCAAGGAGGCTCATCTTTCTCTGTGCAAATTAAACTGTGACAAAGCAGAGACAAATGACTTCTTACCTTAATATATATATATAGCCTTGCTGGAAGATCTCAAGTAATTTCACATGCTGAAGCTCCATCGACTGACAAACAGAAACAAAAGCCAGTTTTCAAGTTTCAACAGTGAGCCTCCTGACGAGCGAATAACAGGAACGGCGATGATGTGAAACAATAGTGGATTCATTTTCTCTGTTTTACACTCATCTGCTCTGCAAATGTTTTATTGTCATCTAATGTAGGAAAACTGAAGTATTTAATTTGCTAAGATGTGAATATTTATAATTAACTGCTTAGATTCTCACTTGGTGCCATTCATGAGACGAAATTCAAGTCTGTCTCAAGAGAAAGTTGGAAATTCTGAATTTCTTAGTTGACGCCATTCAGTCAGTCTGAGCTGTCGACTGAAAGGTCAAAGGTCAGGCTGCTCTCACTGGGGTCAGAGGTCAAGATTCATTTTTTGCTTTGTGTGTTACAGGGAACAGATGAAGAACATCTACAACTACAGAGCGGCGTCATTCGTTTTGTAGCACATTCGTCCGCCGTTAGACTATAACAGAAGGGGAAATCACTTCTAACGCTGATTACCAGAGAGGAAATGAGAAGCAAACAGCAGCGGCGTCTCGTTTAGTTCATCTCATTGATTTGCATTTGTGACCGCAGGCGTCCGCAGCTGCTTTTACGGTAACGAATACTCCTGCACCGAGAGAGGAAAAGATCATCATCTACGGCAAATAAAACAAAAAAACAGCGTGATTTTGAAACATGAATGTTTTATACAAGCTTTATTTACAACTTGAATAACAACTGTACAGTTTCGCAGCGTTGGAAGCACAAATTCATCAACAGAGTCTGAATGGAGACACATTACGAAATGCATCTAACCGGTTCACGAACTGCTGAACGTTCCTCCAGCGGCTCACACATACAGTATGTACATATTGTATACAAGCAATATAAAACTTGGCAAATGGAACGAATATTTGCTACTTCAGACAAATGTTCACTCAGATCAGTGTTTCTCTGCTCATGGACGGTTGCGTTCAACCTCTGAACTCGGTCCACACGTGAGAAACGCACTTGATCGCCCGTTAAAAACCACACAAGAACACCGCTGGAGTAAAATACAGACAGATCGTCACACGGACGCGCGTCCGTCCCGTCCGGCAATCGTTGCGCGTCGTTAAGTGAATATTTAGTAACAGCTGATGAAGAAAAGCAGCAGAGCAGGTTTAAATGTCAGAATATGTACTGCTGTGGTTTGTAACGTTGTGTCAGAATCATCATCATCATCAAAAGCACTTACTGATTTAGTATAAAACAAACAGAAGGATGTTGTGCTAGCGGAGCGGATGAAACACTGTCAGTAACAGAGTTCCTCTGTCATTCCCACTGATTCTACTGAAACGCGTCCCGCATCCAGACGCTGAAGAAAGAGTCGATGTAACGGCTGACGAAGCAGGTATGATGAGGATGAAGAGGCTCGTTTGTTCATAAACTACAGAAAATACTGAAACACTCCACAATGCAGCTAAAACGAACAGACGATGTAGGAGCTCATCCATCTTTAAAGCGTAACAGTCACAGCCGCGCGTCCAGCGGCCGAGCTCGCGTCGACAGAACGACTGACGAGCGCCGACCCCGCCCGCTTCCGGTCGGAAGGACAGCGGTTAGCATTCTGGGTTAGTTAGTGTGCAGCGATGGGTTAAACTCAGCAGCATGAGCTCAAATCACACTCGGTCATGCAGCCCCGCCCCCTGACGTCATGCAGCCCCGCCCCCTGCCGCTCACGCTTTAACGTCACTGTGAAAGAGAGAGAGATTGACAGGCGTCAGTCACACAGATTCAGCGGCGAGCGTCCGCCGAGCGTCACCGGAGGAAGCGCGTGGCTGTCGCTCGTGCGATCGGGACCGGACGGCCACACGCGACCCGCGGGAGGACGGCGGACGCCAGACGGTGATCGACGGCAGCTGCGAGTCTGTGTTAAGGCATCGGGAATGAATCGACAAAACAAACAAGGAGAAGCACCGAATCGCCGGAGGAAACGACAGACCGCTTTTAAAATAAAAACACGATCATGACGATCGTGTTCGGTGCAACGTGCTCTCTTTCGATGCATAGATATCAATGGAGAATAAAGAGGACAGATTAAAGAATTACAAAGGAACAGCAGCTTAGACCAGCCTAAGAGCAAATAAAACACTCACGAGTCTCCTGTGCGTCAGTAACAACCCTTAAAATACTGCAAAGCCTCCTTCAAAAAGCGTCCGACTGGAACAAACGTCTCGTTCGTTTGTAGCGCGTTCGTTAATTAATGCTGATTGGATTAAGGGGGCGTGTCCGGATACCCTGATTGGTCAGATCGGTGGAGAGGAGCATATTAAGACAGCGAGGGTGGGAGGGGGTGGGGTGGAGTCGGGCGTCCTGATTGGCTGTGGTGGGGGTTGCCGTGGCGACGTTCTACCTGGCTGCGGTGGGCTGCACGTGGCCCGGATACACCCGGCGGTTGCTGGTGGCCTGTCTCTGACGCGCCAGGAAGGACTGACCCGAACCCGTGCTGGCCAACCGGTCCTCGGCCGCTTTCTTCTGCAGCGCCATTCCCTGAACACACACACACACACACACACACACACAATTTAACCCACGGGACTTCAGCGCTCCCTATTGCTGTGCTTAGTGTACTAGTGTTGTCTAGTGTACTGATTTTTCAATACATATTGATTCTGAATATTTGAAAATCTAGGAAAACCCAACACATGGTGAAATTGTATCTTTTTAGCTTTTGTTACCATTTGGAAGCTGGAAGCCCTTTCCAAAACTATTTTATTTTGTCCATAGCTCGAGTTGGCTGATAGCGATGATTTTCAGGAACGGAATTTTGAGAAGAACGGGTTTAAAGCGAGACGGCTTTCACTTTCACTTCACAGGTTTAACGAGAGCTGTCTGTCAAGTCAGGAGCATTACACTGCATCATTACACAAACTGACTTAACGTGACCCTGAAGAGGACAGTTTTCTGTTGTTTATCTTGGGCATCGTCTCTGAATGTACGAACGCCCCTTGTATGTTTAGATATCACGAATAGTGTACCTTGTAGTTTACATTTATAAAAGCGAGCGCAGCGCACTGTGCATAACAGACTGTCATCGAACAGCTCCTCTGTAGTAACTTCATCATCCGATCCTCATCTCTGGATGTGAAACAGTCCAGTATAACATCGTTTAGGGCACTGACATTACAGATTGAGACGAGTAAGATTGTTTAAGTGAGCAGCTGCAGTACTTCAGACTGCACCGTTGCGCTCCGCCATCTCGCCATATTAAAAAATAAACAAATAAATAAAAACTTTGCGTGCCGTAGTTTACACAGGACTGGCGGGGAATGTGCATTGATACACATTTATAAAATACGTTACGTGGTTTATTTTGATAGGATCACTGTTTTTGTGGTGTTAAGAAAAAGCACCTTCGCAGCACAAAACAGTCATTTCTGCTTGCTGCAATAAATCTGCATCTGTTTTCTGCATTAAACAAGCAAATTTTTTTAAAAGATATTTTCAGAGATGATAGACAAGATGTTATAGAATAATAATTTAATGAAACCTAATTCAGCGTGACATCCGACGGGTTTTCCCAGATCGCATCACATACATGATCCTGGAGCACAAAACCAGTCTTAAGTATCACGGCTATATTTGTAGCAGTAGCCAAAAATACATCGGATGGGTCAAATTTATACATGTTTCTTTTAAGCCAAAAATCATTAGGATATTAAGTAAAGATCATGTTCCATGAAGATATTTTGTAAATGTCCTACTGTAAATATATTAAAGCTTAATTTTTTATTAGTAATATGCATTGCTATAAACTTCATTTGAACAACTTTAAAAACGATTTTCTTAATTTTTAGATTTTTTTGCACCCACAAATTCCCGATTTTCAAATAGTTGTATCTTGGGCAAACACTGTCCTATCCTAACAAACCATACATCAATTGAAAGCTTATTTATTTAGCTTTCAGGTGATGTATAAATCTCGATTTCGAGAAATTCACACTTATGCCTGGTTTTGTGGTCCAGGGTCACATATATTTTCTGCAGTACTGATGCAGTAGTAGCAGCTGTGTTTTCTCTCTGACGGTCAGTGAAGCGCAGCGCTGCGTTCATCACCACATGATTCAGTGACTCCTCCTCTGCATGTGCTGCGAGTTTAACGTCAGTGTTGGGCAAGTTACTTCCAAAATGTAATACATTATATATTACTAGTTACTGTCTTTTAAAAGTAATTAGTTACCTTACAATATTACTTACCAAAATACCCACAGAAGTCTGACTACGCATTATAAAATACCAAAATGTAGTTTATTGCTGCTCATTATACATCCAGTGGAGGGTAAGGAGGTAGGTCAATATAGCATAAAATTATAAAATCATATTTAGATAGGCTACCAGTATGTAAGTCTACATTAATGTTACTTGTAGTTTATGCCGGTAAATAAAGCGAAATGTTATAATGTACAAACACAATACCTAGCCTATAGACTATTTTGAACGGTTTTCAGAACAAAACAAGCATGAAATATATAAGTTGCTAAACAAGCTAATTTAAAGCGAAACTGAAACGCGTTGTTCTCACACAGCCTACCGCTCTCATTCGGCATGAATCCAATTAAATGTGTCCATATTCGCGATGTATTTTAATGCTAAACTATTCTTCATCAGTAAACCAGGTTTTGTACTTAACGTGCGTAAAAACATCCTCACATGAACAAATATGTGTTTGGCCCGACCTCAGGCTGAACGACACAGTACGCACTATTTTAATCAGTGTATATGTTTGTTGACTATTTTATTCTGATAATGAACAGGCTGCAACGTTTGCTGTATGTGTGCGTGAGGCGCCGGCGCGATCGAACAGCGGAAACGAACAACAAAAAAATCCAGATCAATCGAAATTGCAGTGTGTTTACTTTTATTTCTGTCATCTCGTTTTTCTTTCCGTGAACTTTCGTAAAGCGCAGCGCCACACAAACATGAACCAAACTCAGCAGCATATGTCACTCAATCTTTTCCTTTCATTTTGTTAATCAGGCTACTTAAGTTAAATACATTTTATGTATTTATTCATTTTATATATAGACTATGATTTGATAAGAACAGATGTAGCTATTTTTAGTTTAAATTAATTTTTGTTGATTGTCTAAGCTACGCCATATTCTTTCTCTTCTCCGACCCCGCAGCTCTGTTTCCATTTGTGCTATTTCTCCTTGTTGAGAGTTTGGTGTCGCACATAGATTACACCTGATTATGCATTCTTATTCTTTCCTCTGATGAAACAAATAAAACAGGTGTGTCCACCTCACACATGTAGAATCCGTCTCGGCAGTCATCCTAACCATCGAATTCCAGCAACAGGAAATAGACAAACTATTTTACACGCAGATTTTGTGTCTCTGGTGCCGTTTTGCAGTGTTGGTAAATTCACCAGTTAAAATATGTTGTTGTAACTTGAGTTACGGAGACTGTAACGAGTAATAATATCACCCAAATATTATTAGTAATGCATTATATTACTGCGTTACAGCAAAAAGTAATATACTACTGTAATATTATTACTTTTGTACTCCCAACACTGTTTAACGTGCATGAGATACATTAGAAAACCTGATGTGACAAAAACTTGGTTGCTTTTATCCAGAGCAGTCACGAGTGCAAGGTGACGTTCTCATGTTCTTGTGACAGTGCTGATACGCACCATGTTGTACCAGGCAGATACGATGAGTTTCTCCTCCTGGTCTCTCTGAGACTTTGTCTTGTCATACTCCTTCTGCACACAGAAACACAGTACAGTCACATGAATGAGCATCTGTGAGTGCGTACCTGGTATTCTCTACATTATGAGGAACAAATGCCCCCACAAGTATCATAATACCAGTAAATTTTGACCTTGTGGGGACTTTTTGGTCTCCATGAGGAAACGAGCTCAAACCACACAGAATGAAGTGTTTTGAGAATCTATAAATGCCTGTAGTTTTGTGTGAGGGGTGGGTTTAGAGTGAGGGGATAGGAAATACAGTCTGCACAGTAGAAAAACGTGTTAAATGAACCCATAAAACACGGAAACACAACATGAGTTTGAGTTTGAGTTTGTGTGTGTGTGACCTCGAGTGAGTGCAGCATCCTCTCGCGCTCCTGCAGCTGATTCTTCAGAGCCTGAACTTCAGGAGCAGAACCCTGATTCTGTTTGGGGTCCAGCGTACGAATGACCTGCACACAAACACACACACACATCATCAACATTATCATCAATCTCTCACACACACACACACACACACACACAGGCAGAAGAGTGTGTCAGACGTACGCTCTTGGCCTTCTCCAAGTACTTCTTATATCTCTCTTCCATCTGTTTCATATCTTCATCCTTCTTCTTCAGCGCGTCCTCCAGCTCTTCAATCCTCTGAACTGAAATCATTCAACAAGCTCTCATTTAACCACAGTCTGCACACACTCACACTCACACACACACACACGTGTTTCATGCATGATCGTCGGTGAGTCTCACAGCTGGAAGTGTGTTTGTTCTCCAGCTCTTCAATCACTGCGCTCTTCTTCTGAAGCTCGTTAGTGGCGTCCCTTAATTTCTCCCTACAGACCGAGAACAATCACATTCCGTGTCATTCATGCTGAACTGAGCTTCTGTAACGTCAGAGTGATTTTCTGCTGATACTCACAGATGTTCCTGACACTTCCTCTTCATGAGCACCGTCTGGAGCGGGAGAGAAGAAGCAGAGATGTTAAAGTTCGTCCAACACAAACACACACAGACGTCACGACGCATTAATGCTCATGTGAAGCACTGCAGCGCCTCCTGCTGGACACCGGCGGAACACGACCGCATCCACACGCCGCCCTACGTAGTGTGCACTTCTGAGGTGCTGGAGAGGGTTACTGGGGCGCTGCTCATGACGTGCCTTAAGAGTTTGGTGTCAGTGTCCAGCAGAGGACGCCGAAGAGCTCATAAAAAAATCGTCATCAAAAATCATCAATCAACACCAGAGCAAATAAACGAATAAACACTGTCCAAACACTACAGGAATACAGATATCAATATGATAAAACACCACTATAGATGAGTCAGGACGTTACACTAGTTATCAACAACTGACCAGTGTTATTTTAGTACAACTAACACGATTACATTTTTTATTAATGTTTTAAATCACTCTTCTCATATTTTCATGTTTTCATTTTGATTGTTGTTACAATTTCAGTTATTCCGTGTTGTGTTTTTGTCATTTTAGTATTTCTTGTTTTATGTCCACATAGTTTTTATTTGTTTTAGTTTTAGTTATTTTATTATATCAAGTTATAAAACAAATGTTGCCTTGGAAACTAGTGGAAATCATTTTTGAAAATATCTGATTACACTTCACTTTTTTTCCCCCCAAGTAACAAAATGTTTTTTAAAATGGAGTAGTGGGTTAGTGAGGTCAACTATTGAATTTATGTTTTGGTGTGAACAGTGTTCCAGTTTTATGAGGACATAAAAGGTTTTCAGAAATTATCATTTGTGTCTGGTGAGTCAACCTAAACCAGCCTTAAACAGCCCTTCTTTAACTCAGACCAATTAACTAGTTGCTCAGATAACCTGCTGTCTAGTTTACTGAGAAAACTTTTATTTTAAACACCTCTAGAGGACAAACTGGTCAATATAACTTTACTCTTTAATATTTACATTTGATTAAACCTCATTATCCGTTTTTAAAAATTAGTTCTGCTGATTAGCAAAACTAAATAAGTGAAAATAAAACAACACATTCATTCAAACAAGATATTCAGTGATTAACAATCAAACTCTAGTGTGATTGAGAATGCAGGACGATTCAAACACACATCAGATCATCAGATCAACACGGATGCGTCTCAATCAAAGCAGGATCACCTTCAATCAGCACCACCAAACTCACGTCTCATTCAACAGTAAACCCAGCAGAGACACGTCTAGTAATCAATGGGCGGATCATGCTGTTCTGATCATCAGCTCATAGAGATCCAGCAGCAGGAGACACGCATGTTCGCTCCGTGACACACGGATGCTGGAGGAACCGCACGTGTGTGTGTGTGTGTGTGTGTGTGTGTGTGTGTGTGTGTGTGTGTGTGTGTGTGTGTGTGTGAGCTGCCATGCGATCGAGCAGAAAATCACAGAGCTGCAAAATGCCTGACTGTACTTACAACAGACTGAGAGAGATTTGATGGACAGACAGAAGAGAGCAGAGCCTGTTACCAACGACAGACAGACGGGATGACGGGTCAGACTAAAGTAAGGGACACACGTGTGCTTCTGATGATGATGATGATGATGATGATGATGAAGGCATCACGCTCCACACGCAGCCGGACGGATGACCGATGGCTCACCTGGATCATGCTACACCATGAGTGACATCACAGAAACAGGTTAGTAACGACACGCAGACGAGCGTTAGTTAGTGCCGACCATCAGCCACAGAGATGAGCGAGTATCAGGGTTAGTCACGCTTAAATGTGCCGTGAGACAAACATCACGATAAACACTATGTCCGTCATGCTGGAGGAACAAAACAAGCAGCGAGAATGAAGCCTGCGACTGCGCTTCTGCTGTTCAAACAGGACATTACAGTCAAATGATATGATGATGATGATGATGATGATGTGAGAAGAGCTTGTGTACGACAGTGAATCTAAAGAACTGATGCTCCGATCACACTCTAGTGCTGTGTGAAACCTGTGGATCACGTGTGGACAAACAAACACACTCCCCTCTAAACAGAAAGACGTTCAGAAGATCTGCTGCAGCTCTGGATGATCTGGATGATGTTTCTGCACGTGTGATTGTTCATTAACACACTTTAACTTTAACTCACTCTGAGCAGCTGCTGGATGTTTCTGTACAGGATGAACATCTGTATTTGATGAATCATTATTTTCAATCTACATGATAAGTGAAACTGATTCGACACAGTAATTAAATGTTTATCGAATCACATTTCACCAATAAGCTTGAGTGCACATCAGACCGCGTCTCCGTACGGACCGGAGCGCGAATCTACTGGCGTCCTATGATCCGACTGTGGGATCACAATCCAATTCCAAAACCATTCTTGATCTACAAACTCTTATTATTTAATGAGTTTACAGACTTTGATCATCAATTTTAAATGTGTTTTGCTAAATTACCTAAATAATTGTATGTTTTAAAATGATTACAAATAAACAATCAAAACAACTGCTCGTTACGTTTTGTCCTGTCTGTGAAGGAGAAGTTCACTTCCAGAACAAAAATTTACAGATAATTTGCTCACCCCGTTGTCATTCAAGATGTTCATGTGTTTCTTTCTTCAGTCGTAAAGAAATTATGTTTTTCGAGGCAAACATTTCAGAATTTCTCTCCATATAGTGCACTTCAATGGTGACTGCGAGTTTGAACTTCCAAAATGCAGTTTAAATGCAGCTTCAAATGACTCTAAATGATCCCAGATGAGGAAGAAGGGTCTTATCTAGCAAAACAATCAGTTATTTTCTAAAACAATGTGCAATTTATATACTTTTTAACCTCAAATGCTCATCTTGTCTAGCTCTGCGTGTACAAAAAACAGTAATGTGGGACGATTTTGAAGTTGGAGGAGAAAATGAGATGGGAGTTTTTCGACATACCCTCACTGTACTGACCCGGATTACACAGTTCACGCAGAGCTAGACAAGACGAGCATTTGAGGTTAAAATGTATATAAACTGTACACTGTTTTAGATAATTACTGATTGTTTCGCTAGATAAGACCCTTCTTCCTCGTCTTAGAGTCCTTTGAAGCTGCATTTAAACTGCATTCTGGAAGTTCAAACTCGCAGTCACCATTGAAGTGCATTATATGGAGAGAAATCCTGAAATTCTTGCCTCGAAAAACATAATTTCTTTAGGAGTGAAGAAAGACATGAACATCTTGACTGATGAGGGGTTGAGCAATCTGTAAACTTTCGTTCTGCAAGTGAATTAATCCTTTAAAACATCACTATGTTTACAATAATTCCAGAGCAAAAAAGCATTTAAAAAGCAAATGCATTAACCAAACCAAAAGTAAGTTTTGAAAAGTTTAGAATCGATATAGATCGCTGAAGACATGATTTTTTTTCCTCTCACCCCTGACATGAGCAGCTCCGTTTTGTATGACTCCTCTCATCTGTGAATGTCTGCCGCTTTGGTCTCTTTAGGAATCATTTAGTTGGCAGAGTGAAAATAATCTCTAGATGCTGTGTGTGAATGTGAATTTGTCTTTCTGAGCTGCAGTGATGAGCTGCGGTCTCATGTTTACGTCCTCATCACATTCAGATCAACAGCACTAATATTTCTACTGATGTGCTGAAATGTTGGACTCACATCATCTGCTTTGGATCCGTGTTCCTGAAGAGACTTCTGCAGCTCCTCCACCTGAGACTGACCCTCCAGCAGCCTCTGATTCACCAGCCTAACACACACACACACACACACACACACACACACACACACACGTCAGGTCATTCAGGTCTGTGCTGTGTGTGATCTGATGAGGCATCTAGAAAATCATCTGCAAGTTTATATTAGAGTGTTCCTGTCATCACACGTGTGTTTGTGAGCACTATATGAGTGTTGATAACCAAAAAAACGGTTATTAATTTATGATCTATATTGATGTTGAACATGTGTCAGTAACTCTACTGAGGTTCATGCATCACAGTGCCTGTTGAACAGAACCCCAAACCAGCCTTATTACAGGACTTCCTTAAAAGACTGACTAGTTATTCAGGTGAACCACCACCAAGTTGATGTTCTGTGAGTGTGAGAGTGTGTGCGTTTTTGAGTGTGAGTGTGTGTGAGTGACCTGTTCTCCGTCTCCAGCTCGTTCTTCCTGCTGTTGGCGTCCTCCAATAAACTCTGCAGCAGAGCGATCTGTTCGTTATCTGATCCCTCCTGAGCCAGTTTCAGCATCTTATTCTCATGCTGCAGGCGAATCAAACGCTCCCTGAGAAGACAACGTGATAAGACTAGTCAACACTAGTCAGGACGAGAACAGGAGCAAACCAGAGCATGATAACCAGACAAACCTCTGCAGCCAGACATCTATCAAAAAATTAGTTGCATCAGCGGAGGAAAGCTCAAACAGTTTCTGAGTTACACAGTTATAAAGCACACTACAGATCCGGTCAGAGCTGCAGGAGCCTGTCATGAACAGAGATGTGTGTGTGTGTGTGTGTGTTCAGTGCTCCTGTGGCTTCATGTGACTGTATTTCACCTACCGAATCTCTGGCGTGACGATCTCTGCAGCCAGCGAATCAGACGGCTCGTTACTGCCGAGCGGCACCAAACCTGGCGAAACACTTGTGATCAGCACATATCATCCCATTATATATATATATATATATATATATATACATTTAATGAATTAAAATCAAACATATGCTCTATAAAAATGAGTCTCTGCATGGAGTTTAAAGGAGTTACCTGACGTCAGCTGAGACTCTTGAGCTTTAACACACTTCAGCTCCTCAATCGTCTCCTTCAGAGAGTCTCGCTCCGTCCTCAAGCGCTACACACACACACACACACACAGGTTCATGTCATCAGTTTCATCCTTACAATGCTCTGTACGTTATTTCACATCAAGTGTGTGCTATGTATGTTTTTCTTTCCATGCAGCTCATATATAATTGCTCTGACAATTCTAAAATTATCCGCTCTGCTAATAGAGAACATTCAGAAATTGAGTAACGTAGAGTGTGTGTGTCATATCTTCAGAAAATCACACAGAACACAAAGAAACAGTGCTGATGTCAAATTAGGCTAAAGTGTTAATTGTGTTTAAGAGATTCATCAGATTTGATTAGTGAGTCGAGTCAACATCTAATTTGGCAGCTCGTCTACAACATTTCACACGCTTCATTTAAAAGACAAATCATATTGAGCACTGATGTTGTGTGAACTTTATAGCATTAACACGGTTATTTTACTGTTTATTACTGTGAAGCTGCTTCGAAACGTTTTTTTTTTTATTGTATGAAGCACTGTTGAAATAAATGTGACTTGACTTCATATTGAGAGAGACTGGAAATGAGGAGGAAGAACAAAACAGACGAGCAGGAGCAGTGTGTTAGCGACTATTATAAGAAGAGAAAAGAGTGAGATAACAGCAATGAACGAAGTGCAGCTGCTGCTTTATCAAAGACCACACGGATCCGCTCGCTCGCATCTCAACGCGTCTGCAGCTCGTTCGCGATTCAGCGCAGCAGCTTCGCAAAGAACCGCCTTAATAACGAGAGCGTCCGCCGGCTTCGCTACGAGCATCTCGTGATTTAACGGAGCCGCTTTCTTACATCTTTCTCTTTCTGAAGAGAGTCGACTTTCTCCTTGACTCGTTTATACTCGAACTCCATCTTGTCGGCCTTCTTGGACTCCTCCGAGAGCTTGTTCTGAAGCTCCACCACCTGAAAGCACAGCACATGCTCAGACTGATCACATGACAGCGGTTACTGTCCTCACGACTGTGTTATGGAGATCAACATCAGTGTGATCAAACTGATCCTGAGATCTGAACGCAGCTTCATGCGTTTATATCATGTGTTCACGCTAAGGTTAAACATGTTTATTCATGTTTTAGTTGACTAAAAGTCTGGGAATCTTAGTCTAGTTTTAGTCAATTAAAACTCAGCTTAATGGTTAAACTGAAAATCACAAATATTTTGCTCAAAGTTATAAGCACAAATCAGAAGAAAATTTCAACTCATACACACGTTTGACTTGACTCCAAGTTTCCTGATTTATAAGACTCCCTAAATTATAAAAACTGGTAAAACACTGACATTAGCACTAATATTAATTCCAACAATTTTTAAACTATATTCATGTCTTTCTATTAAAACAACAACAAAAGGCTTCATACTGTGTAAAAGCATTTTTTCAGGCGCAATCACAAACAAAACAGTTGAGATCTTGTTTGGATTCATTACTTTACATCAGTGATGAGGCTCGATGACAGATTTACGCAGCCAAAAGCGCAAACAGCCGTGCGAATGAACACAGACTGGCTGTTTTACACCTTCATTTGAGCAGAATGTCTTAATGGAGATTGCTGAACTCCAACTTAAACGTCTGTCCATGTTTTCACAGTGTGAGAGAGAGCGAATGTGACTGGTTGCCAGATTGGGAAAAATAAATTAAACACAGGTCACAAAATGTGTTCTTTTAAACTTGTGAAATCTGGCAACCGCAAGCATGAAAACTAATGGATAAAGACAGTTCTATATATATATAATTTTTTTATTTTTTTTTAAACTACATTTTAGTCTTGTCTTGTTTTATCAACATGTTTTATTGCATGTTGATACACAGTTTGTGACTAATGATGTCTCTGCGTGCTCTTAGTCACGGAAAAACAGGTCATCACTGTTTATTTTTCATCAAATGAACATGAGTTCGCACCTGTCTCTTGTAGGTCTCCAGCTGTCCGCGAGCAGCGTTGGCCTTGCGCAGATCTTCCTCCAGCGTCACGGTGTTCTGCATGTAGCTGGTGTTCTTCTCCTCCAGCAGCTTCACCTGCCGTCTCAGATCGCCCAGATCCTCCAGCTTCTTCTTATACGCCTCCACTTGCGCCTCCAGCTTCGACACCTTATCAGACGAGTGCCTGAAACACACACACACGCATGCGTTCGTCACTCATCCTCAGCGCTGGGCTCTGTGATCTCAGGTCTGTGTCTCACCTCAGCACGTCCATCTCGTCTTTGAGCGACTGCGCCTCCTCAGCCAGAGAGGTCAGCTCCTCATTCTGACCTCTGACCTCCATCAGCTCCTTCTCCAGCTCCTCGCAACGGATGCGGTAATCGTCTTTAGCCGCCTCCAATCTGACACACACACGCAAAATTTGCCGTCACTCACACATGATCATGTCATAAGTCATAACAAATCCCTCAAATATTTTCACATCAGTATTTGAGAACACTGAAATAAAATGAATGTGTCACACACTGGGACCAAAAATAAAGTGTCTCAAAATGGTCAAAACAAAATCTCATTACTGCAGTACAGCAGATGATTCTTAAATTAGTACATTCATAATGTATAAATACTGTACAACAAACTTTAATTTAGTACCTTTTTTTTGTTGCTGTTTTGTTTTGCATTACAATAATGAGAATTAGATTTTTGATCTCATTTATGGAAACGGTCCTTCATCTTAATCAACTTTTCATCAGATAGAGATTAAATACTGTTTTCAATCAGACGTGCAGCTGCTGTGATTCCAGTGACATAAATGACTGATTCACACGTTGGTGAGAGACGGTGGTGATAACGTGATTTGGTCGCTGGATTCATTCACAGTGTGACAGAACTAATGTGGTGAAGCTAACGGTTAGGTTTCGCTCAGCGTGAGAGTGTCTAAACGGTGCCCGAGTGCGTCCCGAAACCCCTGTGCGCCCGTTATTGAGGTGACGCCCCAGTGAGAGGGTGCCGTGCTATCCCGTGATATCCGTACCTCCACTGGGGCAGCGTAAACGCCAGCTGAGACGGCAGAGAGCGACACTGCCAGCTCAACTGAGACTCGTCCAGAGAGCTCGTCCTGTTATTGCACACGACACAGGCCAGTCATTACGAGCACCGACCTCACATCATCAACAACACAACAACAGAACTGAGGCGCTGCCGTCGTGAGTGAGTGCATCAGGCCGCACGGTACATGAATGTAGGTAACTGGGTTGATGCCAAAACCTTAAAGGGGTCATCGGATGCCCATTTTCCAGAAGTTGATATGATTCTTAATGAAAAGTCTATAATATACTTTGGTTACAAATTCTCAGTGGTAGTGTAAAACAGCACCCTTTTGCCATGTCAAAATGAGCTCTGCAAAAAAATAAACAAATAAAAAATAACCCATTCTGAGGGGATTGTTCCTTTAAATCCAAATGAGTTCTGCTCGCCGAGCCTGTTTACTTTAGCCGCATTTAGCCGCTAAACTTGCTGACTAGCAAGTTATTAGGAAAGGCGATCGCAAAGATTAAAAAAAAACCTTATACTCACTTCTGCTGTAGGTGAAGCTGGATCACGAATGATTCGCGTGAACACAGACAGACATATGTAGATCGGGAGGCGCATTCCCTTCACTAACAAACGTAATCCACTGCATCTTCAGCGGCTCAGATGTCGGGAGTAAATGATGACCACTATGTTCATTATTACATCCAGCAACACAACACCTCAATCGCTCAATCAGAGATATTCTTGTCTAACTTACATCCCTGCTCTGGCATCAAAACATGGAAAGTTACTGGACTGTGACAGCTGGTCTGAGGTAAGAGCTCATGTCAATCAACTATGGTGGGAGTGGCCTCTGTTGGTGTGACGCCACAACGACAGGCATCTGAGAACGGCTCGATTTGAAAAAGGGGATATTATTTTTACAGATTAATTAAAAACCACTGCAAGGATTTTTATCATTATAGGGTAGATGTGTACATACACTGCCAACACACATTAATGTTCAAACAACATGAAAAAGTGAACTTAGCATCCGATGACCCCTTTAACCCATGGTTTCACAGACGAGGCTTAAGCCTAGTCCTAGACTAAAATGCAAGTCTGAGCTGTTTCAACTGACAGAAACTTGCAGTGACTGATCTTATAATATAATCAGTGCCTTAGTTTTGTCTTAAGATGCACACCAGTAATGTTTTTTTCTAAGCACATTCATAAAAATGACTTAAATTGAACTATGGCCTAATCCTGGCTTAGTCTAAACCCTGTCTGTGGAACCGGGACTAAGTGTCTAAAAAATACGAAGAGAAAAAAAATGTGTAATTTCCTGATCGACAACATGTTTGTTCTTCAGGGGTTTGAAGCGTAATCTGACATTTACCAGCAGGCCTGTCACATCACGACTGTCCACCTTCTGCTGAAAATGATCTGTCATACAAATAATGTGATTAATGATTTAGTTGTGATTAATTAATTTTTGTTTTGCTCATGTCATACACAATACATTATTTTCTTTTTGTTTATTTGGAAAGATATCATTAACTATGCCTGCGTGATTTTAATGCTGTAACAATAATATTTATAAGTTAATATATTTCTCTTTTTGTTCAACTTTAATTTTAGCCCATTTTACATTCACACTGAAGTCCAGCAAACCTGAAATACATATAGAATAGAATAGAGTAGAGTAAAATAGAGTAGAGTGTTATTAACCTACAACCTTCATTTTGTGTAAAGAAAGACCTTAGACTGTCTTTCTGCATTTTACAGCTGTTTTTTTTTTAATTATTTTTTTAATTGTTATATTGTTTTCATATTGACTGCGTATCATTATCTGTGTGTGAAACTCTAAGGGCTAAAAATGTCTAAAAAACTGAAAAATATGAGCATTTTTGACTGCTTTTCCTTGATTATAAACTTTTCTTTGCAAACCAAAACCAAAAGTGCAAACCAAACCAAACGCATCTAATCTTCACATGCTCTGCTGTGAGTGAGGTTCAATTCTCCTGAAGTGTGCGGTGTCGGTCTGTCTGGGATCATTAAATACGAGTATTGAAATCTGACTCTCCACACAGGAAAATGAGATTTATTTCAGTTTTCATGCACTTGGATGTAAATAATCTGAATGACAAAATGCGATTGGAATTTAACCTGCAAAATTATCACGGTCAAACACCTGCGATGAGACGATCAATCAATAAACGCAACAGGTCTGTTTACCAGCCCAGATCTTCAGTGCTCCACAGCAGCCGCTGCGTCTCTTGAGATTCTCATTAGTATTAACGGCTCTAATGTCTGAGATCTCACATCAGACCCATAAACCCGCTCAATCAATAATGCACTGCTTTATTAACAATGAAACGGCTCGTTTGATTAGAGTTTACAGGCTTCATAGCTCGTAGACAAACACCCTGCGGCAAAATGAGAGAGCGATCAATAATCTCGCAGAGTTTAAGCAGACGGACCGCAGCAAACCCTCCAAACGAACCAGAGAAAGACTTTACTGGATTAAAGCAGCGATTCAGATCTGATCCGTCTCTGTGATCTTTACATTCCCACCAGACACCGCATACAGATCAGCAGCGCATTATCAGACATACCGCTTTACATGACACACACACACAGACACGCGCACAGACACGCACACAGAGCTACAGTCCTACACTAACGCTAAACAAATACATTACAGGCTGCCTGCTGATTGCGAGTATAAAGGGAACCACATTTCAATCGCTGGTGTCTTTACTCATATTCTTGTTGTCAATACGCAATAACCTACTGGAGTCCATGCATTACAATGAATTTACTAGCGCGTTGTCTCAAAATATCTCTCAACGTCATAATACGTGTAATTCCTGAGCTCTGTTTTGGACCGTCCAGGGTCCGTCAGCGCTCCTCACCTGAAGGTCTCCTCCTGCAGCTGCTCCAGCTGCGTCTGAAGCTGCAGGTGTCTGCGTCCCGCCGGACTGTTCAGATCCTCGATGGAGTCGGACTGGTTGAGCCGCTCCATCAGCACCTGGTTTTCAGCCAGCAGACTGCTCTTCTCTTCCTGGAGAGCCGCCACCTTCAGCACAGACGGACAGGGAGTTAACGATAGATTAGCGCTCGTCTGCATGTGTGTGTGTGTCAGTACTGATGATGGTGGATGTGCTGCTTCTCTCTGCCATTTACAGAAATGATTCTAAATCAGAATGTATTACTGAAAACGGCCTGGAATCAATACTGCCGTCACTGTCTCACCAACGGATGCTCTGCAGTGAATGGGTGCCGTCAGAATGAGAGTCCAAACAGCTGATAAAAACATCACAATAATCCACACCACTCCAGTCCATCAGTTCACATCTTGAGAAGAAAAAAGCTGAAACAAATCCATCATTAAGACGCTTTTAACTAAAATACATTGAGTCCATAATCCATAATAACGTTTCCTTTAGTGAAAAAGTCCATCTCCTGTTGTCCCTCATCAAAATCCAGCCATGTATTTGTTTAGAGCCATTTTGGACTGTTTTGGCTTGTAAACGGTGCTTGATCTGTGCAGATTTCTCTCCTGATTCAGACCAGACCACCTTTTCACTGGAGGTAGCGTTATTATGGATTATGGACTTATTTAGTTAAAAAAAAAAAAGTCTTGATGGATTTGTTTCAGCTTTTGGATTATTGTGATGTTTTTATCAGCTGTTTGGACTCTCATTCTGACGGCACCCATTTACTGCAGAGGATCCATTGGTGAGACAGTCAGTACGTTTACATGGACAACAATATTCAGATTTTAACACGATAAAGACAATACTCTGATTAAGAATCTACCATGTTAACAGAGATTTTTAATGACCTTAATCTGGCTAAAGTCATACTCGGAGTAAACACAAATCGAATTAAAACGTGGAGTATTCCTATTTTAGTCGCATTATCCAAGTGCAGTACAGACATATACACACCTCAATCACACTATTACCATCATGTAGGACTTTTCGCCACATTTTACGACAGGATACACACACGGTGGCGATCAACTGTTTGACGCAATGCCATCATCTGTTTACACAGATAGCATACTCTAAAATCAACTCACGTAAACACCTTAATCACAATATTGTCTTATTGAGAACAGGATAAATAATTAGATTACTGATGTCCTTGTAAATGTAGTCAGTGATGCAATGACGCATTTCTACAAATCTGATGAACAAACTGTTGATCTGAGGGCACATTTTCATTTTTGGGTGAACTACATTCACATGGTAGTGAAATGACTTTGATTAATAAGCCAAAGACTTCTTCTCTAAATGGGCCTAAATGTTTTAAGCAGACGTACAGATGTACGCATTAAACTCATACGTATATAATCAATAACAAAACAATCGTAAGTTCATAGGTGCATCATGCGGCGGTCTGACAAACAAACGCACTCTACACTCAAGCGAAGCTGCGGCCGCGTTTCAGACGGACACGAGTCATGAAGACGCTCCTGCGCACTGAACTCTGGGTAGTTTTGCTGCAGGATGGATCTATCCATGTGTACAGATATCAAGCGCTACAGCTGATTGGCCCATGGTGGCGTCTACTGTTGCCATGGGAACCATAGGGCCGTGTCACACAGGGAGGAGTGAGGATCAGTCTACAGGATGACGGCACTGAACACACACACACACACACTCTATAACACACATACACACACACACAACCACATCCACAGGCCAGGGTTATTATAGTTGACCATATCCAACACAAACTGTAAATATATTAAAAAACATTTGTGTGTTTTATTTCAGTTCAAATTTTCTTCTCTATAATGATGTTTCTTTAATTGTTAGTCCTATCCATTTGATCAGTTTATTACTACATCAGGCAACTAATCATGCAGAAGTAATGTTCTCTACAGCGCTTCATCAGAAACCTGCGTCACACTCAAAGCTGTTTGTATCAACAAAATGATTATGGTTTATTGTGTCTCATGGAAACTAAACCATTTATCGCTCACTGTAAACGACTGTAAACATTCTTTTATTTTCGGTAACATTAAAACAACAAACAAAATGTGTCAGACGGCCTCTTCCTGTTTAAGTGCACCAGCATTGATTGAAATCTTTGCAAGTTCTATGCAGTTTTCATTCCTACAGCATCTGCTACAACTTGTTTTGAGTTTTCCATCACAATAATAATCCTGGCACACACACACACACACACACACACACACACACACACACACACACACAGACAGAGTTAAAGGCCCTGCACACTAATTAGGGATGTTATCAAGCAGACAGCAAATTCTGGACGCAAAAACAGCAAAGGGTGAGAGCAGAAGAAAAGAAAGACATTTACCCTCTCTTCTAGATCAATACATTCTAACCTCAGTCTATCTCGCTCCTCTTGGACGAGGTACGCCTTCAAAAGCAAGGCAGAGGAGGAGAGGTTACCACATCAACAACAGCACACAGAAACACACCACAACACCTCACGAGCAGTTAGCATTCGCTAAATCAACACTGGAGACTGTTACATTCACTACAACACTACTCTACACAGACATTAGATTAAAAGGAGAGAATCAACAAAATGGTGACGCTTTGCCGTGTTTACCTGAACGTGCACCGCACAGATTTAATCCATGCGTCGTTTAGCGACCAAACATCTGCTAACAAAACTACACGACGTGAACCGATACAGGCGTCCCCATCAGTGACGTTCGAGACGCAGATCAGACGCGCGACGCGCCTGACACGAGACGCAGGGAAGCACGTCCGTACCTGCATGTCCAGCTCGTGACATCTCTGCGCGATCTCCTCTTTGGTGGCCAAAGCGTCGTTCAGCTCCTCCACCGTCTTCTTCAACTGATCGAGAGGAAGAGAAAAACACCTCACACAAATCTAATCGTGCATTTATTATTTGTTACCTCTTCAATAACTGCGCTGCAGATTCCTCTGAACCGGTAAGTCATAAATCGGACGGTACCTGTCGGTCCAGATCGGCGTACGAGTCGTTTCCTGTGGACACGGGCGTCTCTTTACTCATCAGCTGTGGGAACAACACGACACATTAACACCAGTCCATGACATACAGACGCAGACGGCACATCCGTGACACGCTGACCCACCTCCTGGATGGCCGTCATGACCACGTGCTGCAC
Organism: Cirrhinus mrigala; assembly: GCA_036247105.1. Classification (NCBI taxonomy): domain Eukaryota; kingdom Metazoa; phylum Chordata; class Actinopteri; order Cypriniformes; family Cyprinidae; genus Cirrhinus; species Cirrhinus mrigala. The sequence continues at coordinate 48,716,550 of CM070011.1, forward strand.
GGACTCCTCCATCATCATGATGGTCTGGATATATTCTGGAAACAAGATCATAATACAACGTCACCATCGGTGAAGCCCTACAATGATCCTAAAACCCCACTGACCAACGCTAGTTTGGCTGTCGTGCATTATATTATCAGACAAGCTTTAGCAAAAGCGTTTTTCCACTTTTCCAACTGACCCCATATAAATAAAAGAATAACACAGGTAGTTATCAGCTGAATATGTGTGTGTTTCAAGTCTGAATCCAACATATGAACTTCATGTTGAATTTTAAAGTGACAGTATTTTAATGCACAGTTAATGCAGAGATCATCTGATAATTGATTCAAGCTGACCCAGTCTCTCAGGACTAATCTTTGTCTTTCTGTGCATCTTTAGCTGCCTAAATCTGTCTCACTTCAGGCATTAACACACATGCACAAACAAACACTCGCTCACACAGACACACAGACACACAGACACACACAGACACACACAGACACACACCCTGCTTCTGTTCGCAGTTGACAGCGCAGCCCAGGATGAGCTGCAACATTCGGCCCAGTTCAGCTGCATCTGAATGTTCTGCGATGAGACTGACGTCTGGAAGAGTGAAATCATTGATCTGCTGCCCCAACACCTGCAGAACCACAGACGGACGGGCAACGGCAGCGAACAGAAAGAATACTGGTCAATTCAAGAGAAAGAATCGCGTGTCTATTACATCTAGCAGGGGTGTCCAAACCTTTTTTTTCAAAGGGGGCCACATTTGATGCCAGATGCTTCAGTTGTGTTGATGTAAAAATCTGTAAATATTTTAACAACCTTGTTTTTAAAGAGTGAAATTGTAATAATTATAATAGAATTTTTTCAACAGTAAGATTTTTAATGAAGAAGTCTCTTCTGCTCACCAAGCCTGGATTAATTTGATCCAAAGTACAGCAAAAACAATATTTTTACTATTTAAAATCCTAAATTCTATTTGAATATATTTTAAAATGTAATTTATTTCTGCGATTTCAAAGCTGAATTTTTAGCATCATTACTCCAGTCACATGACGCTTCAAAAACATTTTTTTTTTACAAATTATTATTATTATGATGTTGAAAACAGTTGAGTAGAATTTTTTCAGGTTTCTTTGATGAATAGAAAGTTCAGAAGAACAACATTTATCTGAAATATAAATCAGATAAATTTTGTAACATTATAAATGTCTTGATCAATTTAAAGAATCCTTGCTAAACAAAAGCATTACTTTCTATTATTTCTTTCCCAAAACAAACAAAAAAAAAAAAAAAAAAGTATACTGACTCCAAGCTTTTGAATGGTATTGTTTAATGTTACAAAAGCGTTTTATTTTAGATAAATGTTGATCTTTGGATCTTTCTATACATCAAAGAATCCTGAAAAAATTACTGTTTTAAATAAAAATAATAATAATAATAATAATAAACATGTTTAAGCAGCAAATCAGCATATTAGAATGATTTAGAATGATGTAATGATGCTGAAAATTCAGCTGCACATCACAGAAATAAATTACATTTTGAAATGTATTCAAATAGAAAACAGTTAAATTAAATATTACAAATATTTCACAATATCACTGTGAAGGATCGGACGATCCTCAAATGCAAACTGTGTGTGTTGCCTCAGAGCAACCATACATTTGTGTTGTGTTTTGCTTTCTTTTTATATATTCTTCATTTATTCTTCATTCATTTATTATCATTAATCATTTCATCATTTTACTATTTCATTTAATCATTTAATCAGTTATAATAATCATTATATTCATTTATATATTCATTTTATTGATTCATTAATTGATTAGTCATTTATATTATATTATAGCTGTTTTTCATATATTTTTTCCATTGTTGTTTAGTCTTATGACTGTGTAGCTTCAAGGCCTGTTTCTCTTCATGAACAAGAGATACAAGGGAATGTTTATAGAAACACAAGGTTTATGGGATGTTGTTGTGAATCAGTTTGATATAACAATACTTGTTGGATTTGTGTTCTCCAGACGAAGTCTGAGCATTGAGACATACACAACTAAGACTATTCAATAAACTCTGCTCCTTTTATCATCATTACTTCGTCTCCTGCTTCTGCTCTTCACTTTCATTGGCTTTTTCCTCAGTCAACTTCTTGGCTGATAGAAGATTTTGGGTACCAGACAAGACCTCCCGTTAACAGGGTTTGGGTATTAGACCTCTCTGCTGACGAGTTGTTCTGATAACGGACAAACTGATATTTTCTGACGGGATCTGGCGTCCGGGGCTGGATCTTAATTGTCTAGGCATGGAGACAGCCATCTAACAACTGTTTTTGCTGTATTTTGGATCAAATAAATGCAAGCAATTGGTGAGCAGAAGAGACCTCTTAAAAAAAACTAAAAATCTGTTCAAAATATTTGACTGGTATGTCCACATTAATATAATTAAATTCGGTATGAATATCCTACCTTTCTGCCACGATACCACAGTTACTGTTACTACAGTAAATCCATTGTAAATGTAGGTGATTTGCGGATTTAAAAGAATTCTAACTGCATTGTCGCACAATGCTTCTCCTGTTTTTCACATCAGTGTTGTTGCAGCGCTGTTTCATCTGCATTTAAACTAGTTTAAATCACCGCGACTTCTGTGGTTAGTATCGGAGACCTCTGCTCCAAACTCGAACGCTTCTCACGGAATCTCACAGCGCTGTTTAGTTAGTTTGTTAAATAAACAAACTCCAGCTGGTCCAAAATGCAGCAGCTAGAGTTCTTACTAGAACCAAAAAGTATGATCATATTAGCCCGGTTCTGTCTACTCTGCACTGGCTCCCTATTAAACATCGTATAGATTTTAAAATCTTGCTAATTACTTACAAAGCCCTTAATGGTTTAGCTCCTCAGTACCTGAGCGAGCTCCTATCACATTATAGTCCCTCACGTCCGCTGCGTTCTCAAAACTCTGGCAATTTGATAATACCGAGAATATCAAAATCAACCGCGGGCGGGAGATCATTTTCTTATCTAGCGCCCAAACTCTGGAACAATCTACCCTACAATGTTCGGGACGCAGACACACTCTGTCAGTTTAAATCTAGATTAAAGACCCATCTCTTTAACCTTGCTTACACATAACACATCAACATATTCTTATAATTCAAATCCGTTAAAGGATTGTTAGGCTGCACTAATTAGGTCAACCGGAACCGGGAACTCTTCCCATAACACCCGATGTACTCAGTGCATCGTCAGAAGAATGGCATCTACGCTAATATTAGTCTGTTTCTCTCTTATCCCGAGGTCACATTAACCACCAGATCCAGTCCGTATCCAGATCAGATGGTCACTGCAGTCCCCCGGATCCAGTCCGAACCCAGCCCAGATGGTGGATCAGCACCTAGAGACGACCTCTACAGCCCTGAATGTCAGCGGAGTCCACATCGACTAGATGAGCCCCAGAGACGGATCCACAGTGAAGACCTCGTCACCTAGACGGCTGTCGGCACAAGACCACGGGACCTTTGGCCAGAGGAGAACTGGCCCCCCGACTGAGCCTGGTTTCTCCCAAGGTTTTTTTCTCCATTTGTCACCGATGGAGTTTTGGTTCCTTGCCGCTGTCGCCTCTGGCTTGCTTAGTTGGGGACACTTTCTCTCAACACAATATTGCATTTTATTTTATTGTTTTTGATTAACTACCTTTACCTAAAATGTGAGTGTTTACTGTTGCCTTTGGCATTGTTGATGTACTGTTTCCTATCTAATACTGTACAGCCGCCTTGTCACAATTCTGTATTGTTAAAGGCGGTATATAAATAAAGGTGACTTGACTTGACTTGACTAGTGGTCGCGTGATCGAGATCAGTCAAAGAGTAAACGCATTTGTTCTGAGCTCACGCTGCGCTGTCTTTAGGCAGAGCTAATGATGGTCCGTGCGGCGCCGGCACGGTTCCCAAGTTGCGCTCTCCCGCTTTGGGTGCGTTTAGGAATTCTGCCGCGGTAAAAGAAATGGCAGCGCATATGTTATCAAATTGTTATCCCTGCGTTTTACTGCTATATCTGGTCAAAAATCTAGTGCTGTTGCCTTGTGTTGACATTGTGAAACTGCGTATTTTGAAAATTATGCTTGGCGGGCCACATATAATACATTTCCGTAGACAAGCTGCGGGCCGTTTGAAATTCATCCGCGGGTCGGACTTTGGACACCCCTGACACGTAGCAACATAAGCGTGTCACATGTCAGTATCACACAGACAGATGCGTCTCACCTCATGGTTGTAATCCAGAATACCTTTCAATATTTTCTTTAAATTGCTGGTCTGAAAAAACAAACAAACAAAAAAAAAAAAACACAAAAAATGAAAGATGTGCAAGACGTGTGAACACAAGCGTGACTGAGAGCAGATGAATACCTTTAACCTCCAGTTGTCTCCAACATCAGGTTTAATACGACTGATCCAAGCGTCAGTGAAATACATGCCATCGCTGAGAGAGAGACAGAGAGACGGAGGATCAGGCATTATGAATGACCGTCATTCAGCTGCTCATCATGTTAATGACGTTACATCTGTCTCATTAATACTCATTCACAGATCGCAGCGTACATCATCTGTAGGTGAATTGATAAACTGTCTCTATTGCGGCTACACTCATGTGACTCTTAAGTCCTGCCAGTTTAAACCTTTCAAGTGCAATAACATGCAATAACAATAACAAGAACTCAATTCATACTTGCACTGTTCTGATCAAGCTGACTGTAACACAGCAACTACTGAACTAAGTTCTGCTTCAGTTTATAGTGCCTGAACCATCAAATACACACACTTATGTGTCAAAATGCCTATCTCAACGAGCATAAACACAGTCAGTTATGAACATGAACAGTTGGGAAAAAAAATCTGATGTGCTTTATATTGGATCTGTGCATTTGGTCTTAAAGTGACGGCAGCCTAATAAACCTGCTGCTGTCTCGGTGTCAGTAACGCTCATCAAACTACAAATGACAGAGAAAATCACTCACAGCTCTTGTAGATTTAATAAGGACTGATGTGTTTATTTCATACAGAGAAAACTATGCAGTGTTTTATACACTCAGTAATACTGATGTTTTGACTGTACTGACATCAGATGAGAACAAAACTTGATCTGAACTGATCTGAATAATGACTCTGTTGTCTTCTGTAGAGCTGCTTGTACAGCTGAAATAGAGTTTGTTTCACAACTGATGAATTTCACAACATTAACACTGTTACTTTCCTGTTAATTACTGCCACGCTGCTTTAAAACCATGTGACTTACTTTTACATTTGATTATTTAAATTTGATGAAATTTCAATACAATCTGAAATTTTGGCATCATAGCGACATTATTTCCAGCAAAAATAATCATATTGTGACCTCATTAACATCATTAACATATTTATATAAAAGAATCAGATTGTGACATGTTGTGTGTGCTTCACATACATTTTCTGCAGGACTTGTGCCATTGCCTCTCCGCTGGTCAGCTCGTCTACCGCTGAACACGGCGCCTCCACACCGAACGTCTGGATCTGAACACAAACAGACAAACAACACGAGAGGACATGAGGACGAGACGCTGAGCTTCATCTGTGTGTTTATGTTCTACAGCGGGTCTGTTATTACATGAACCAACACTTTAATTTTAGACGTCACATGTGGAGTTAGGAAACTTAAGTGTGTGAATCTCTCACACACACACACACACACGGTCCATTCACTTCTGCTTATGCAATGACACTGTAATCTGCATTAACAGGAGATTCAGCTTTCTCTCAAATTTCCACACTGTTAAGCAGGGTTTTTGGGTTCAGGAGCTCTGGACGACAATCAAAACACAATCCGACTCCACGCTGGAGCACAAACCACTATTGTGCCACGCAGATTTCATCACTAACATCACAGCGTCACACTAAACTCAGGATCAGAACAGGAAGTCCCGCCCACAGGAAACACACGCCTCAGGAAAGAAAGAGCTGGAAAAACAGCTGCTTCGCCCTGCTGTTGAATCACACAGATACAGACAAACATGCTGCGCTGGTTTGATGATGCACACGCTCCTCTCAGCTCCAGCCGTACGTGTAAACAGGAAGACGCGCGTCAGCTGGGCTCGCCGTGAGGTGTCGGCTGCCATTTGAGCCATCTGATAGCAGCTATGTGAGGAATGCGAGACGTCAGCGTGTGTTTGGGCGTGAGACGCTTCACATCTGGAGAAACGGCCGCAGAAGAAACGACAGCAAACCCTTTAGAGACACACAAATCCATTTCACTTCTGCTTCCTTACATTCGGTCCAGCCTCCTGTCTGCGGCCTCGGGCTGCAACGCATTGAACTCGCTCTAACGCGACATTTGCAGATGAAACTCAACGGAAGTGAGCATAATTTAAACAACGTTGTGCACTGGTGAACGGGACTGAATTCAGCAGTAAATCACAGCGCTGCTTCCCTTTTGTCCAATCAGACACAGTCTGCAGCGTTTAACCACAGCGACCGCAGGCGACTCTCAACAGCAGTCACACTAAAGACTGAACTGAACATCCACCACATCCATCATTACACTGCACAGAACTCACATCTCTGACACGGAAGAAGCTCAAAAATGAGATCGCTGCGATTAATGCATTCAATTTGGACTTTATTATCATTAAAAAAATAACAAATGGAAGAACATGGGAATTAAATGGGGTCATTAAAACTGTGGAAAACTGAACTGATGATTCTCAAATCTGCTGACACAAATTAAACTCCCACAATCCTCTCCATTTCAGCTCAGGAGAATCTCACATCACTGTTTCTCGCTGTAAGCTCACAGGTGATCAATAAACTCTCTGCATGATCACATGTTCATATCTACACCATCAACACCGACAGAAGCCCTGACTGTACCGGATCAACATATGCGCAAACAGAACTTCACTCAACATTTCACAACTGTTTTGTGATGGTTATGTTCCATGACAAACACTAGAGCAGAATTGTACACACAATTCTGAGAAGAAATATCAGGGTAATTCTGACAGACAGAGATGCTTTTGTTTGAGCTCAAACTCAAAAATATTCAGACACTTGTTCTGTACTGAAACCATAAACTAAAGGTATATGCATACATTTTATATTAAACTGGCATTTGAAATATCTCCAGACATCTGCATCATAGCGACCATATAAACACTCGTGTGCTGTCTCTCACATCTTCACTTCTCACGCTTCTGATCTTCTGTTTGTTCTTCAATCCACAACACAGCAGGATGAGAATACTGCACATTACACAATATCCCCTGTTTTGTTTCATTTCTTTTCTTTCAGAAGGAAGCCTCTCATTCCATCCTGACCTGTAAGCTCTGTTCTGAAGTCAAAGCGCTGGCACGTGTCAGACGCGTGCGCTCAGAGGATGCTGGGATTGTTCTGGTCATCATGATGTGACGGCCATCCATGCTCGTGTTTGCATGTGTCAGATATAAACAAGCCGATTAAGAGACGTTAATACTGATCAGGACAGACACGAGAGCTAATTACTAACTTGTAGTAAACTGTCACTTTCATACAAGTCACTCATTATGGGTCTTGACCAGGTCTGGATTACCGGCCCAACACCCTAAAACCGGTCTGTCTGGGATACCGCTCTGAACTACTGAACAGAGAAACAACACTGATTCATCAGCATTAATTACAACAGCACAAACAAACAAACACACACACACACACACACACATCAGTCAATCCGACGATCAATAGGAGCTCAGATAGACACACTCAGTCATCTCAAAATCAACTGATGTAAAGTCATTACACTGCACTTTATTTTCTAATCTAAACTAGGCTGAATCATTTAATATCTGGATGTATGTAGTTACAGCAAGTCAATTATCTCAGTTTGTTGAGGGGTCAGTTGCATAAACATACCTACCATATAAAGAACTAGTCCGACCAGCTAGTTAGTCAAATGGTAATCAGTCAGCTTTTCAGATTTAAATTAGACCGGGCTAGCTCTTTGAGTACGTGATTTAATAAGGTTAAGACCAGTCTTGAGGAAAAAACTTGGTGTAATATGAATCCGAAAAGTAAGACTGATTAAGCTTTTGCTGACTGCTAGTTAGTCAGACTAGTACTAGTGTTAAAGTGACGGTGTTTATGCAGCTGTGACGCTACTGATCATTAACACAGTGATTATAAAATCTGTCATGAAGAAACACTGTGCCAGTATCCCGGTACAGTGATGACATCAGATGGCAATACCATGGTACTCTGACATTTACCATGGTACTGAAAAATCAACACTTTCTTGTGTCATATTTACACGCTACTCCAAGGCAATTCGAAGAACACTACGAAACACACACATAAAAACACGGTATGTTGGTGTAAGTCGCTGTTAGCGAGAAAGATGTCAGCGATAAACCCGTTATAGAGACTCAATTCCGCTGAATTCACATTCATAACACGAGCACAACATTTACAACAAACATCGGCGGAACTCACCCATGTCAGGAGACTTTCACACAACTCCACTCGATCCAGAGTCTCCAGTGCGCTCATGTTCGATTCGGATCAGATTCGGACTGAAACGCCGCTGTTTGTTTGATCGCGCGAATCTCCGGTTGAACGTAAATAAACGAGTGGAACGGAGCTTCCGCCGCTCACGGTGCGATCAGTGTCCGCTAATGAGAGAAATCCTGTCGAATTAGAGCGGTGAGAAGCTGATTTTGACGAATAAACCGGCGACGACAGACACACATTAGCGGCTCCGCTCTGAGGATTTTTTTTCCCCCAGTCCGACAGACACACGGGGTCCTTCAGCTGCCACCCTGCAGGATCGGGACACCTAATGCCTGACGGAAAATCTCACAGCAGAAAACCGCTTTGGTGAAAGATGGATTTAAAACGTAGAAAAAAACATTATAATATGTTAAATTTAGAAAGAAAAAAAAAAATCGCTCAAATAAGACTTGATGATATAAGACAGGCAGTGAAACGCGCCGCTTTTAAACCGGTGACGGTAAAGGAATGCGGAAGTTTGTTCGTTATTTTAAAAAAAGGAACAGGATTTTATAAGATATGATGAATACAAGAGAAAATGCTGATAGGGTGATAAGGTTCTTCTCTCGCTTTTCCTCAGAATGTGAGTCTATTGTTTGTTCCACACTCCGGAGCGGAAGGGGGCGATAATGAACCAGTATTCCGCACATTAACCGCCGTATAACACGAAGAAAAAGAAGAATGCGGAACTAACTGAGTCCACAACAACGGTAAACACACACAAACACTAAACATTTATCTTCGCGAAAGTGTATTTGAGGCCCGACACTGTGGTGCGTTTACCTCATGTGAGTGTTTGAACGGAAGCCACTGACATCATGTGTGTGTTTGATGTGTGTGTCTGCAGCTGTTTGCTGTGAATGTTGTGGGTTTATTTTCATATAATCTATTTATTTTCATATATAATCAGACGTTTAAGTGATGTGAATCTTGTAGATCAGCACCCGTCAACATCAGACGTGTTAATGTAACATTATTCTCTTAGTAGACAGTCGTGTGTCCTTGTCATAGATTATCAGGTGTGAAATGATATTATTATTGAATTATTAATATTAATATTATTAAACGATAGTATTATTTTTGGGTTATCCGACATTTAAATGAAATGTTATTCTCATATTATCAAACGTGTTGCTGTGACTCTCAGAGATCATCAGACATGTAAGTTAGAGATCAGTACGAGTCAACAGCAGTAGTATTGTTAAATATTATAACAATCTAAACTAGCTATGTTCTATGTGAATATCTGTTAAACTGTAATTTATTTCTGTGATGCACAGCTGAATTTTCAGCATCATTACTCCAGTCTTCAGTGTCACATGATCCTTCAGAAATCATTCTAATATGCTGATTTGCTGCTCAAGAGACATTTCTGATTATTAGCAATGTTGAAAACAGTTGTGCTACACAATATTTTTGTGGAAACCATCATACATTTTATTTTTCAGGATTCACAGATGAATAGAAAGCTCAAAAGAACAGCATTTATTTGAAATCAAAATCTTTTGGAACATTATAAATGTCTTTACTGTGACTTTGGATCAGTTTAATGCGTGTTTGATGAATGAAACTGTGAATTGGTTGTGTGCTGTGCTGATGTTGGCAGGTCATCAGAGGTGCGTGTGTGTGATTTCTGACTGGAGGACATGAGCAGGTGTAATGGAAGCAAACGAGTGTTTGGACGGCAGCTCTATGATTCCAGATGAGGACTCTCTGATTGAAGGAGTGAGTGATCCCGTCCTGCTCGTGCTGGTGCTCAGCGTCACCTTTCTGGTGGGTCTGGCGACGCTGCTCTGCAGGTGAGACCCGACGCTGACCTCTGACCTCTGACCTCTGACCCCTGACCCCACACTCTATCAACACATAGTAACACGCAATGCACTCTGGTGTCGTCTCAGGAATGAGCAGCAGAGGATTCACCCGGAGAATCAGGAGCATGTGCGTGTGGTCAGAGAGCAGCTTCAATCGGAACAGGTTTGTGAACGCCAGCGTGATCTCAGAGTCACTAGTGCTCTCGTCTCATATCAGCGCTGTTTGATATGAGCAGCTGCGCTCCATAATCCTGCTGTTTATTGAAGCTCATGCTTACGGTCTATATTTGTATGATGAGCTTGAGGCCATGTGTAAAAATATCCCTGAGCGCTGGTCTAGGATCAGGTTCAGCCTCGTATGATTTAGTCACGCTGCTCAGGTTTGAATCTGACGCGCTAAAAGTAGCGCGTGAAGTTAGATATAAAGCTACTGTAAATGCAACATTACCCACATACATACAGTTCACTATATACACTGTTTAGCAGATCTCAACTCTTTGTATGTAATTTATATGTTTATGCCAAAATTCTTAATTAATATTCGTAGTAGTGGTGCTGTAAATGCGCTACTGTTTAAGATGAGCTAAATATGTCAAACGCTGTAAATATATAAATATAGGTTAGTAGGGATGTAACCAGAAGCCAGCAAAAATCGCTAAAAATATGTGGCGATTCAAGTCGGTTGAGATGATCACGAATCGTGGTACAGTTGGGGGTTTAATGCATCTCTGAGAAGAAAAGTTTAGATCAGGGTGATTATTTATTCATTTGATATGGGATTTGTTTCAAAATGTCAGTTCGGTGTTGTTATATGACATATTTCAATTTCACAAAGAAAAGGACACATTTTCATGTATAATTTGTCTTAAATCTCATTTTATATATATATATATATATATATATATATATATATATATATACATATATATATAAAAATAGTGAGGAATTGTATTGTGAATAGGGTTGGCTTTTGGGGAATTTTTGTTTCTAGAAATTTTCCACCCCTTTGCTACTCTAATTGTCAAATCAGTATCATAAATCATTACATTCCTACTAGGGAATACATGTTTATTTATTAACCAGAATGCACATTTGTAAAAGAAAATGTATTTATATGAATGTTTCACAGAGGTTTTTGTGCAAGTAGCTGATTTAACTGAATTGAATCAACATTGAACTGAATTGTCTTCTGTAAAGTTTGTTTTTTGATGAACTTTACATTAGCGCTGTTATTTTCCTGTTTATTACTGTGAAGCTGCTTTGAAACAGTCTGTATTGTATAAAGCCCTTTAGAAATGTGATTTGACTCACACTAAGCAGTATATACTGTAATGCAAATCACAGCTTTGTAATCGTTTATTGACGCAAAATGTAACTATATTGTCCTGCTGTAATCTGCTAAATGTGACTATGACACATGAAGATATTATAAACATGAACATCATGATTTTCTGTAAAGCTGCTTCGGCTGTATGAATCCGTTAGACGCGTCTCCAGCGCTGTGAGGTGTTGTGTGTGTGACACTGTTTGTTGTGTTCATCAGGTGTCGTCGTCAGAGCCGAGGCATCAGTATTACTCAGACATGTCGTGTCCCGTGTGTCTGCAGCAGGCCGTTCTGCCCGTAGAGACCAACTGCGGTCATCTCTTCTGCGGTGAGGCTGATCTCAGACCAGCAGTTAAACGTGACCGTATCTGCTGATCTGTAATCAGTATCTGTGTTGTTATTTATCGAAGGGCCGTGCATCATCGCGTACTGGCGTTACGGGACGTGGCTCGGCGCCATCAACTGCCCCATCTGTAGACAAATGGTAAATGTCAACACAAATCTTTCATATGCTGATGCTCACCATGTCAATAATACACTCGAGTCGTGAGCCGGACCGGACAGACGTTTGTTATGTTTTGTCACCCTTCTACACTCACTAACTCACAGCATTACAGCTAACCACATGATGAGTGGACAGTTAGTAGGTCTGTATGTGTCTGTTGACTGTAGACCTTTATTGGTTTGTCAGGTGACCCTGCTTTTCCCGCTTTTCCAAGACACCGAGCGCAGCACTCAGACACAAGACGGACAGGTCGAACCCGCGCTGATCCTCAACGATATCAACGACTACAACCGACGCTTCTCCGGACAGCCGCGCTCTGTGAGTATGAATCCGAGCAGCACTTTGTATTTATGAAACTGAAGCATAAACGCATCATTAGCATGCTCGATTAAGACATTTGTCCTTTTTTTTTTTTTTTTTTTACCTTTTTTTTCCTTTTAATGGGTTTGATAAGCCAAAAATGAAAATTCTCACCCTCATGTTGTTTCAGACCTATTTCTTTCTTCAAAGGAAGATATTTTAAAGAATGCTGGTGACCAGACAGTTCCTAGTCCTCAATTACCTTTTTTTTTTTTTCCGTACTATGGACGTTAATAGGGACCATTAACTATTTGTTTACAAACATTCTTCAAACTGTCTGCTAAATGCATAGGTTTGGAACAACATGAGGGTGAGTAAATGATGATAGAATTGTCATTTTCAGTTGAACTATCACTTTAAGTGACCAGATGAATTTCACAGACAGATGAAACTGCTTCTCCTGTTTGCTCTTTTTACATTGACTATCACTCTGTGTACACTAATATAATCAGATACAATAATTTCTCAAATATACAATGTATATTATTAAATTGAACATTCACTTAAATGGCATGAGATAACGGCATGATTTCAACTGATTTCCTATAGAACTGTCACCAACTGAATTGCAGTTGTCAAACTGGACTATAGTGAATGAAGCTATAACTATATCATAATACAGTGTTTTCATCTTACATGTATTTTGAGCTGCAGCTCAGTGTTTCACTAGTTAGCAGTAAACTGGTTACCTCATCTGAATATGTTCTAGTGTTGGTTATCTTTGTAATGGAAATATTGATATTCTGTTTGTAAACATCATACCACTTCGCGTATTTCAGTTACTCTTGTAAAACTAGCAAACTAAGCTAGTAGTAGTAGGCTACTGACAATGTAAACATGGGTGAAGACGTGAAAAGCGGAAGAAACGGACAAACAGAATCAACTGAGTGAGTCATTTCCGCTGGAGCTAAACCATTGCGTTTAATGATAATGATTCACTGTTTCAAAGCGCTCCAATCGGATCACGTATCGCGAATCATTTGATTCAGATCGGAACTTCGGTGGGGGTTCGCGAATCGTTTGATTCGGATCGGAACTTCGGAGGTTCGTGAATCATTTGTGAATCAATTTCTTGTTCATTTATTTGTTTTTCCTTAAGGAATGTGTTGCCAGGTTAAAAAGAAAAGAAAAGAAAAGAAAAAGTCAGACATCAGTTGTTACGATTTTCAGGGGTGTAGAATTTAGCAGGGATGCCAATGATGTGTCCCTACCAATATCCAGGGACTAAACTGTCCTTAGCAACAATTTTAATCAAACAGTTAAAGTCTGTTGTCTGCTGTTACACCCCCCCCCCCCACCCCCACCCCCAATGTCAAAATCATACCTACGCCGTTGCATTGGGGAAATAAAGCTTGAGTGATAGAGCAACCAGAGACGATGGGTACTTCGAGTACATGTAAAGAATGAACTGGTGCGACGCCATTTCAGACAAAATCAGGCCGAAACGACATGTTTTCCGAGTTTGTTCTTGGAGTTTAAAATATCTTGCCAAAGCAAACTTTCCAGAAAAGTTTTCTCCGGCTGGTCTGTGGCTATTATGCAATAGGTAACAACAAATAGGAGACTGGAGCTTCTTCGGTTCATTCTGTTTACTCCATCGAGTTCAGACGGAAGTAAAAACATGAACACGCGGTTCTGTCTCCTGGTTCTATAGTAGGAACTGAATTTTGCTGCAAGTATATCAGGTCTTAAGTCATGTGATATATTAGGGACGGGACAGTCTCGTTCTCGAGAGCGTTTGATTGGACAGCGGCGTCTGTACGTTCAGGAGAACTCTAGCATGAAGATGAGCTCACAGCTGACAGTAGATGTTAAAACGTGTCTGTGTTTGACTCCTGAAGCTGCTGGACCGTCTGCGGGACGTCCCGACGCTGCTGCGGCACGCGTTCAGAGAGATGTTCTCCGTTGGCGGCCTCTTCTGGATGTTCCGCATCCGGATCCTGCTGTGTCTGGTGGGCGCGCTGACGTACCTGGCCTCGCCGCTGGACTTCATCCCCGAGGGCGTGGTGGGGCTGCTGGGCTTCATGGACGACTTCTTCGTCATCCTGCTCCTCTTCATCTACATCTCCATCATGTACCGTGAGGTGGTGACGCAGCGGCTGGCCGGATGAGGTGTCGCCCTCACGCCGCCGCTCGACTCGCGGGTTCTGGGTAAAGCCTGCCGCTGGTTCCGTTTTTGCTTCTGTCCGGTAGATTTCTGGTTTGTGCTGCTTCGCTGGCTTTACGGACTGAAGATTCAACGCATTTATTTCATAAGAAGATGTCCGATTAAACCTCATCAAGCGCTGGTGTTCTGAGTTCAGCGCAGCGTGTAGAAGAATCCAAAGTTTGGGCAGACGATCATCAGGTTAACGTCTGACAGACTTTTCTGCAATATTACAGATGTGTTTAGTACAGCGGTGCCCAATCTCGGTCCCGGAGGGCCGGTGTCCTGCAGAGTTTTGCTCCAACTTGCCTCAGCACACCTGCTGGGAAGTTTTTGTATGCCTAGTAAGAGCTTGATTAGCTGGTTCAGGTGTGTCTAATTGGGCTTGGAGCTCAACTCTGCAGGCAGACCAAGTTTGGGCACCCCTGGTTTAGTGTGATAGAGCTGAAATATGACGCATGGACTCGTGCTGCAGTTGAACGTTTGTACGTCTCACACACACACACACACACATTTTCTCATTTTCTCTGGGTGAAGCTCAGATGTTGTCTTTCAAATGGGGCTGATATCTTCATTAAAGAAAGAGATTCTAGAAAATAAACTTGAACTCAGATTACTGAGTTTATTTGTGTTTGTGATGGATTTTCTTTCGATTGGTGCATTAGAGCTGAAGCAGATAAACATAACAAGAATAACACACAGAATAAGCACTAAGGCCACTGTAGTGATTTTACCAGGGTAAATTAGGCCTGCAACCTTCTTGGTCATGGTAAAATGATTAGAAATCTGAAGCAGAACTTGGTAAAAGCTTTGGCCTAATATCCACTGTGTTTCAGGCCATTTTCCCCCTTAATGTTTAATTATGAAAAATCACTAATCACTTGATCTGTTCACAAAGCAGAAGAAAAGCCGGAGAACAGCGTCAACGCACGTTTGTGTTTACAATACAGCGCCTTCATTTATCTTTCTCATGTTCACCACCAGAAAACTGTTTATAAATCAGCATACTGGGGTTTTGCCTTTATTGGACAGCACAGTTGACCAGAGACGGGAACGGGATCAGGGAATGTGAGATTTGCACTTCAATGTGTTTTACATATTATTTCAGAACGACGAGTCTGAGATCAGATGCAGAGCAGTGTAGAATTACTGAAAGAAAACACATGAGAATTTCTCACGTCTTAACTAGTTAATGATAAATCTGTTCTAGAAGGGAGAATATCAGCCTCTGTCCTGCACGTGGATCAGCTCTAAACAGTGAGAATGTGCCGTGTCAAGGGCACGTGTGTGTGATTACACACGCCGATCAATCCTCTTATGCCAGTATAATCATTTAATCGGACACTGCCATGTTTCGCTGTGATGCTGTCTCAACACTAGCGCTTGATTTTATTCAGATTTCTTGTAGAGGTACGCTTTTAAAATAACCGCAATCATTCCTGCTCCAGAAACACAAACGACAGCAGATGGAGGAACGAGCAGCTTGATGAGAGCAGACGCAGGACTCACAGGTGAGCAGCAGGTGGCAGCAGAAGCTCACAAAGCTCACTGTGCAGCACACGCGTGTGTGGAGAACATGAAGATCACTGACGCACAATACAAAGTGCTAAACCATTCAAGGATTTTACCAGGGTAAATAAAAGGCCTACAGGCCCCTTAATCACAGTTAAATGACTAGAATGCATTTTGAAAGTATTGGGAGAAACATCCTCAAATCTGAAGCAGAACTTGGTCAAATCTAGTGACCAGTTTAATCTGCCCTGTGTTTCTGGTCTTTGAAGTCATTTTTTTTTCTTCCTAGTCACTTTTCAGTCTATTTGAGCTTCTCTCAGTCTGTTACTGAACTACTGAAAGTCATTCAGACCCTCAGAAGAGAGCAGTGCAAACCAGAGCTGCACGTTTTGGACGTCTCCTTTCTTTGACACACACACACACACACACTGGTTGTCTGATGAGTTTGCTCAGAAATTCAGAAATCACGAGGAGCTGCAGTATGTCGTGTTCAGTAGCCTCCAGTGGCTTAGGTTTGGTAAAATGTATGAAATGATACAAAATGATGTTTATGAAATAATTACATGTAGAAGTAGTGCTGCATTGGCTGGAGGCGTCATTTGATTGTTCACGTTGGATTCTGTTGCTGGTTTGATGCATGTTTCTGAAACGTGAGTCAGACAGGCTTGAGATTCTATGATTTGCCCGTTCAGAGATGTACAGTGCGTTCTTGACTCAACTTCAACTGCTCTTCTGAGAAATCCAGCAGCTCATGGCATTCTGGGAAATGAAGTGTTCGTCAACATGTCAATACACTTCGCCCCGTCTCTTTGTCTGTCTGTAAGACCAAGAAAAGGAGCACAAAAAAACTTTCAAACAAGGCTGTCATTCAAAACTTGTTTTGACAAATATTTCTTTTTGAATGATTGAATTTTTTATTGAATTAATTTCATCAATGAATTTCTAATTCCTGTCTGCCGCCTCAGTTCAAATTCAGGATGTGTAGATGGTTGCATAATCCGCTAAGATTAGTTTTAAAAAGTTAGTCATCTAATTATTTGTCTTCAAGACCGGTCGCACATTTTTAAAGGCAGTTACATAAGAAGGTAGATTGGTCTAACTAAGACTGATTATGCCTTGACTAGCTGCTAGTTGGTCAGTCTGAGAAGTGGAGTTTGAGACGCATTGTGAATTAAATTCAGAGTGTAAAGAATCAACAGCTGATTGAGAACAAACACTCAAAGATTCAGCGAAGTCACCGGAGCTCTTGTCAGTGTCCAGTTAGCCAGCGCTTTTTCCATGCAGTCAGTGTGTTTGTCTGAGACGTGTGTGTGTTATTCATGTGTAATGAGTGTTTGTGGTGTGTGTTTGTGGTGTGTGTGTATGTGTGTGTGTGTGTGTGTTATTCATGTGTGTAATGAGTGCTGGTTCTGGTGGATGTACTCCAGCGAGTGTTTGAAATGTCAGTGATCATAGAGTCGTGTGTGTGTGTGTTATTCATGTGTAATGAGTGATTATGATGTGTGTGTGTGTGTGTGTGTGTGAGACGGGGCCTGACGTGTTTTCTGCCTATCGCCAATCGCAGCATTCATGCTCAGTGTGTTTGTCCTGCAGTCATGGACCTCAGCCAAGACATCCACCGTCCGTCCCATCTGAAGCGACATCTTCATTGTGTGTGTGTGTGTGTGTGTATTTGTGTGTGTGTGTAGGTTCATATTTAAGAGCTCATCTTCAGACAGTCACTACTGCATCTAATTGAGAGAAGAAAATAGGTGGCAGGGGCTGATTTTTATTCATCTAGTGGTTTATTTAGTACATTTCCTGAGGCTGTGATTTACCATCACAGCTTAAACACCTCGAATCCGTCTGAAGACGCTGTGTGTGTGTGTGTGTGTGTGTGTGTGTTTCTGCCTTTTACCAATAATCCGCTAACACTGTATTTTGATAGACCACTTTAGATGTTCTGCTCATGAGTTATAAGTCACTTTGCATGTCAACTAATTCTACTCAACCTAACCTAACAGTCTACTAATACTCTAATGAGAGTTAGTTGACATGTAGTTGCAGTTGCATATAGTTAGTAGAATGTCAAGAGTGGACTAGCAAAATAAAGCCGATAATCTTGTTGTCTCAAACACGAATGAATGCTGTAAGATGATGTTCATGAAATCTGAAACGGCACCTGGTCTGAGCCTGTGCGAAACCAACAGCAAAACACAGCCAGCGCCGTAAGAATTAGCCTGAGCAACTAGCAGTTAGTCAAAGGGTAATCAGTCTGACTTTGTGGATTCAAATTAGACCGATCTAGTTTTTTATGTAACTGTTTTAAAACAGTTATGACCAGTCTTAAAGAAAAGTAATTATATGACTATTAAGACTAGTCTTTGGAGTTTATGTAACCAGCTCCAGGTTTGTACGCCCAAACGTCTAGTGACCTAACAAATTAAATAACACAAAAAACGATAGTAAAGTATTAATTAAATTTGTATTGTTGTCATAAATAAATGATGATACATTACAAACATTGCATCTTTGTGCAGTGAATGTGAATGTCAGTCCCGTAACAGCTTGTATAACTATTCATAAACCAGTCAAAGATTACTGAAGTATGTTTTACAAGGAAATACCATTTCAGTCTGTGTACTTCAAAAAGTAAAATTTAATCCAATGTGTTACTTGCCCCCTTTTTTTGTGTGAAATTTGCAGCGACATGTCTACTTGTTCTACTAACCATAACCTAGCAGACTTCTAATACTCCTGATGAGAGTTAGTTGACATGTAGTTCCAAATGAACTTCTAGTCAGTGAAATGTCTAGAGCGGATTGTTGAAATACTCCTAAACCCAAAGTCTTTTGTAGAAACTGCATTTGCCAGTGAAGCTGATCATCTGCTCTCAGTAAACACACACACAGTCTTTTATACATCCTGGATTAAAATAGTAGACTTGTGTGTCAACATGGAAATCTGCTGAGAACACCGTTGTAATACAAGGGTGTGTTTTCTTTTTGTGCCTTTACTTTTAAACAGAAATGTAGATTCTTGCTTAGTAAAAAGTTTGTTGCATGGATACGGTGCTAGAAAATCTGCTGGTCTTCAGTAAAATGATGAAACTTCATCCACACATTCACATGTGTTTTATTCCATGTCTATCATCCATGCGTGCACACACACACACACACACACACACACACACACACACACACACGCTGCAGGATCTGTGGTGGTCAGTGATGAGCGGGTGAGATCTGTGACACTGGTTTGGTTTGTTCTCCACACTGATCTCTTCTCTTCTTCACGCAGTGCGTCGCGTTCGTTCTGCTGCGCGACTCCATTCCACACGTCCATCATCCTTCACTTCACCTCTTTACACAAGGAAGGAGCCACAGCCAGGAGCACTGACGCACTGGCCAGTGTTTCCCAGAAGTCTGTGCGTTCGTCTCTCACGTTCTGGGTCAGTAAATGGAGAGGTGGAATCATGCTGCGTCCCACCCAAGACCTGCTGTTTCTCATGCCCTTCTGCCTCATGGGTAGGGCTCTATAGGAGTGTCTGTACGTGTGTGTGTGTGTGTGTGTGTGTGTGTGTGTGTGTGTGTGTGTGTGTGTGTGTGTGTGTGTGTGTGTGTGTGTGTGTGTGTGTGTGTGTGTGTGTGTGGCGCCCAACCCAACGCCCACACAAACGATCCTGCCATACTGTATGAACGCAGATGCCTGGGTTTCGTTTGAAGTTGCAGACGTTTGTGTCGGTCTGCCAGGAAACGGAATCTTTTTTTTAAAGTAGCAAGTTCATATTTTGAGGAGGAGCTAGTGATTGTGTTCGACGGCGTTCAGCAGGTTAGGAGGAATCGGCAGCCGACCGATTCTGAAACATCAGCAGATCTTCATGCGTCCGGAATCTCTAGATCCACTCGTCTGTTCTGTCCCACACAGACGTTTGCAGAGATTGTTGAAGATTGTTGTTCAAATGAATGTTTTCTGACTGTGGTTTGTCTCTTGTCATGTCAATCAAACAATCACTTCCTGTCTAAGTGGGTGGGTCTTGACCAAAATAAGCTGCTACAATTTAAAATAGGTCATTTTCAAGGAACGATCTTGCACACGTCTAATGTCCATGTGCTTTCTTTCCTTCTTTCTCTTTCTCTCTCTCTCTCTGTCTCTCTATATGAATATAACTAAAAGTCTAAAGTAATATGACAGAACATTATTAGAAAGTTTTGACAAAAAATAAAAAAAGATAATAAAATAAGTAAATAAATAAATAAATTAATTAGTTCAAAAGCCTTGAACCCAGACAGGCAGAGTGGAAAGATCTGCTTATGGGAAATACAGCAATAGATATATGCATAGAAATATTCCTACAGCACATGTAGAGACACTGGTATTTATGGGCAGTTCCATAAGAACTAGTACTGCATTGAGCTGCTGTGTGTGTAACAGAGCTGAAGCTGTAGGCAGTGACTCATGACATGAAACACACTTCCAATAAACAGGAAGGAAGTCTGCGAGCGGACACAGGAAGTGAATCAGTGCTGGGAGCTTTGAGCGGTTTCCTGCTTCCCAAAAGGTGGACCTTTGTACAATTACACCAAAAGACCTTTGACTTGATTAAAAGAAAGTCTAAAGTAATAAATGGTGAAACAGGTTTAACAGCCATTTTTGATCATTTAGAGAAACTGATGATCAAATATGATACAGTAGCTTTATACTTCTAACAGAAGCAACGTATATTTTTAAATAGTGAGCACTTATAATGTTATTTTGGTGGTGACAGACTATGAGCGGCTCAGTTTGATCACTGATTCTCAGTTTGAGTTTGTTTTTATAAAGCTATATAAAGGCTAAGCACTGAACCTTCTGCCCAATGGAGAAGCGTTATGACAGGGGGAAATACCCATAATCCTTTTCAGTTGTGTGTGTTTGGTCAAAACATTAGGAATTATGTTTGTGCTTTATTCCAACATGTCATTTTAAAGTCACCAAGTGCATGATTACTGTTCCTTTCAATTAGGTTTGGGCAGTTATTGAATTGTATTTAACATTCAACTGCTAAACAGTTTAAAGTCTAATTTTAAAGGAGCCAAAATACATACTGTAGTAACTCTTACTGTACTAAGAAAGATTTTTGAACCTGTCTAACTTCGTAGGCACAACTAATAAACACTCAAAAAGCAGCTGGTTGCTTTATTGTTTTAAGTTAATGAACCTCTTTATTTTTCCAGGTCAGACTTACAGAAGATGAAGGTGAAGCGCGTCTGCCGGACGGATGGCAGGATCCTTCTCTCCTTCTCACACGGTAACTCAGCGTCTCGTTCGTCTCCTTTAACCCGGTTTCGGTTCTGCCGAAGTCGTTTAATTCCACCACAATGACTTTCATCTTCATTAAACTGTGTTTATGCAGCGGTTTGGGGTTCATTTGTTTATTGAGTGGAAATAAAACCGCCTCCTCGAACAGCTCTGTTCTTCAGAAAGACTCGACCTTCTGCTGGAGACCTCGAGACACACAAGAGCCGCGCACGATTAGAAGAATCACAGCATTTGTGTTTGACTGGATTAAATAAATGATGTTGACGAAGAGTTGAAGCGCTAACCCGGTGAAGGTGATAGTTATGAAGTGTCACTCGTGCCGTCGGTTCAGTGTGAACTCACCCAAACCGAGTTTGATCAGTGTTCGTCAGAACAGCAGATCTGTGTGCGACTTCAGCGCGCTAACATTCGTCAGCAGTGTTGGGGAGTAAAGAGTTACATGTAACAGGGTTACGTTATTTCATTACAAAATGAATGCAACTGTAATCTGTTACAGTTACTGACAAAAATGTGTCATTTAATAACAGTTACTTTTGAAAATGTTAATGATTGCAAAGGGGGTTACATCTGAACATTTTCACACACACACACACACAAACATGCAATATGACACACCACAACATTCACAAACTATATCACAGATACACATTATAACACTGTAGTGCGTGTGTGTTTTATTGTGTGTGTGTGTGTGTTGTGAGTGTTGTTCTGTCATGGGATGATGTCAGTGAAGCTAAGGGAAAGTCTCTGGGAAAGTGTGTTATAGTGTGTGTGTGTGTGATATATAGTTTGCGTGTGTTATAGTGTATGTTACAGTGAGTGTGTGTGTATGTGTGTGTGTTGATCTCCAGGGCTCTGACGGCAGCAGTGGCAGCAGTGAGCTCTCTGATTGGCTGATTGTGTTCAGCGAGTGGGAGACTGACTCATCATAGGTGGGCTGAACGAACGCTGACGCAGAGAGAGAGAGAGAGAGAGAGAGAGAGAGTCACACTCACAGTGAGCTTCGACTCGTTTTACCTGACATTTAGATCCTCCTCTCCTAAAATACAGCGAGGATGTGGACAAACACTGATACATACGGAAAAACCTGCTGCCTTAATATGAGCCCAATGGGTGACTGAAAAACAAGATCAGTGTGTGTGTGTGTGTGTGTGTCTTTAGCATAACGTGTCAGTTCTGTGATCATTTACTCTGTTCATGAAATTCAAACTCGTATGACTCTCTTTCCTCGGTGAAGCACAAAATCAGATTTTTAGACGAAGGTTCACGTTGCATTTTTCCATAAAAAACAGCCTGTTTATCATAAACAAGCCAAAGGCATTCATATGAGTTTCAATTTTGAGACTAGACGAGTTTTATTTATATGGAAAAGAATTACTATATTCCTTAGAAGTGACTGCAGCGTTTCCTTTCCTCTGCAGCCGGTCTGAGACTAGTTTTACCAACTGGAGCGGCTGAGCGGACAGCGTTTCCTCTGGTTCAGCGTGTCAGGAACTGACTCAGTAGTTGGTTCATGTCAGGTATTTGAGGAAACATGTAAGCTTAACCACAGCGAGAGCCGTAACTGCCCTGGAGAAAGAACAGGAAACGTGTGCAGAATTCCAGAACGAATGACTCGGTCTTCATCTGTGTTCATTTGCGATTGTCTTACTTTATTATCTTTCGGATGGTGAAATGTTGCAGGTGAAGGAGACGATGCGGATGTGAAGCGTATGTGGAACAGAGGTCGAACTGAACACCTTTCTGCTGGTCATCGCTGCAGATTCACCAGGCAAATTTATCAGACGTGAACCTGACACGAAAACAAAGGTGCAAAACAACCAAAGGTGAAATTCCAACTATGGGAATTTCTATTCCTATCCTGCTCAAAGGTAAATAACAGAGTCTGTAGTCACACTTAATGTCTTTGTGTTAGATAAAATATCAAACCAAGAGTCATTTATTGTCAAGAAAGAAGCACAAAAAAAATAAATAAATAAAAAAATAAATGAAAACGGGCGGAAGTTTGTTTGGTTAAAGTTTAGGTTGAAAATATAATTTATTTCAGTAAAATTCTGGAGAAATGCTTTTTATGAAGAGTTTGTGTTATAATAATGAATTTCGCAACATTAACACTGTTACTGTCCTGTATATCACTGTGAATCTGCTTTGAAACAATCTGGATTGTTTAAAAAAAAAAAACAAAAAAAAAAAAACAAAGATAGAGACAGTATTTAACTGGACTTTAAACAGACACTCGATCTAACGACTGACGTTCAGGCACTTTTTGAAGTACTTTCTGAG
The DNA here is from genome assembly GCA_036247105.1 of Cirrhinus mrigala. NCBI lineage: Eukaryota > Metazoa > Chordata > Actinopteri > Cypriniformes > Cyprinidae > Cirrhinus > Cirrhinus mrigala. Next base: position 48,740,307 of record CM070011.1, read on the forward strand.
GCGTATAAATTGGCCGAGAGGCGAGCTGCTCGTGTCCTGGGAGTTGTGAGGCAGAGGCAGATGTGTTTGCATCACACCCCGATGATTGACGTGGTTTCTCTGCATGATTCAGCGAGTGGAGGGCCGACTGTGAAAGTTCACGTCCAGAATAGTTTTGATGGGTGAATCCAGCACGGCTTCAGCGTGGCATACGGACGGGCATCTGCAGGTGTGCGTCACGCTGTTGCCAAGGCAACGCCTCCAGAAACCACGCGCGCTCGAGCGCTGCTCTAACGAGGCTCGTCTGAGTTCATTAAAGACGACACCTACGGACAGAGGAACTAGTTACTGACCAGCATGTGCTCCGGTCAACCTCACCGGATGAAACGAGTACTGGTGCTCCATATTCAAGTTTTGTGGAGAACCATCAAAAACAAAAACACCTGTGACAGATCAGTATATGGGCTGTTGATGTGACATGGCATTTTTGCTGTCCCACAAGACAAAAATAAATATAATTAATATTGTTGTTGTTTAAAATGCAGTACATGGACCTTTTGTTGCACCAAAAGGTGCAGTGTTATTTGAAATTTTTTTTTTTTTGTTTTTTTTTTTTAATTTTGAGCTAAATGTTAAAACTGTACTATGGTGTGACTGTCTCAAGCATGGTTCAACAAATTACAACTTTTATAAATGAAAAAGAAAAGCATAAAAATGTTGATAAACACCTCTGGCATAATTGTACAAGTGTCTATTTAGTAAATGGCAATCATTTTTTTAATCCATATATTTCTGAAAGCATACAAATGTGATATATTTTGTCCTCTGGTGTGACACCATATCCTGCTTTTAAATCGCCCAATTCCGGAGAAAACTTTAAGTAGTTGAAGAACCCCATTCATGATCGTGTTACTGAAGCCCTTGTCAAGCCCATGTCATGTGCACATGGTACATTTTTGTCTCAGAATTGTTCAAATATTTAAGCGTTACATTTTGCTGTCCTTTGGTGTGACATCCCTAAAGCATTTTTTAAATTAAAAACTGCATTTTAAACTACATAATCATGGAAAATTATGCAAATGTGCCTCGCTAACCGCTGATGACAGGTTAGCTCAAAATAGCAAGTTTGTTAATTGACACAAAAGGCTAAAAAGTCCTATGGTGTGACAGAAAATGCCCTCCGGTGTGACGCTTGTACTGTCAAACCACAGGACAAAGATGTCACACCAGAGGACAAGGTCTCTTTAAATAAGATTTGTTTAACTCTGTTTTTGAAACAAAGAATTGAGGGAGAGAAATCAGTGGAAGAGAGAGAACACAGAAATATAGACAGAAAATGAACAGGACTAAAAGAGTTTCAGTAACATACTGATTGACTACGAGACGTTTGTTGATATGTTTGTATCAAAATTAATCCTTTGACATGTTCAAAATGAAATAGAAATACTTTAATAACAACTATTTCTGTCCTTTAGTGTGACGTAATGTCCTAAGGTGTGACACACATAAAAGAACCACAGATTTGTTTTTATCTCAAAATATCTTTAAAAAACAGTTGAGTACACTCTTAAAAATAAAGGTGCTTCACGATGCCATAGAAGAACCTAAATGGTTCCATAAAGAACCTTAAACATCTGAAGAAGCTTTCTGTTTCACAAAAGGTTCTTTGTGGTGAAAGCAGGTTCTCCAGATTATATAAAGGTAAGAACGAGATGGTTCTATAAAGAACCTTTGACTGAATGGTTCTTTGTGGAACCAAAAATGGTTCTTCTATGGTATCGCTTAAAGAACCTTTTAAAGCACCTTTATTTTTAAAAGTGCATTGCAATGGGGAGACATAAATATCACTCATCTTAAGTGTTGGGGAAAGTTACTTTTAAAAGTAATGCACTACAATTTTCCGTTACTCCCTGAAAAAGTAACTGATTACGCTACTTAGTTACTTTTTATGGAAATTAATGCGTTACGTTACTCTTGCGTTACTTTTTCAATCTGGGCGGGGCTTGCTTCTTTGTTTTTAATATAAAACAATTCTAATGTAAAAGCCCTTTTACACCAAAAGCGAAATGATTTCACCTCAGGCTGAAAGTAAAGTACATTTATACAGGAGATCACTCTTCAGCTATAAAAACAAATGAAGCACAAATGTTAGTTTATCTAAAGTAATTTTTGCTTATTAGTTTGGTTGAATTGCATCATCGAAAGTCAGCAGCAAAGACACTGGTTAATAAAACAGGATTAAATTCATAAAGGATATTTGCTTTATTTAACATATGTAATTATTGCAGAGTTTGCATTTCACTGTTTTTATTCATTTTGAGGAATACTGAATCTGTTTTTTGTAAGTGAGATGAATTAATGCATGATAACATTTAGTCTAGAATACAGTAACATCATGTTTACTCCCAATTTCCCGACAGGAGACTTGTCAATCAATAAATGACACCCCAACACCCCAACATCTTAAAATGTATAAGTTTCAGTAGTTTTGAACAGATGTCTTGTTGTCAAACTTTGTCTTGAAATTGTCCAACAATCATTGGGAAAAATGATGTTAATTATAATTTCATATTAAATAAATAACACTATATGAAAATAAGTGTCTAACAATGAAGATAAATCTCTCTCATGCTATTTATAGACTATTAAGAGGGTTTTTTCTTAATTTTTGCTTTGTAACACCATTGGACAAATGTATGGTACAGATCAGTAAAAATGTTAAAAAAAAAAAAAAAAAAAGTTGACAGAGTTAGTGACCCTTTATATTTTCTCAAAGATCAGAAGATCAGACTACATAAATATATATATATATACACATATATATATATATATATATATATATATATATATATAATATGTATATATAAATATATGCATTTCTTCTTCAAAAACTTTTACAATAAAAATAAGCATTTTTTACTGCCTGTTTGTCAACTACCCATATACAGTTCCTCCCATATACACGGAGCCTTGTTGGTTCTTGGCGCGAACGGCCCTTTGGAGAGTAACCTGGTAAGATTTGTCATATCCAGTGACTAGCCCTTCCTCTAAACTGTCTTTCCATGTGTCGTTCCGGGCGGTCAGAATAGACCTGGGTAACGCTTTATTCTGATAGTCTGCTTTAGTCTTTCTGCTGACTATAAGTAACTTTGTAACTGCATGTCAACTAGCAGTCATTAGAGTATTAGTGACTGTCTGCTTCATATCTGCTCACACTTGATTCTGATAGACATTCTGCTGACTCTAGGAACTTTGCAAGTACATGTTCACTAATGTACTTAGTCTACTAATACTCTAATTAGAGCTGGTTGACATGTACCCAGGTAATAACGTTGTGGGAGCAATGATTTTAAGTGTTTCTAAAACATTTGGAATGTCCAGATTTCTTGTGATTCTAACATATTTATAAAGTTCAAAAAAACGTTACAACATTCTAAGTTTATTTTTACCCGTACAGACTGTTTTGATGATTTGTTATATTCTAAGAATATTTAATTAGAAAATTATTTCAGGGTTATAAAAACGTTTCTTAGAATGTTCAAATACAAATAACATCATAACGACGTTCCAAGAACACTGATCTCAGAATGTTTTCTCTCCATCTTAATAGAAAGTCAAATATTTAGTTAAAAGAACATTCCATACACATTGCTTTACCAATTATGTGACTATTAACAAATGTTTTACCGGATGTAAAACTTGTGAGAACCTTTCCTGTTGGCTGCTGCAAGTGAATGAGAGTTAATTGATATAATGTTTGTTGCAAAATGACTTACAGTTAGAGGAATGTCTGAAGTGAACTATGGAAATAAAGTGTGACTCAGTCACATCGTAGGGTCAGTGTTTGTGGTCAGTCTGTCTGAGAGTGACAGAGTAATCAGTCGTGTGTCTCATATATGATGTAAAGCGCAGCTAATGTCTATAAAAGCACACAAACGCTCAGCAGAAGCGCGTCGGGCCTGGAGCGCGCCGTGACATTTACGGTGATGCGGCGTTGCGTAAATGAACCTGGTGCCGCGCGTCACATTCACCCGAATGATCGCCTGCGACGTTTGGCCCAAGTGAGCGGCTGCGATCGGTTTCCGTGGCTGTTCTGAGTAAATGCAGGTTTGGACAGACGATGTCACGAACGCGCTCCCGCTCAAGGTCAGACGCACCTGCTCTGCTCCGCATTAGCGATGACGGGAAACGCGACAAGCGGGCACAAGTTAGCCCTACAGGCTTCATTATGTGCATTAACCTTTAGTTTTAAATTTGGGAATGTCGTGTTATTTTGTGTCCAGCCCTGCAGGAACGCACTACCACAGAAAGCAGCGGCTGCGAAAGAGACGCTTTAATGCCGCACGCAAGAATGGGGTTAGAAGTGGTGATTTACAGAGAGCTACAATACTAGCAGTGATGTAACATTCAGATGATATGAGAAGACCTTATTCTGATGCAAGATTAAATAGTACAAGAACATGTTGGAGTCCAAGTCACCTTGTGACCTTCTATAGCGCTTTATAAAATACAGATTGTTTCAGAGCATCTTCACAGTAATAAACAGGAAAATATCAGTGTTCATGTTAAAAAAGTTTTATTTATATAGTGTCTTTCCAGTGCTCAAGGTTGCTTTACAGCGAAAATACTGTTGATTCAATCCAGTTCAATAACAGTGTTGATGTTGCAAAATGCATCATTTTGAACACATTTGATTCAGTAAAGAAGCAGACGGCCGTAGTGACACTGTTCAATTCAGATCAACTTTTGTTCTCATCTAACAGTGTTAATGCAGTTAAATCGATAACATTACTGAATATTACGTGTCCTAAACAAGCTCGCGCCATTTAACCTTTTCCTCACCACGCTCGCTTCCTTTTTCTCTCTAGCTTCTTTTCTTTTGTTCGTTGTGATTATGCTCAGTTCAGTGAACATGATGACGAGAACTCGAACGTCTCTCGCCGATTTCTTCATGTATAAACGTCAGGGGCCGCTTACATAAACCGCTTAGACTAGTTTTAACAGTTAGTCATCTAATTTTGTTCTGCAAGACTGGTCATAACTCTTTAAAGTCAGTTACATAAAAAGGTAGATTGGTCTGATTTGAATCCAAAAAGTAAGAGCGATTATCATTTGGTTGAGCAGCTTCTGGTTTATTTCGCATGCTCTTTCACACCTGTGAATATAAGCACAGACAGAATGCGGTAGGAACACAGCATTTCTTTATCATACGCCGTGATGGAAAAAGTCTCGAAAGAGCTCGGAATGACACGAGCAAACGAAGACTCGTGTTTGGCTATTCATTTGAATCTAAATGTAATCGTTGTGCTGAAGCTACGGCAACCTCACGAAGGATCCAGATGTGAATCACTGAAGTGTAGCCGCACGGACTGAAGGAGGTCAGCGGCCGCGAGTGCTTGATGAGGACAGACGGAGGGCAGATGTTCATCTCAAACTCTGACCCGACGTCACTCTCAGCAGCTCAGATCCACAGGAGACGCCTTCATCTTTTTAATGGGTTTTGGAGGAACGTTGGAGCCGTGATCACCGACTCAAAGAGAAGGGCCACGTGAGAACGTCTCGACGTCCTGCGGTACGCCTGATCTCTCCTTACATGCGTGAGTGCCGAACGCAGACTGACAGCGCCGCGCTCAGAACGTCTCCTCTCTTCATCCCCATGTGTTTTTCCACAGATGATGGCACGAGAGTGAAAGCAGTGCTGTTTATGAATTTACATCCGCTCTCTTTGCTCATGTTTGAGCTTTTGAAAGAGACCATGAAGCCCTGCGCGAGGCGTTTCCTTGAAAAAACTTTGAATTGCAAATATTTAAGGTACCTTTACAAAGTCAGGAGTAATAGGTTTTCACCTCTTAAGGAGTTTTCACCTGCACACAGTGTATTTAATGGAGCAGAAGGTTAGCTAAAAAATGTGCTCACTCTCCATCATGAAGACGTTTTTAACTAAAATATGAGTCCACAACCCATAATAGCGCTTCCTCCAGTAAAAAAGTCCATCTCCTGTTGTCTCTCACATCAAAATCCAGACACATATTTGTTTAGAGCTGTTTTGGCTTGTAAACGGTGCTTGATGTGTGCAGATTTCTCTCCTGATTCAGACCAGACCACTTTTTCACTGGAGGAAGTGTTATTATAGATTATGGACTCGTATTTTAGCTAAAAATGTCTTTATCATGGAGAGTGAGCACGTTTTCCCCTAACCTTCATTATTGGGTGAACTATTCCTTTGAATACACTATTTTAGTGAAAAACGTATTAATGATGCATTTGTTTGGGCTTTTGTCTTCTCAAGATGTGAACTGATGGACTGGAGTGGTGTGGATTACTTGTGGATTATTGTGATGTTTTTATCAGCTGTTTGGACTCTCATTCTGACGGCACCCATTCACTACAAAGCATCCGCTGGTGAGACAGTGATAGAATGACACATTTACACAAATCTGATGAAGAAACAAAAACTCTTGAATGGCCTGAGGGTGAGCACATTTTCAGCTAATGTTCATTTTTGGGTGAGCAGTCAAAATAACATTCAGTCTGTTCTCTGTTTGTCTTTCAGACACATCGAGTGGCCAATCTGAAAGCGTCCTGCCCGCTATCACCCGGCGATGTGATCCAGCGGTCGAGTCTGAACGAGCCGCGTCCGTCTGTCCGTGAGTAATCGCAGCAGATATTGAAGCACAGACGTCACGATGGTGTAATTATGCCAGTCTCAAGGGCAGCGTCCGCGCGAAAGCGCTGCGTGACCGCGGGCCGCTGTGAGCCGCTAATGGGATCAGTTAAAGGTCCTGCAGTATTAAATGTTTGCGTGACGGAGCGGCGAGCGGCTCATTAATGTGTCACACAGCCAAAACCCAACACTGACCATTCAGACCAGCCTTAATCATCTCTGCCTTTATTCCAAGAAATGATTTTAGCACATATTCATTTATTGTAAACTCATATCCACTTAATATGATCATTTAATGAATTAACAAACAATTTGCATACGATATGGCCAAATGTTTTGTTTATTACAGCCAGTAAGATGCGTTAACATGTTCACGTTTGCAACCTTAGCAACCAACCCAGATTCATGTCACTGTTCTTTTTATTTTTGGCAAGGATGCATTAAATCGTTCAAAATTGTCAGTAAAAAACATTTCTATTTCAAATAAATGCTGTTCTTTTGAACTTTCTATTCATCTGTGAATCCTGAAAAATAAAATGTATAAAATGTATGAAAAATATTGTGCAGCACAACTGTTTTCAACATTGCTAATAATCAGAAATGTTTGTTGAGCAGCAAATCAGCATATTAGAATGATTTCTGAAGGATCATGTGACACCGAAGACTGGGAGTAATGATGCTGAAAATTCAGCTGCGCATCACAGAAATAAATTACACTTTAACAGAGATTCAGATCAACAACTGATGTTTTAGATTCTAATAATATTTCACTATTTTGATCAAATAAATGCAGCCTTGGTGAGCAGGAGAGGCTTCTTTCAAAAACAATAAGAAATCTTACTCACCCCAAAGTTTTCAGTGGTGATGCACAGTTGGCTTTTATTCCTTGTTTTTATATAAATCTGTTAAAATGAAAAACAAAACAGTTGTGGGACAGACAAAAAATGCTCCTATCAGACATTTCAGTTTGAAAAATGATGCCAATATTTATTAGGATTTTTTCACATGCTTTGCTATTATTAATTGTGTGTAAACATTGAAAGAGACTGAAGAATCTCTTTTTTGCACGTTTGAATTACAAAGCAAGAAAGACACAGAGAGCCGACGAACACTGGCGATCACGGGGAAGGGAATCTTACTGTCCATCTGTGGATCTGCAGTCCAGTTTGCGTTCAGAGCGAAGCGTCTGCTCTTTCCTTCATTGTGCCGCAGATCCGAGTGCTTGTTTCATGGCAGACTGCGAGTTCGTCTGCTGTGCGTCCACCTCCTGAGACAGATGGTTGCTGGGGGACTCTGATAACAGGACAGCAGGTCAAAGCCGAGACTGCGCTCCAACTCAACATGTGTGTTTATCTGTCATGTCCAAATGTCATATTCAAGTGCTGGAGGTTTATTAGCCACAGAATCTGGTGTGAATCGGCGTCATCAGGAAAATATGAGCATCACGCTGACAAATCTGCTGCTTCATTCTGATGCTTGTTAAAGTGCTTCTGAATATGATGCGATATGATACTGGAAAGACGTACGGCATCTCTAACAGTGCGAGCCGCGTTATTATTCGTCTGGAGTTCAGTGTTTGATCTCACCTGGATTTAGTGTTTCAGGTAACAAACTAAAGAAAATTAAAGTCTGACAGTTTGTATCTGGTTTGTTTGGAGGGTTCTGAAGACGGAATGAACGTTTTCCTCGTTTGTGATTAATTAGGGCTTGCTGTTTTTGGGGTCACAGCGGGGTCGTCTGTGTCTGTTCATCTCGATGGCGACAGTCTGCTCAAATCTTTATAGTTTAAAACATTTTTTTTTTCCTTTTTTTGTTAGTTAGACGCAGTGTGCTGAGTTATGAGTTCTTGAGTATATGCTTCAAGATAGAGGTTTCAAGTGTGTTTGTTCGCAGCGAGGCCATAGAACAGGGGTGCCCGACCTTCCTGCAGAGATTAGATCCAACCCTGATCAAACACACCTGTCCGTAATGATCAAGTGTTCCTTCACATCCTAATTAGTTGGTTCAGCTGTGTTTGATTGGGGTTGGAGCTGAGCTCTGCTGGAACAGGGTTGAGCACCCCTGCCATAGAAGAACTTTTTTTGGTTCCCAAAGAACCTTTCAGGATTCAGTATTCATTTTTCTCCATGTAAAGAACATTTTAATAATCTGAAGAACCCTTTTCCACTATAAAACATGTTTTGTCCAATGGATGTGAAAGGTGCTTGATGGAATCACAAATGCCAGTAAAGAAGCTCGATTTGTACGCGTGAGTCACCCCAGTCAGAAACCTTGTTATATTTGGACCAAACTCCTCCTCTTCAGTTATTTCTTACTAATTCTATCATCTGATAATTATCTAAAAAATATTGTCCACCTAAAATGTAGTTTTTCTTACTTTCTGTTAGTAATCTGTAATGCGGCTGTCAACTACTGTGAACTGAAGTCCATTTGATTTTATTTCTGTCCACGGTAACCCTTTAGTCCACTTTAGACATTCTACTAACAGTAAGTAACTTTGCAACTGAATGTCAATTAGTCATCAGAGTATTAGTAAACTGTCTGCTTAATATCTTCTAACACTCTTCTAAACTTTGCAAGTATATGTCAACTTATTCTACTAACCCTAAACCTAACCTAACAGTTAGTTGACATGTCGTTGCAAAGTTACTTATAGTTTTAGAATGACTAAAGTGGACTATCACAATAAAGTGTAACCCTGTCCACTTCATTTTCAGAGAACGCAATCCATCTTCAGTGAAGCCACACGTTCTTATTAATTATAATACATACCAGTAAAGATCACATGAAGAATGAATTCAGCCTTTCTTTTCTGTGTCTCCAGATCCAACGTTCCCTAAAGGAGTGGAAGGAAAGCTGGAGCTCTGAAACATAAAAAACTGACTCAGAAATAAGTGAGGTATGTTTCTAAAAAAAATGTATATATAACTCTCACGTTTAATGTAGTGTTATGAAATCGACATATAACGCTATAAAGTGACCAGAGGCTAAAAACTCATATCTATCCCTAAATATACTGATTCCAGGTGAGTTTTGTGGAGGCTGAACGATTCATTCCCGTCCAGAAATGTGACCCTTCGCCTCGTTCAGTGAAGTTCGAGTGATAATTAAAGCGGTCGGAGGAAGTGATGCGATATCATTCGCTGATGTCATCTGTTCACTGGTCTCCCTGGCAACAATGACATCTGCTAATGTGACCCGTCGTCGCCGAGAAGATGGAGATGAGGGTGAGTTTAGGCCAAAAAGCCAGGTAGAGGAAACCTGCAGTTTCTGGCTAAAACAGCCCCTCTCCTCGCTAATTTCTTTCCAACACAGACTGAATGGAAAAACATAACTCCACCAAAACACACCTATACATATTCCAGCTGAAATGAACACTAGTGGCAGTAAAACACAACTTTTACAACAAAAAGTCTTAATAAAGCATTGCCAGATTCTCATTCATATCTAAACTTGCTTTTGCCCCTATCACTGGATGTTATTTCACTTTGAAACACGCGCGAAGCAGCGTTATTTTAAGCAGAAATGTTGCCACGGGCACGTCTTTCCAGCCTGTCTGGGTTGTTTCCGTTAAGCTCATTTTGGCGGCTGAATGTGAAATCGCATCGTGTTGCTGCGCGAGAGATACGACGACTTTTTTAATGTTACTCGGAGTAAAGCGATGTAATGTGACCCACTAAACTGTCTTATCTGCCTCACATCTGCCGTATGATGTTCCGTTCTGGTGAGCAAATAAAAATAATAATCAAAAAGCCTACCAGCAACACAATGCTCTGGGCCTTCAAAGATAACATTTGACAGCAGGGATTTATCTTTAAGGGCTTCAGCAAAAGCGCAAAGCAGAAGAATAGTGCAGCGTTTCTAAAATAGAAGCACACCAGGGACACGCCGGGGTTGAGGTCGGGGATTCTGGGATTGCGAACCGCTCAGAGCGCATTGATGCTGCCACTGATGCTCGTATTAAAGCCATAAATGATGAGCGTCTGTCCTGCCTGTTTATTCTCAAACGCAGTATAATGCGGTCATGAGAACATTCAAACATTGTGACGTGGAGGGAGATTTTTTTCTTCCCTTCTCTCTTGACGTGTTCATTGTGTGACTCTGTCCCGAACCCCCCTAAAAATCAATATTTGTGTCGTACAGTATTTTCAGATGCTCTTCTGCACCGTAATATATCAGCCGTGAATGATTCCTCAGATGGTGCGTGTTGTGGAGGAGCGCGTGCTGCTGCTTCATTAACTGATCAGACGCACCGTTTCCACCTGCTGGAAAATAAAACAGCTATAAAAAAAAAAACCACTATAGGAGGAACCTGATCCACAAGATCACAGAGACTCTTTTCATATCAGACCAGAGGAAAACACCTGCAAACTTTAAATTGTCCAGTAACAAATAAATAAATAGTTGACAGAGAGAAATTCAGCACATGCTTAAAAATAACTTACTTAACTGTAAAAGAACCAACAACCCGAACAGACAGGAACTGTTGCCATCCTGTGTGCGTTGGATCCCACACACTTGGGGGGGATACATAAAAAAATAATTACAAAAAAATGTCAAGCAACACATTGTATTAAACATGAAATTTTGAATTAGAACGAATGAAATATGTTCTTGTAAAACATACTTCAATGATAGAACTATTTAGAATTTCAAAAAGTCATGTTTGTAGTGCAGTGCATCTCCTACATGTACCGGTGTTTTGGTAAAAGTTTAACAATTGAGGACAAACAGCTGAATTCAATTATCACAGGTAGATTACTCAATTAACGTAGGTGGAACTCCAAAATAGTCTGGTCATTGACATATTCAACATAGAATATTGCAACTATTCAGTTACAACAAAAGAAACAGATACACACACACACGTACAATTTGTTTACAAAAAGCAGGAAAGTTCTAGTTCTTCATTCATACCCTCAGGAAATAAAGACTAAAGTTCAAAAATCCAGAAGGCCTCCTTTTGCAACAATTTCCTATTTCCCATCTCTACCTCCTCTTTGAGGCAAGATCCTCTCGATGCCCAGGAACTTGTCAGACAAAGAATGTTTTACAGCCTTAAAATGATGCAGAATTGAGGATGTCTCATCCTGTCTTCTAATGGCACTTGTGTGTTCAATAATTCATGTGCGTAATGCACGTATGGCCTTGCCAACATATAACAATGGACACGGACGGGCGATAATGTAAATAACATGTTCTCTTACAAGTTATCGGCTGTTTGACTTTATTTTTTTTTAGTGTACGAGGATGTGTAAAGGATTTATATTTGACATACTTAATTCAGGAAGTACAATTATAGCATGGGAAATTTCCCTGGGCATCGACGAGAGTGGTTGGAAAGAGATATAGGTATCAGCATGAATGAACTTGTCCCTCAAACTAGGGCTCCTAGAAGAGACAAAGAGCAGTTGATCATTAAAAACATTCGATAGCAGAGGATCACTTGGACAATGTGCCATTGACTCTTAATAATTCTCCTAATGTCATTACTTAATGAATGAGGGTATGAATGAAGAACTAGAGCTTTTCTGCTTTCTGTAAGTTGTTTTTTGTTGTTGTTGTTTTTTTTGTTTTTGTGTGTGTGTGTCTGTTTCATTTGTTTTAGCTGAATAGTTGACCAGACTAGTTCCACCTGTGTTAATTGAATTCAGCTGTTTGTCCTCAGTTGTTAATCTACTTAGTAAAAGGCTGAATGTTTGTTGTAAAGCGAGCACTGAAGAAACGGCTGTTTGCTCGTGTTCATCTGTTTTTAACTCACATGCACCCTGCACTTCTTGCACGATGCAATTTACAAAATAAAAAATGTTTTGCTCGACTTTTTCAGCGTGCATTGGATTCAATGTGCGGTTGGCCATTTTTCTATTTGATTCTAAGTATTCTTTTGGCTCTACGCACCTGCAGTACAAGGATTTCTTTTTTCTTATTTTGAAATGCCGCTTCATGGCTCTGTAAAGCTTTGCTGTAAAGATTTGCACGAAATGCATTTGGCAGACGTTTCTTCTGAATTGATTTTGCATTCAAGGTAAACATGTTATGACTTCAGTATTGCCTGAGAATCGAACCCGTGACCTTGTGTTGCTGATCGACTGTTTGAGTTTTCATGAAGTTGCCGTGAATCATTTGCTCAAGTGTGGTTAGAATCACATTAGACTATTTTTGGTGGATTTAAAATGAATCATGAAATTTATGCTTGTAGTTGCAGATTTTAAAAGATTTTAGACCTCAAAAGCGTAATTATGAGCCTTATTATAAAGCATCTGGATCCTCATGAGCTCCGTCTGCTGCTTCTCGCCATCCAGCTGATGTCAGCATGAGGACGTTCACACACGTTCAAAGAGAGAAACTTTATTAACAAAGAAAGTGCATGTGGACGTGTGATTTTGTTAAAAAGACGCCACGTGTTTTATTATGAAACACTGATGAATAAACATTAAAGGAAGCGTCTCAGGGTCCAGGTGTTTTTTGTTGTTGTTGTTTGTTGTTTTTTTGCCACATCCCATCATACCCCTCAGTCCAGATTAGACGGCGTTTTCTCAGAGATTTTCCCTCTGTAATTCTCATGAAGGCATCAGGTCATTGTGTGTCAAACAGCGTCACAGAATAAAATTGATCTCAATAATAACAAAAGTGTACAAATGCAGAAAGGTTGGAGAATATGATTAGTTCAATATAAAACCGTTCTATCTGATTTTATTATGTGTGTGTGTGTGTGTGTGTGTGTGTGTGTCGAGGTGTGGTGCTCTACATGAGTCTATATTCATTTTCAGCGGTGACTAAGTTGGGCAGCGTGACTCAAACGCGCCGTGACATGTTCAGTCTGCACTTGTCTGTCCTCTTTAGTGTGGACATGCGGACAGAAACACGACGGCCCGACACAAAGACAAACTACAAACACTGAATCACACACATTATACACGCAGAGGACAATGCAAAGTTTCTTTCATGCACAGTCTTTGTTTATGTGACCGATGTAAACCAGAGTGTTTCTGATTAATGCACGTGGCACAGAAACGCACTACATCAAACACCACCATATAAATACAACACTGTTGCTGTTTTTTTTTTGTTTTTTTTTGCAGTAGTGTGTGTGTGTGTGTGTGAACCGCGAAGATTTTTGGAGTATGATTTACAAGAAAATACTACTTTAGTATTTGTACTTCAAGATGTCACATTTAATTCAAGTGTTCCTTGACTTTTTTTTTTTTTTTTTTGTAATTGTTTGTAAAATTTTTCAGCAGTTTCTCTGTGAAAACTTTTCTACATCAACTATTTTTTTTTCTGTGTGTATTTGTGACTTTTCTTGACGGGTTCCTGACAGATTTCAGAAAATGTTTGATTCAGGCAAGTCATTTCTAAGAGGAATAATAATGTGTGCTCTTTAGCACAGTTCATACAACCTATTTACAAGCTGTCTACCCACATACACACATCACACACGTTTCTACTTATTATAAGTGTCATATTAAACAGCTTGTGGGAATATAGGATTTCAGCAAGCATTACAAAGTTTTTCCAGATCAGAACCCTGAAGTGACCAGGAGCTGCATTCATCATATCACTTCCCCAATCGGACGGGCGGCACGACTGCTCTTCCGTGTCTTAATTAGATTTTCTCAATTGTCATGTGACTGTTCATGTGAAGGAACGTAAAGGCCATCAGAAGCTCTTCCGCCCGCAGCCAAAACATTTCTGCGCTTGACATCGCATCAGACTTCATCACGCTCTAATCACAACGCCATTAAAACACAGCTTTGCTGAATTGTTTAAATTGCTGTAAAAAGACCATTTGAAGCACATTCAGAATTGACTCACATTGAAAATCTGAAAATAAGAAAAAGATTTTAACAATGATTGTGCTCCGTTTCCAAGTGCTGAATCAAAAGTATGTTCTGTAAATGAGTGTCACTGATCAGAATCAGCTTTATTGCCCAGTATATTTACACACACACACACACACACACACACACACACACAAGGAATTTGGCGACAGGAGCTTCCAGTGCAGAATAAAGTGCAGGCATACGTAGTAATTAGGCAAACAGTGGAATATAACACATAATAATAATAATAATAATAATAATAATAATAAAATGCTATTTACAGATAAATTTCTAAGATTCAAATGTACAGCTTTATTTATATAGCACTTTATACAATGCAGGTTGTGTTAAAGCAGCTTCACGGTCATAAGAAAATATATTAAAACTTCCAGTAAAAAGTCAATAGTGAGGAGTCATTGTTCAGTTGAGATCGTGTTTGAACTGTTCGGGTCGAATGACTCTTTGTTCAGACAGTGCGATGTTGTCAGATGTTATTGATGTTGTTTCTGGATCTTCTCAGATCCTTACTGCAAAAAGTGATTTTCTCCTTCCGTAGAAACTCACAGTAGAAGCGGACTGTCTTGTTTTGCAGTACAAATATCTGATCATCCTTAAATCACCATACATTTACTGGAAATGCAAAATGATGTCAGATATTAAGTGTATCAAAATTAAGTGAGAACATAAAATCATTTTTCTTTTCTTCAGCAAAACCTCGCTTAATTTTGATACATTTTTCAGAAAAGTTCATTAAAGTAATTTTGCGTCTCCAGTAAATGTACCTTGATTTAAGGATGCTTTGATATTTGTACTGGAAAACAAGACAAAAATACAGAAGAAGAAATGATTTATTTGTTGTTTTTATTGGTTCTGACTGTCTGAATGAGGCTTTTACTGCACAGGACATCCAAAGACCAAAGAAGTATTCCATTACAGGCATCTGGCATTTATTTCACATGAATTTACAGATGTGCGTTTCTCCCTCTTGCGTTTGCTGAGTTTCTCCGTGCGTTTGTGAAACTCGTTCGCCTCTTCCAGCGCTTCGATCTACGGAGAGATCTGACGGAAGGTGCGTCACACGAGACTTACGTTCACGTCAATGTGAATAGAAACAGAATAGAAAGGAAGTTCTGTGAGTGAAAAGACATTTGTTCAGTAGAGGACACTGAAACGTCAATGATCTCTTGCCTCTAATACATTCCACACATACAAACTATAGATCTACTTCATTAAATGGAAGCTGAACTGAGTAATAAAATGCGTTTCATTAAACTAGACGTGTCTAAGTAACACAAACAAATCTTTTGCAGTTTGCCCTTTAGCGTCCTAAATGTAACTGAAGTATCTTATGTGTTATTGTAAAATGCATTCAAAGCATGTTTGCATCCCCCATTTGCATGCTGACATTGCATCTTGCACATTTAATGCATCTTATGTAACGCAGGGCTTTGGGAGGGTGTGGAAACCATCCAGGTGAGTCACAGAGACACGGCGGAGGAACAACACAGCGTTTCACAAAACTAACGCTACAGCCATCGACTTTGTGTTTTTTAATCACAGGTCATGCTTTGACAGAGTGTGTCGCAGCAAAAGTTTTGATCGCTTTCGCTAAAAAAATCTCACACTCTACTGACAGAGAATAAATGCAATCAGTGTTGAATCTCTCCCATTTTCTCCTCCTCCTCACAGCGTCCCTGAGCCGGACGTGACGGTGATCGACAGCTCCGCCAAAGCCCGCAGCCGTCCCACCGCAGGCCTAAATGCAGCATGACGCCCGGTCGCAAAAGAATCGGCGCGGCGCCAACACTTCGCAGCGACAAGACGGCTATCCGCGCGACAGGTAATACAGCTCCGAAACATACGGAGCAGCGACTCCGTCATAAACACGTAGAGCGTGACAGCTGGTGGAAAACAGCAGAGTTGAGGAACATCGCAGATTTTGTTTTTATACTGATTGATCATCTGGGATCTTACGCTCCATGACGCCTGTTGATGAAGGTAATAATCATCAGATGTTCTCGTGAGCATTTACAACCTCAGAGAGTATGCGTAAGTTCATAAACCTGCAAGATGTTTAAAAACTAAAGAGGAGTCATGAAACGCATTTAGTTTTTTGAATTATTCCTGCTCTTCACGTGACAGGAGCCTCCATCTATTCCACACACGCACAGTAATAACTGAACCACACTCGTGATCCTGTAGTTTCCATCCTCTCGCTTCTTCTGTTTCCTGAAGGTCGTTCAGGAGTGTCTGTTCTGTCCTGCACATTCGCATTGGTTTTTCAGCAGCTTCTGGATCCTTTCCAGCAGCGACTGTATGATGCTACTGTAACATTCACTGATGCTCATGCATGAAAACATCAAAAGAAGAACCAAAAGGACAAGGAAAGGGTTTTTATTTTGTCTAGTGGGAAATATGTCGCTTCTGAAGGACTACTGCAAATAAATATATTTTATTATTATATTTATATTTTATGATATTTGTATAAATTCCACAAAGGTTTTAAACTTAGGGCAGCATTTTTTTTTACTAACAAAAACACATTACACAAATATGACAAACATCACAAAAGATACAAACACTTGTACACTAGAGGGTTGGACACAAATGTGTGTTTGAGTGTGTCTGTTTATAGCTGCTGCTTCATTATTATAAACAAAAAAAATTTTTTTTTTGCTTGTTTGTTTGTTTTACCATAAAGCAAAATCACATGTTCCTTACAGTAAAGAGACAGCTTGTGATTTCTGCCCTTGGTTGTCTTTTGTTTTTGCTTTTGCTGTATTTTTCTTGGCTGCAATCTCCTCTCACTTTCATCACACGCGTTTTATTCCGATTGTTATAAAAATGCACTGAAGTTCGCGCACGTCTTTCTAGCATCTCCAGAGGACAGAGAGCATTACATAAACGCCAAACAGCGGTAGAGCTGCCGTCCAACAGACCCGACACAGCGCGGCTCCGTCTGAACGCTGGAGAGCACATGTGGCCTTGTTTGTTAAAGTACTATGGCAACATCACAACAAATACTGCGATCGAAGCGCATGAAATCACAGCGCTGCCTGCGTTCAGATCGTCGACGCATCTCACACGTCTCTCTGAAACCAACGTGACCTTCTCGCTGCGTTTGGATTCGGTCTCGCATCCTTTAGCAGAGCAGGTCCAAACAAAGTGAAGATATTCTAGAATTAAGCAGGAAATGTTCATGTGTCTGTCTGTGTCAGTCACATTAGTGACGCTTTCATCACGTTGAGTCTAATCCGGTCCGCGCTCGTCTCCAGACTGATGTTTTTGGATTTATATGAGAGGCTTATTCAAATTTCACACAGCAGCCTGAAAATAAAGGCTGGCAGGAGAAGCGCGGATGGATGCGAGGATGAGGACGCCGTATCGTTTGCATTAAACAGCCGTTAATTAGCGCGCTAACGGGCGGGAGCTCCTGCATTCACGTGCACTGGTCCGTGAGCGTCATTCTGGCCCAAACGCAAACCGGACTAAACTGCCTTTTATCATGGGTTTGTGCAATGCCAGATCACTGGATCGGCAAAGAGGAGGCCAAATGATCGTAAAAGCAGATGAAATGTAGTACAAGCTGTTTTACATCTCAAAATCCTCCAAGATGGTTCTTTAACAACACCATTTTTGGAGCCAGATTACAAATCGGATTACGCTAATCGCGTTAGCGCGTGAGCGTGCGGAGATGACATTGTGTGCTGATTGCAGTAAAACACGTTGCTACATTTCTCTTAATCTCTTTTAATTACTCGACCGCTCGGTAAAATGCAGAGGAAACTTGAGCACAATCTTGAGCCATTAGAGCCCAGATCAGAGTAAAGACCGAAGCTTTTTCATGTTCTCACATCTGCGACAGAACAGATCGAGAGGACGCGCACGCCGCGTACAGGAACTGCTTTAAACTCTGTCTTCAGTCCTGATGAGCAGTGTTGGGGAAAGTTACTTTTAAAAGTGATGCAAAAAGTAACTAATTACGTTACTTAGTTACTTAGTTAGTTAAAGTGATGAGTTACATTACTCTTGCGTTACTTTTTCAATCTGGGCGGGGCTTGCTTCTTTGTTTTTAATATAAAACAATTCTAATGTAAAAGCCCTTTTATACCAAAAGTGAAATGAATTCACCTCAGGCTGAAAGAAAAGTACATTTATGCAGGAAATCATTCTTCAGCTATAAAAACAAATGAAGCACAAATGTTAGTTTGTAATTTTTGCTTATTAGTTTGGTTGAATTGCATCATCGAAAGTCAGCAGCAAAGACACTGGTTAATAAAACGGGATTAAATACATAAAGGATATTTGCTTTATTTAACATTTAATTATTGCAGAGTTTGCATTTCACTGTTTTTTATTCATTTTGAGGAATACTGAATCTGTTTTTTTTTGTGAGTGAGATGAATTAATGCATGATAACATTTAGTCTAGAATACAGTAACATCATGTTTACTCCCAATTTCCCGACAGGAGACTTGTCAATCAATAAATGGGGAAAAAAGTAACTAACAAGTAACTAACCCTAACCCTAACATTTTCTTAGAAATTCAAAAGTAATGCATTACTTTACTAGTTACTTGAAAAAAGTAATATTATTACGTAACTCGCGTTTCTTGTAATGCGTTACCCCCAACGCTGCATGAGTGCGCTGAATTATCTCTCCGTCCGTCTGTTAGGGTTACAGTGTGTTTTGCACACAGTTAGAGTTCAAATACACAGTAGCTGAACGTATTTCTGAGATGATCACCGAACTTCGCTCGCGCATGATGAGGTCTGCGACAGTGAGCAGTAATATTCTTTGAAACATACAGGAGAACATGCTTTCTGCATTAACACAAAACAGGTCATTACAAACACATACTTTTTTCATGTGACTTTTATTTTATTTGACTGCTGAAGAAATAATGATCAATAATATCTATAAATACCAGTGTTGCCAAGTCCCGTGGAATCGGGCTGCTTTCATACTGTTGCTGTGGGCTGATATATGTCAACGAGTTAAAGCAACCCCAATAACATAATATTTAGCCCCTGGAATGCTAATTTTGCCGGAGGAACCCCACCAAAAACTACCCTGGAACGCGAAACACGATTGGGCTACCCTTATAAATACTTACAATATTTCTCAGTACAATATTTCTTACAGTCAGTTCACAAATACAAGAAGAACATTTGTACCAGTTGTATCCATGTAAGGTACGGTTAAAACATCTTAAAGCTCTGAAGCCTAACTCACTCATTTCAAATGTTAAAAAAAGCCTTAAGAGGAAAAGGTATCAGTAACACTTTAGAACAGGGAACACATATTTACTGTTAACTAAAGAGTTTTCCCTAAACAGACTGCCCATTTGCTGCTTATTAACAGACAGTGAGGTAGTTGTTAAGTTTAGGTATGGGGTGGATCTAAAATATGGTCATGCAGAATAAGGCATTAATATGTGCTTCATAAGTACTAATAAACTGCCAATATGCTAGTAATCTAGTAACTGATCATTTGCTATTTAATAGCAGAACATCAGAGAGTTCAGTAGGGTGCCGTTCATCACTAAATCACTGAACAATTGAATGAAGCGTTCATGTTAGGTATAGTTCATTTCTAAAAGATTTAATAACAGTTTTGATTTGCAAAAACATTGAACAATTTTTAAAAAATAATATTCGGTCAGTCAGTCAGTGAGTAACTCGCTCGTTCACATACTCATTGGTCGACTTACTCACGTTCACTCGCTAACTGTGCTGTCAGACGCTGTCGTGGCTCCGTCTGTCCATTTCACATCTGCGCTGTAAACGTTTACGCCTACTTCAGCTAATAAATCTTAACTTCAGTAGCTGCCTTAAATGTTAAAGTATAATCAAATCGTTTCAACTTGAGCTATATTAAACTGACTATATTAAAGTTAAATCTCATACAGAGAGGAAATTGATATTGGTTAATTTATTTTGAAGAGCTAAAGTAATGGAAAAACATATTTTGCATTGATTTACTGATCACATCAACATAATTTGAGTAGAGTTGATGGTGTGTTTCATCTGTAGGTACTGAACACACACACACACACACACTACATTGCACAATAACAAGTTATGAAACATGGCAATTTTAGAGCACAGACTAAAGATCACAAACATTTAGGTTCAGTTTTATGTTTTAAAAAGGACAAGAATCCGTTCGAACGAGAGGGTGATTGAAATTCTTACTTGTAAAAATAGAGTTTGTTCAATATCTTCCCCAAGTTCTCCCAACCGGTAAGGACACTACTATGAATGTGTGAGCAAAAATCATCATATTTAAAGTGTTTCAGTCGTCCCTCTGTTTCAGCTCAACTCGGTCTATACTAGCATAAACAAAGCACGCTGTTTCACTTGCTATTTGTAAGAAACAGTCGGGAGTATATGGTGCCGTATCAAGCAATTAGTAAGCCGTATCCGCTCCGACGCTTGTTATGTGCAGAATTTGTGTGAGAACAGATTCGGCCATCAGGACTGACACAAAACAAGCGAGTGCGAGTGTGTGTGCTTGGCCTGTTGTTCATCTGCTGTGAAAGCAGCGAAACGTCAGCGTTCGAGAGCATCGGGACACACTTCACCACGCTAAACAAAAGAGAGTATTTTTAGCACGACTCTCTTTTATAAATGGACAGGTTTTGTTTAGACGGCTGAATAGTTAATCTGTGAACAGCAGTAGTTAGTCATCGAGCGCCGCTGGATGATTTTACGGTGACACGAGCGCGTGTTTGTTGTTTCGTACCATTGTGAATAATGTGCATTTATTATTTTAGCTAAAAGATCATCAGATGTAAGTTGTCTAGATTCAAACAAAGTGTTTTGATATTAGTTTCAAAATCCATTTGAAATCAAAACTTTAAAAATGTTGGACTGGTTGGGTACGCATCACATTTTCTTTTTACTTTTGTGACTGAAATGAATCTAAATCGCTTCAGTAAAAACCTGGCGACGTGAACCGCACCGATCGTCTGCGAGAAACTCTGTCGGGTTTATTATGGTCGCGCCTGTTGTTTCTCCAGGATTAGTCTTTGCTGTCTGTCTTCATAAACTAGCATGAGGACTAGCAGTAACAAAAAACTCACAATGCATAAAGCATGCTAACCTTCAAACACTCACACCCTTCTTGTGTTCTCTTGTGTATGTGCGTGCAGATAATTCGAGTTGTTAGTTGCTGATGGTTAATGTGGCTGAAATAGTAATTTTCTGTTCGATTTTGTCAGACGCGTTGAAGTTCGTCAGATGTTGTGAAGTCTTTGCGCTGGTATCTGCAGCATGCCGTTCTCCCCGTGAGCAGGCGGTGTGACTGCGATCTTACGTAACCTTTTCCATATGTGTAATAGTCACTACGGTCTCCAAACCCACGCCAGCGCTGCATATGTAAGACATTAACTGCTGCTCACAAGCCATTCAATTAAAGAGGAAAAACCTTTCAGATCGTCTCAAAAGAAATAAAGGTGCATCTTCTCCGAGCACAGAAACCTCCAGCTCGTTAAACGGCCGAACATCCAACGGTTTCTTAGGAACAGAAATGCTGCCGTAGGTAATGAAACGGTTCGTTAAATTGTTTGTATTTTCTCGTTCTACTAACGTGAATTTGTGTATTATAGGTTTGAAGAGGAGCCGGACCAGAAACACTTTCAGGAGAATGAACACGTGAAGGAGCGTCTCATGGAGCCAGAGGACATGACGTGGTCTCACAAACACACACACACACACACACACATGTACAAACTCAAACACACGTAAAAAACGCACACAAACAGGACTCTGTCAAGCATGAGATGTATGCAGATGCGGATGCTGCAGCCGGTCAGACAGGTGACGTGATGTCAGTCCGAATCACTGCGTCTATAAGATCAGAGCTGATGGTCTTTGTCAGTGGACGGCAGAACACAGTATCTGAATGTCACTCATTAGATCACAAAATATCAAATCAAGTCTCATTAAGCTAAGACAACCGATGTAGTGTTGAAGAGCAAGGCGGCCCGTATTGTGTTCGTTCGCGGTCAGCGGATCACGCTGACAGATCTGACTGTTTTAATGAACAGAAAAGGTCCTGCAGGTCTGATCGATCACGTTCACACGTCACGTACGTTACGTGCCTTGTTTGGGTTCTTTGCTGCCGTCGCATTTGACTCGATTAGTTGGGGTTTAAAAGAGACTTAACATTCGACAGTACTATCAGTTTAACTGCACCATCAGATGAGAACAAAACTAGAACTGAACTGACCCGAACAACGACACTATTTTCTTCTGCAGAGCTGCTTTACAGCTGAAATTGAATTTATGATGCTTCGTAAATCAATCTGTACTGTATAAGGCGCTATAGAAATAAAGGGTTAGACTGTGTTTAGTGTTTAGTCTGGTCAGTTTAATCTGATAACCCATGTTTAGCAAGTTGCGCCGCTTGAGGAAGACGTTCAGGACTGAAATCTCGAGTTAAGATGATTCATGAATGAGTAAATGAGAATAACCCTCGGTAATGTTCTTTGACAGACTGTGTTTTCGTCAAGCTTTTTCGCTGTCGTGTGTCTTTTGTGAAAGCAAAACACGCATTTACAGTAACAGCGGTATACAATCTGCTCCTTCTAATGGACAAATTAGTAGAATGAAGTTACGTAACTTTATAACCATTTTGTCATTTCATAAAGCCAGGAGTGCTGGTGTCCATGACGACCACGAAAACACAGGCAAACATTTCCCTCCAAAAGAAAAAAGAAAGAAAATGGAAGGAGAGAAAGGAGCAGGCTTATGTGGACGACTTTGTCTCTCAAGGGCAGAACGACGGCGAACGCTCACGTGTGCTTCACGCCGTTTGCAACGCATGCGAGTGCGGTCGTTCGATCTGATGCGGAGAAAACAGAGCAGCTCTGAACGTCTGCGTGAACGGATAGTGTGCGAGGTTCAGGGTCAGTGAGGTGGATCGCACAAAGCCTGCCGGACACTCGTCTCTTCTCGTCTTTCATCTCTCCGTGTCTTTTCTGCATGTGATTCTGTGTTGGAATGATGTGGAAGTGCCTGAGGCTGAACCGAGGCCAAACGATGATAAACAAACCATTAAAAAGAGTGTGTGTGTGTGTGTGGGTGTGTGTGTAATAAGGGTCAAAATGAGACTAATGTGTTTCTTCAGTCTCACCACACAAACAGGGTCTGTTCCTCACGTTTAGTATGATTTCAGAAGACTTGACAACAATGTTTATACGGAGCTCAACAGCATCTGTTCTCCTGCACTTAGACTCTGTAAAAGAGGGTTTCATTTATTTCGATAGTCCAGATTCAACTAATTATAAGGCAAGGCAGTTTTATTTCTAAAGCACGTTTAAAACAGCGACTGCTGACCAAAGTGCTTTACAGTAAAAGCATAACTTCACAAAAACATATACAGACAGCGTGAAATGTTCAAACAATTAATTACAAATTACAAGAATAATACACATCCCAGCAATCTAATGAAATAAATAAAATAGCAACAAATTAAAAAGCTAAGGAAATAAGGTAAGCTTCCAATTTCAGGAGACGGCCAAATATATGCTGGTAAGTCATTCCACGATCTTGGGGCGGTAATCGAAAAAGCACAATCGAGGCACCGAGAGCATCATGCTTTTGGAAAACCATAATGTTCTAGAGCAATTTCTAGGCATGAGGAGATCTGTAATATATTCAGGAGCTTGATCGTGTAATCCCTCGTAAACAAACAGTAACACCTTAATAAGTAACTTTGCAACATGTCAACTAACTCTCGTTAATTTATGTCATCTAAATCATTTATTTACAACTACGTCAACTAACTCATTCATGACTACGTCAACTACCATTAATTTACGACTGTCAACTAACTCTCATTAACTTACTACTATGTCAACTAATGAATTTAGGACTACATGTCAACTAACTCATTAATTTGCAACTACGTCAACTAACATTAATTTACCACTATATGTCAACTAACCCTTGTTAATTTATGACTACATGTCATCTCACTAATTTATGACTAACATTAATTTAGGGTTAGTAGAATAAGCTAATATGTACTTGCAAAGTAACTTGTATTTAGTAGAATGTCCATCAAAATAAAGTGCCAGCAGATGTTAAGCAGATTTATAGTTAGTAGTATAGTAGTACAGTTAGTATAGTTAGAATAATGTCTAAAGTGGAGTATCGATATAAAGTGTTACGTAACAGAGCAGTGTGAACAACACTGAAGAATGAACGTCATACGGGTTTGACCAACATGAGGGGGAGCAAATGATGACAGAATCTTTATTTCTGGCTGCTGTTGTAGGACGGAGGTTAGTACATGATTCCAGCTGCCGCACATGTCCGTCTCATTTGTCACACAGCTGGAATTCTGACTTGGTGAAAGAGCTTGTAAGCAGGTACGTCTCACCAAAGTCGAGCAAGAGATTTGAAACTTTCTGCTGTGTGTGTGTGTGTGTGTGTGTGTGTGTGTTTACTTCATTTCTCACCTCAGAAGGGATTCTGGCTATTCTCATGTGCTCTTTCTCAGGTTCAGTATGTAGGGAACAGCACTAATGAGTGAAGATCATCATGACTCATCAGCAGCTCTGGGGGAGGAACACCAGACTCATGACAAAACCTCAACGCTGCCAAAACACTCTCCGCCCGCCCAGTCCCACAATCACACCACCGACACACACGCTTTCTTATGAAACGCACACATAAAGGCCTCCAATCATTATGACTTCAAAGTCACTGTCGTCATTGGGTGAAACTCGGCGGAGGGTGTGAGCCTCATAATCACACACACACTCGCGGCTTGTGTTTATTCTCTCGTAAAATCAACAGTATCGCGTCGTGCCAAGCGCAGCGTTCATGCGCTCTTCTCGGAGGACATTACCATGGCTGTGCCGCCCAAAACAAAAACACAGCTGACGAGCCTGACTGTATGAGCAGTGTGCTGGCGTGTGCGTCGAGTGTGTAAATGCTCCAGGACAGTCCCAGATCAACTCCGGTGCGTTAGTGACGTGCGCGTGTGTGTGTGTGTGTGTGTGTGTGTGTGTGTGTGTTTCAGCCTCCTCAATCTGAGGTGGGTTAAAGCTGAAGCATGTCATTTCAGCATCACAATGCAACTGCAGAAACATCTGGTTAACCAAAAGTTCTATTCCATGTGCAGCACATATGAAGTTCAACAAATTCGCTTTCAAAGTATCTTTGCAGAAATATAAAGGCAAATATTGTACTTAAACATCCTAGAAGTTCAGAAGTAATATAAAACAAGAGAAATTATAAACATTTCTTAGCCAAAAAATTCACTTTTAGAGGTACAGTCAAGAGAATGCAAACTTTTCCTGAGTGTCTAAAATAACAGCAGCAGCAGTGATTAACAGTAAATGAAAACAGCAGCATCTTTCAGTTTGTCAGCATCATCAAATATCAGACGTACAGCAGCAATTCTGCTTTTTTATTGTTTTCTATGTAAACGCACGCTAGACGGATGTTTTTGCGATATGTTCTGCGTTACTCTCCTTCAAAGTTTATCTAATTGTGATGTTTGCTAATATTTTTTATTTAAAACCATGACTTCTTGATTTTAAAAAAGACAAAAGCAAAACATTACTTTTGAATTAAATGATAAAATCTGAAAAGATTGCCCAGCCCTAATTGCTGCAGAAACGACACATTTCACCTTTCCGTTGCATCACACAACCATCAGTTGCTTCTTATAATCCAACAGTCAGCCTAATTTGTGTTTTTGGTTTTTTCTGAGGGGGGTCAAGGTGTTGCTATACAGCTGTTGGTCCAGCAGGTGCGTCCAATCACAGCATGCTCTCCTCGACACACATGACTTCACTGCTTCTGACAGACTGATGCATTTGTCTGAGTGCCGCGTTTGTGGGGCGTCTGTTTAGCATTAAATGCCTCGATGCATTTCGTCATACGAGCGCACTGCGAGGGCTTACTTAAAACGTCTCGGTTCCGGCGCTGAAATTACACGCCTGCGCCTGCAGTCTCCGGGCCGCTCTCCGCCTGTCGGTCCGCGGGGGTGAATATTGGTGGCGGTTATTAAAATGCCCTCAGAACCTCCATGTCTTCTGAGATTCGCCGGGCTCAAGAAATTATTCGCTTCTGACCCACTTTTGTGTTTTTTCAGACCCGCGCCCAGACGAGACGCCAAATACAGAGCAGGAGAGTGAATTGTGTAAAGCTGGAAAATCTCGCTTGAACTCAATCTAGCGATCGAATGTCAATGTTTAAGAATCGGCCACCGAAAGCACGTGGAGGTCGTGACCCGCTGACGGCCCTGTCGAGGAGACTGGTCTGTTGAAATATCATTCGAGCGTCACACGCACGTTCATCTAAACGGCAATTATTAATATGCTCACAGTGTCTCCTCATCATCCAAAACAGAGCAGCCGGCGCTAATGAATATTTAATTGACATAACACACAGGGTGTCGTGCCAATGTTAATATAACACCGATGTGAAGCGCTCACGCTAAACCACATGACCGCACCGATCACAGGAGAGCTGCTTCCATTCGTCTTCCTGCGGCCGTGAACGAGCAAAGTGTTGTCAAGTACAGAATCTTTCCACTAAGATCATCAAATGTACACCAGAATGACCACACTGTCCATCTTCATAAATCTAGATCAATATTACAGTAGCACAAACACAGATGATGACGCGCTGACACGTTCGCACCCCCCCTCCCCTCCACGAACGCCCAGCACAGGCTTAATGCGACGCATGCAGCAGCAAACATGCTCTCTTACCTGGCCGTTTCTAACGACTTTCAAACGTGCTTTGAGTGAAACACAAGCGTCAGCGAAGCTTCAGCGTTCAACGGCTCTGTGTGTCTCGCTGCTGCTGCTGAAGCCTCTATTTATCTTTGCTAAATGACTCAGGTGAATCTCACTGGTGATTCAGCAGGTGTCACATCTTGGCTTTAGAGACAGTAGAGCATGAGTGGGCACAAACACACACACACTCTTCATCAGGAGCTCACCACGTCTCCTCTGCTGTCCTGAGCTTCTCACGCTCACTCACCGACAGCATGATTCATATGCCGTGTGTGTGCGTTCAGTTAAATACAGCTAATAACACACTTAACCCTTTCTGTGTAAGTAAATATGAATTGAGCTGTAATCTATTTCATACCTCTACTGAACAGGCCACACAAGTGAAAGATTCATAGAGACCACAGAGACAGAGCTTGAGATGTGACCATCCTTACTGAGGAATCCTAACACGCTACTGTCTAAAAATCAGTGAACGCAGAGCAGGAGAAACAGGGCGCATGATTCAGAGCTCTAAGGTCTTGCACTAATTAATAAGAAATCTCCTCACAATCAGCTGTTTTCCTCATGAGCGTTTCGTGTCACTGTGATTCACAGACGGTCACAAGTTCAACCAGAGTTCAACCAGTCAAATGGCCTCACAAACACACAAGGTAGCATTTGGTGACATCCTGGTTAATGACTCGTTTATCCATTACAAACCCTCGTCGGCTAAGAAAGAAAACTACAAAAGAGGAACACGTAAAACCTTCTTCATGTGTTTGTAATGCTGGTTTCAAAACATAGATCCTAGTTTGGAGAAAAAGGGCTGCTGTGCAACCGCTCTGAATCACGAGAGCGAACGAAGTTAATAGTAGACCAACGTTAATGACGTTCACTCAGTTCATTCTCACACTGAGTGAAACGTGTCTCGAGCAGAACGTGTGACGCGCTGAGCGCATTCATCCTAACGCCGCGGTGACAATGTGTCGATCCGGCTCGAATGCAGAAAAACAGACCATAAAATAGTCAAAACATGGTTATTCTTGGAAGAATGTCAGTGCGTCCGGTAAGAGCAGGTGTTTATCGGCGTGCACAGGAGGGAAGCTAATATCTGTGGTTTGGTCTGTGGGCGTTTACCGCTGCTAACGCACAGCTGAGGGTCACGGGGTCAAAGAGCAGCTTGGTGAATCTCAACAAATCAGGCCAGGTGTGTCATACTGAAAAAAAAAAATCATTGTTTTCTTGACAGTGCGGCACATTTATATTGAAAACTCTTTGACTGTGACGTCTGATATGAGTAAATGATGATGATTATGATATACTAGCAGAGAAATGACAAATGGTGATTTATAATGTTTCTAGCACAACATGACAAACGCACGCCTGACTGAGTCTCGACTGCAACACAAGAGACGTCTCGTCCTCAAGTGATTACAGTCTCGTTTGCCGGGATTAAAGTAATTAATATTCCGTCATTATTTACTCACCTCTATGATGTGGGAGCGAGAGAGTCATGGAAGAAAATGTACTGAATGCAACGCATTTCGTGAAGTTCACGTTCAGGAATTCTGCTCGTCGTATAAATCACTACATCATCATTTTGTTTTGTCGCACGTGAATCGCAAAAGCAGAATATGATTAATGAGCTGATCAAATGTACCCCTCAGTTGGACAAAAGCACCTGCCAAATGCACAAATGCGTAAATGCAGAACAGGTAAGGATATTCTCTCATCTCAGTCAGTACTGAGTGATAATGGTCTCCTTCGCTGATCTCAAATCTGTTTCTGCACCTTCCACCTGACGTCTCTGCCTTCGACACAAGAACAAGCGTCAGACTCTGGGCTGCAGGTGCGGCGGATCTCGCGTCGCCACGCCAGTTAAAATAATGACACAATTTGGGGGCGAAGTGTTTCTTTAAGAGTGAATTAAAGTGCTGAGAGAAATTACCCATCTGTCTGTGCTGGAAACACCTTCACACAGCGGCGTCAGGACGGGGAATCACGCACTTCAGTCAGAGCGTGTGCGGTAGTAAAGTCTGAATGAGCTCTGACTGGTTGGACAGTCCATCGCCGTGGCCTTGACTGGAGTAAGTTACTAGAATAAATTCATCAACTCCAGACCTGATGGCCAGAAATGTGCTTCCATTTGACCAGACTAATTCATCTGTTTATGTTGCAATCCAGCGTTTCATTTCATTTTAATTTTATTTTCCCCTTGTGTTTTTATCTGCTCCTTTCGTTGCTCTCATCATGCGCTCAGAGTAACCGCACGTTAATAATGAAAGTTCAAACTTTCGTTTTGATGCTCTAAACTTTGTGTTATTATTAGACAGTTTGTCAAACTGTTAGAAAGTGAAAACCCCCACACAGCGTGACGGCTGAACTAACCATCTACAGAGAGATGAAAAGTGCCGATCTGCAAAGTCAAAGCAGCGCGACGGAGAAATGAGTAGCTCACGTCACACAGACGCGTTTTTGTAAAACTCCGAACCTCTTGCTGGATCGGCGTGTTTTGTGACTCATCGGCAGGAGTTTGATGCGCAGACTCGACTCTCAGAATGAGTTCATAGCCGCTCTGCAGAGCTGGATCGATTACGTACAAATTGTAGTCCGTTTCCGAATCCACATTACATGACAAAAATTGTAGCTAGTAACGTAATCCATTACATGACACATTTGTTGTTATTAACAACATGAAGTGCATTAAACATAACATTACGACAAGGTTTCTTAAAGGGGTCATCTGATGCCCATTTTCCACAAGTTGATATAATTCTTTAGGGTCTTAATGAAAGTCTCTAATATACTTTGATTAAACATTCTCAATGGTTTTGTAAAACAACACCCTTTTTACCTTGCCAAAATGAGCTCTGCAAAAATCATCTCATTCTAAGGGGTTGTTCCTTTAAATGCAAATGAGCTCTGCTCGCCCCGCCCCTCTCTTCTCTCTGTGGAATGACGATCTTGTTTACATTAGCCGCGTTTAGCCGCTAAACTTCCTAACTACCACCTTATAAGGAAAGGCGATCGCAAAGATTCATAAAAAAATGCTTTTACACACTTCTGCTGTTAGTGAAGCTGGATCACGAATGATTCGCGCGAACATAGACGGATATATGTAGATCGGGAGGCGCATTCCCTTCACAAACAAATGTAATCCACCGCATCTTCAGCGGCTCAGATGTTGGGAGTAAATGACGACCACTATGTTCATTATTACATCCAGCAACACAACACCTCAATCGGAGATATTCTTGTCTAACTTACATCCCTGCTCTGGCATCGAAACATGGAAAGTTACTGGACTGTGACAGCTGGTCTGAGGTGAGACGCTCATGTCAATCAACTATTGTGGGAGTGGCCTCTCCCTGGGCTTTGCGAGTTAAATCATTACGATAAAAATAATACGAACCACTTTAAAAGAACAGTCAAAATAAAACACTTAATAAAAAATGAAAGATTTTATTTGTTTACCTGCATGTCGCGTATCCATTAACCACGTCAGAGAACCGCGAACATGTTAATGTGATAATTGTTAAAATATGTATTTTAAAATCTCAAGGCTACTTCAAGTAAATATATGAGGTGTGTAGCCACCTGACTAATGACTGGTGTTTGTGTGAATGTCCACAAAACTGCAGGGCTTTCTGAGTGCTGTAGGGTATTTTAGAAAGGAAAATTTCAAAGATGAGAAAGAGGAATTAGGGAAAATTAATAAATTGTGAAAGACGTGACATGTGGCCAAGTATGGTGTCCCATGTTTGGAATTTGCACTCCGCATTTATCCCATCCAAGTGCTCGCACGCAGTAGTGGGTAGTGAATGAACACACACCCGGAGCGGTGGGCAGCCGTTCTTGCTGCGGTTCTCGCTCAAGAATCTCACTTCAGTCGTGGTGTTGAGGGTGGAAGAGAGCGCTTCTCATTCACTCCCGCACACCTACAATCCCTGCCGGTACCGAGACTCAAACCCCAAGTCCGACTCTCTAACCATTAGGCCATGACTGCCCCCATAGATATACTTTATTGCTATGGTGTGAATAATATGTAATCAGTAAAATAGTAACTGTAGCCTGATTATGAGTATTTTAAAATGTTAGTCTAATTTAGTAATTTAATCCAACTACAAGTACTTAATTTTTGGAATCTGATTACGTAATCCAGATTACATCAGTTACTAACCCAGCTCTGGCACTCCGTGTGGGGATCTTGAGTGCAAACACAAATTCACTCTCACTAAATGCAAAGATAAAACCATATGTTTTTAAATCCTGGCATAGTAAAGCAATGAGTCCTTTGAAGCTGTGGTTTACAGTCAGTGTAGAACAGCTGAACGACTGTTGTTCAGCACGACACGAGCGGATTTAAACCCTCTGAGCACTTCTAAACTCACTGTGAACCACAGCTTCACGGGGCTTATTGCTTTTATAAAAATGGTTAGCATTACTTAGCCCACCTATGAAAGTGAAAATTCTCTCGTCATTTACTCTACTTCAAGTTTCTTTTGTCTGCTGGACACAAAAGAAGAGATTTTGAAGAATGTTTTTTAACCAAACAGTTGCCAGTCCCCATTGACTTCCGTAGTATTTTTTTCCCCATACTATGGCAATCAGTGGCTACCAACGATTTTTTTGTGTTCAGCAGAAGAAACAAAGTTAAACAGGTTTGGAACAACTGGGGGAAAAAAAATGAAAACCTTTATTAAACAAACAAAAATCAATTAAAATGTGTTAGTTTTTCCTAAAAAAAAAATGGTAAGATGGACAAAAAGTGCATTTGTCAAATAATAATAATAATAAAAAAAACGTAATTGGATTTTTTCTATCAGTTCTTAATGATGGAAAGGACAACATGATTTTGGACTCTTCTCATATTCAATATGTCTCTAAGAGTCACATGACACTGCTGCCATTTTTCTTTTTTTCTCTTGTTCTTTCATGTATGTCTCTTATCAATGTTTCTAATGTACACTTTAGACTACTGGTTTTTCTAATCACTTCTGTGTAAATCATTTTGAATTACCTTTGTGTATTAAACGCACTGTATAAATAAACGTGACTTGCCTGTGCATCTCATTCTGTTGTCTGTGTGTCCCTTTGAGACGTTCACAGAAACACCCGTTCGATCACAGAGCAGGTTTGTGTTTGTTCCGATTATTGTGTGTTTGTGAGCTGACGACTCTCTTCTCTCTTCTTTTACTAACGTGTCTGTCGTTGTTCTCATTTACACTGTGATTGTTGACACGCAGAACACATGAGTTTATTTCATTCCAGATGTTTCTGAGTCTCACTGTTGCACAAGGATTTCTCTGTTCGTTCACGTCACTAAAGACTCACACAAGTGCAGTGACACACACACACACACACACACACACGGGTGGGTGGAGCCGTAGGAAAATGCAGCATGTTTCTCTGGTGTGAGTGGGTGAGTTTGAAAGATCATCAGAAAGACAGTGAGGGAAAATAAAGAAGTCTCTCGCAGAGCTACGTGAGAAACACTTCAGTCACAGGAACACACATGAGCAGTGGAGAGACATCACTGATGATAACACCTGTGTGTGTGTGTGTGTGTGTGTGTGTGTGGATAACATGAGGATTCATCTGGAGTTTGGCTTTAACATCTCATGAAAGTGAAGGTTCTTGATATGACCAACTACAGCTCTGTTTAATGGAATAGTTGACTCAAAAATGTATCTGTGCTCACCCTCAGACCATCCAAGATATAGATATGTTTATTTGTTCATCAGATTTGTGTAAATGTGTCATTCCATCACTGTCTCACCAATGGATCCTCTGCAGTGAATGGGTGCCGTCAGAATGAGAGTCCAAACAGCAGTCCATAATCCATAATAACTAGTGGCGTCAATCGATTAAAAAAAATTGATTATTAATTAATCGCACATTTTTTTCTGAAATTAATCACGATTAATCCCACCTAACATTGCCATTTTTAATTATACTTTTATATTGCAATAATTTCATTCAAACTTCAAATGAATGTAGAAACAACATAAAGGAAATATATATTTTGATTTTTGTTCAATGCCATCTTTTTTTATGTCTGAAGGCAAGTATCACTGATACCAACTGATGTCTCTATGAATTGTTAACCAATATTTAACCATTGACTATAGTCATTCAATATTACAGTATAATTGAGAGCTTTTAATTGTACATTTATTAGACTTGTAATTTAAGTGAACTTAAAACAATCTTAAAACAATCTTCACATAAACCCATTATAATAACTGTCTTGCTGTGCCCTTCAGCAAGAAAATATAGCCAAATTTAATAAAGCTATCAAACACTAAAATCTAAATTAAATAAAAGATAAAGCTTAAAACTACAGAAGTTATTGATTTCCTCTTTTTTAATTTTGTTCTTTGATTAACAGACATTACAGCAGCCGGCTATTAGGATATTTTAGCTGCTGTTACTTTAAAAGCTGGCGCTGCTGAACTGGAATCAGATCTGACACTGCTTTAAATGCGACTCTTAAATAATAAACACGTATATGCACAGTTGTAAGGCAGCTTTAGTCGCCTTTTTGTAACTTTATGATTTAACTGACGACATAACTACGACTAACCACATACTCGTAGTTTTATTTGGGTTTGAATATTATACAGCACTTTAATAGGCTATAGTCTAATACAGCGTGCACCGGCATATTTGTGCGGGCACCTGAAGAGCGCGCGCTACGAGCACAGTATAACGGCTGACAGGACAGGAAGATTCGTTTTACTGACATATGACCTGACAATATCGTTTGGCTCGTTTGACTGAGATGACGTTGGTGCGCGCGTCTGAAAAGTCTCCCGTTTGATGTGCTCGTTATTATGTTCTGCGTCTAAATAAACGAAATTGTTTAGTGGTTTAGTGGGGTGGCCAAATATCGCCCCGCCCCTGCGTTAACTGTGTTAAATATTTTTAATGCGTTAAAATGAAAAAATTAATCGCCTGCGTTAGCACGCTAATTTTGACACCACTAATAATAACACTTAAGTGAAAAAAGTGGTCTGGTCTGAATCAGGAGAGAAATCTGCACAGATCAAGCACCATTTACAAGCCAAAACAGCTCTAAACAAATATGTGGCTGGATTTTGATGCGAGACACAACAGGAGATGGACTTTTTCACTGGAGGAAGCATTATTATGGATTATGGACTCGAATTTGAGTTTGAAACGTCTTAATGATGGATTTCTTTCAGCTTTTGTCTTCTCAAGATGTTAACTGATGGACTGGAGTGGAGCGGATTACTTGTGGATTATTGTGGCCACGTTTACACTGTCAGTTTTTGGGACTGACAACCGTATTTACTTACAGATGTGAGTCTCAAAATGTCCTGTTCACACAGCAGCTTACAGCCGCTTTTCGAATACTGTCTGTATGAACGTGCAACGGGAGTCAAGCTTGTATTTCTTACGAGTAACCAGTTGGACGCTTTAGCATTTTGAGTTTACTTGCTTCATTCGCGCATGAAATTCACTTCACAACAGACGCGAATTCGCGTCATGGGAGGGGCTTCTGCCAGGCGGCTCCAGTCTCGTTGCGAAATGGCTGACATGGTTTTTGTTAAGAGGGTAGCTGCGCTTTATGTGCTATGGAAGGCTGAAAAACGGCGTAGACTCGTTCGGCGCCATCAGATCAGTCCTCAATATGTATATTGCTCAAACTGGGTAAAGAGCGTTTTTTACAACTTACCAGATTGTCCGACCTCCTCACTCACTTTCTTCCAAGCAAGATCCTTTTTATTCTTGTTTCTATAAAAGTACGAAGATGTATCGTACAGCTCCGATGATTTTGTCCTCCATTGTTGTTTCGGATTTCTCCCTCCGCTCGCTACGTCGTAACACGGCACTACTAGAGCAAGCTCCTGATTGGTTAACGCGGCGCGAATATTCGCCAAAGTTCAAATTTTTCAACTCGCGCGAATTACGCGTTCACGCGTCAAACGCCCAAAACGCTCCATTCGCGCCGCGCCATTCGCATGAATCGCGCCGCAGGATGTCTATTCGCGTCTTTGCATTGACTTAACATGTAAATCACTCACGCTTAAGCTTCATTCGCGTCTGGTGTGAACGCACCTTAAGTTACCAAAAACCACAAATTAAAGCACGCAGCACACGGTAGACGCACGTTTGTGCGGCGGAGCAGCTCTCTCGCACTGTATGATGTGACAGACAACTAATTGTGCAGTCCTGTTCCGTTCACACACGTGTGTTCCAAGAATGCGGTTGTGAGTCCTGCAAATTTACGGGTGCGAGTTCGGTTACAGAATGCGGTTGTCGCACCTATAAATAACTGTACTGTGTGTGAACGTAACCGTATTAAGGAGTCAAATGCGGTATTGACAACCGTGTTCTGCTGCTGTGTGAACATGGCCTGTGATGTTTTTATCAGCTGTTTGGACTCTCATTCTGACGGCACCCATTCACTGCAGAGGATCCATTGGTGAGACACATTTACACAAATCTGTTCCCATGAAGGGTCTCAGGAGTGTCTCTGCTAGAATCTCTTATAGGACAGACTGAGATGATGCCACATGTGTGACCGAGATCCTATTTTAATGAATAGTGAAATGTTTTCTTTGACCCACAATGAACATCTAGAGTTTGTTCTCGCCTTGTTAAAGAGACGTACTGCGGTCCATTACACGGGTCAGCAGATTTCTGAGCACATCGCAGGAGGTGCTGCATACATGACATTACGTTCAGATTTACAGCCAGTGTGCCATTAAAACACAGATGCATGAACACCCTCATGAGTCCACGACTGAACGAAGACTGCATCACATCCGTCAACACACACACACACGCACAGTCAAACGTATGATAAATATAAAGGAAGCCAAATATCGTATGATAATTCAGTGTGTGAAACACTAGACAACCCAGATTTCTTGATCTGATGTGTTTATTTGTGTAGGTGAATCAGAAATGGTATGGCCAGTCTTAGCCAGCGTGAAGACGCACAGTCTGAAATCGATCCCTGTAGCTTCTGTTCTATTTAACCTACTTAGCCATGACTGTGTGCAAAGCCCCGAGGATTTAACATTTCCAACTGTCAAAATGAATTAAGCATCACAAATACTAGTTAAGTCCCCGTGAGTCACTGCTTCTGCCATACTGTGAAAAGTTTCACTGTTTGATTTTGTAGGTCTCAGCGGCAGGAGGAACGGAGGCAGGGAAATCCCACGGGAACGACGCGGATTCTTGAGAACGTCTGATGCGCGGAGACGGCGAGACTCGCCTGATGCGTGTGAACGAAACATGCTTAGAAATCACGGTTGTGTTGCATTCGCATTTGTAAAATGAGGATGCAAACAGGACAAAAATTTTTATGATGTTTGATAACAAAGTTCGGGAGGAGCACGATCAGATGATCAACTAATTTGGCACGGGTGCAACTCGTCTAGCTAATCATCCAAACTAGCACAAGTCATATATATGCACACAGCCGACTTACCTCCGTCATTCGACTGTTTTTCGGCATCCCCCCTCCACCCCAACTCCTCCTCTTAATCTATCCTCATTCTATACTTGGGATGGGGGGAGTTCTCTGGGTTCGGGCCATATTCCGGGCTCGAGCCCTCCCTCAGGACAGCACACCAAAATATGCTTACTGTTTACTCAACCAGATTAGATGTAAGGGTGAACTCGTGAAACTTCAATTTTGAACTGAAGGAAACAGAGTCAACACGGAAATTCAGCCATTACGTATATTGCAAGTTGCAACGCTTGTGTTGGACTAATGAAATCAAACGTTTGAACTGCAAAATTCCTCTTCCTGTCATTTCAACTCGATTCACTTTCACACTTACGAATGAAAGGGAGCTGATTCTTCAGTTCTGAATTTGACCCAGATCTTTATAGAAATGCGTTGAACAAAGGTTCACCCAACTCTTCCAGTTTGAAATGAATTATTTATTTCACTTTCGGCCCAAGGCTCTTGTGTCTCGAATCAATGAAGCCTGACATTTCATTATTATCAATGGTTGCCTAGGGACGAGGATGGAAGCGCACCAATTGGCGGAGCGCGAATGTGAAACGGGCCTTATGTCAGGCCAGCAGAATGTGACCGTATTAGTTATTTTGTGTTTCTTCTGTAAACATTGGCCTGTTGAGCAATCGCCTTCCTGGAATCACACGTCTTTGCTTTTCACTTCACAGCCTTCATTGCAGTCGATGACGACTGGCCAACGGTTAACAAACGCCAGTAATCGAGACGTGGCACGGCGTGTTGCGAGGAAGACTTTAAAGATCATTCGCCCAAAACATGACGACGGAAACCTGCGTTTCGACATTTACTCATCGCGACGGCCAGACGAGCGAAATGAAATAATACAGCATCACGCATGCTTTCCACTTTCACTGAAATGTCTGACGCTGCGTTCCTCGGTGTCACACACCCTACTGGTTAGTGCTAGTATGAGTGGCTGATTAACATAGCCATGCCTTGTCCAGCTAGTTCAGAAGCCTGTTGGGACACAAGAATCTCTTTTGCTGGTTCTTTCACTCTTTCCATCTTTAATTCTTTGTTTGTCTTCACAGATCTGAATTGTTCTCTCTCTCTGCTATTGTGCATTCTCTGCTCGTTTCGAAGCACTTGATGGCTCTAAACCGGCGCGGTGTCCAAACTTGACATTCAACCGATGTTTCTGTGGCAACCAGAAGAGAGTGAATCATGTGGATTATGAGGAGGCCGACTGAACCGAGGAGCCGCTCGACAACTCGCTGCTTCATCCGAGAGCAGAGCAGATCGCACGTTTACTCCGCTGACACTCTTTAATTACTGTGAAAAACGATGTCATATATATTTATTTTAGAAAGCTTCTGATTAAAAGATGTTGTTGAACCATCCTCGTAAATTTCAAAAATTCAAAGACCTGACTAATTTCTCTGTGCATTTCCACTGTATAACGATCATTTCAGAACAGTTCACCGATCGTCAGACAAGTGATTTCCTACATAGCTCATCTCTCGTATTTCTTTTTACAGAATACATTTATTGACAGTCAGCATGTCCATCGATTGACTGATTCGCTATATTAGACACTAAGCAAGCGGGGTCCGCTTTGCGATCTTATAAAGAAAGCGTGTTTGTGAACACCGTCAGTGTGATATGTGTTGCTTCATTCCTGATGAAATACACTCTCACACACGGATATCGAGAGCTCTGTTAGATTATACGTCACTGTTAATCTTCCCCACAAGAATTCAGTCAAAGAGGAACAACTGCTAGTTTGACAGATAAACACTTAAGTAAATTTGGCGTGAATAAGACGACAAAGTATGAAACAAGCCTGCCGCTCTGATTACACCTCAGTGATGTGAATCATCTTGTGACACTTAATGAGCAGTCTCAAGAAATTATTACCTACAACCAAAATCTCCCTTCTGCTGTGTAGATCCAGTCAAAACAGGATTCCTCAAAGAAATTACTGGCAGCTTGAGTCAACAGCTCTGGTCCTAAAGCGATGAGCGTTTTGAATCATCATCAGGCGCTCCTTGAGGAAAGCACCACTGAGCTTAAAGACACTGTCCTCTGGCCAAATTATTAGGCAGCATCATTTGCAGAGGCAATCCCAGAACTGCTGAAAAAGAAAGAAAGAAAATGGCCTTTTATTTTGATAGGACAGCAGAGAACGGAGTGGAGCGTGTGGGAGACTCAAACCCCGATCCCAAAAAACACAGCAGCTCTTTGTGTCGATCAGGGCATGACAACAAAACGAATGTATTACGTTCGATCGGTACTGAAAACTATCTCTGAAAGCCTGTGCTGTGACGTAGATTGTTGCAAATATATAGATGTTTATAGATGGTTAGATGCCATATTGATTTTAACGTTGAAGAGACAGACTTACAGTCTTTACAATGTCCCGCAGTGTGAAGATCCTAGATCGTGTAATTTTCACAACTCACAACCTTCAAAACTGTTTTATGGAGTTGTTGTTTTTTTTCTTTTTTTTCCAGAAAGATGTTTTGTCAGCTAAGCAATTGATATGTTGTTAAACAACAGTACAGTCCTCTGAATGGGCTGTTCTTTT
This sequence comes from Cirrhinus mrigala, assembly GCA_036247105.1. Classification (NCBI taxonomy): domain Eukaryota; kingdom Metazoa; phylum Chordata; class Actinopteri; order Cypriniformes; family Cyprinidae; genus Cirrhinus; species Cirrhinus mrigala. The sequence goes on from CM070011.1 coordinate 48,779,566, forward strand.
CAATCCTGTCAAATATAAAATATGGCGCTTCCCTGACTAACATCTGTGAGGTTTTATTTTCAGGTGCTTCCTCAGAAAGGAGCCGCTCGTATAGACAGCAGACTAGGGATTGGAACGGGGCTCGTGTGAGCTGGATATCAGAATATTCTTTAGTCAATAAAACAGTTAAAATTACAGGGCCGGACCAGAGAGCCGCACACACACACACACACACACACACACTTTAACCATTCTGGCTCCTTAAAGCTCGACACAAACACATGTTTATTCTGCCGCGTCAGACGCTACCTCATGGGCTGTTTGTTCAAAAGACTCGCGCACTGAACGCTCTCATTTATTCCACTCAAATTTGTGGCAAGACAAACTGGTAAATAAATACAGTCTGCTTTCAGGAGAGGTGCGCGGTTTTCCTTTTCTATTATTATTTACGGTTTTAGCCTGATAGACAGAACAGAGAACGTGTTGTAATGGATCCGTGTGGTTACTGAGAGCTTTGAAGTGTTGGACTGAATCTGTTAACACGTCTGTGATTTACTGTCACAACATATCGAGCCTGCAAACGTGCACTTCTTTAATTCTTCTGATGGTCTGATAACATCACGGCGAACCTGCTTCGCGTCTGTCTAATGATGAAAGCGAAGAGCACAAGTCGTTAACGAGCGCGTTCAGTGTCTCTCTGATCGAATGCAGCTCATTTGCAGCTTTTGAATGTGGTTTTTATGTCCATTCAAGAAAGTCTGCTTTCATTCGAGCCATTCTGAGGTGGGCAACAACATCAAAACATTCACGATGGCAAACAGCCGTAGGAGGAAGGCTGAGACAGTTTACACTCGCACAAACGGCACAAGTTTTCACAGCTCTTTTCACATCAGAGACGTAAATGGGCCGAAAGATTATTTCATTATGGCTTCACGGCCAATTTATTAGTTTGCGTGCCTTTGAAATGCTAAATTTCTGCTCCAAATTTTTCCCTCGCATGGTTTGGTTTACCAGTTTCTCCCTTTTTCTGTAATCCAGCAAAACGATATCTCATTATATGGTGACTTAATTTTGCAACACACACTTACGCATTTATAAAAGCAACAACGTTTTCCGTATTTCTCTCCGTTAGAACTAAAACAACCCAGAATGAATGAATAAAACGAAGCCAAACAGAATTCAGAATGTGTAGTGTGAAGGTGAGCGTTACAGTTTAATATATTATGCGATGTCACCGCCGCACAACACAAGAAGACATGCTAAAAACTCTTTGAAGAACGCATGCACAAGCAAATATTCCTTTTTAATTGAATCCGGTCACATAAAAAATGAAGGGCTGTCTTATCCGGTGACCTTGAAGGGGGAACTGCTGTTAGACACAAACACACACAAAACCCCCAAACAATCGTCATTAAAAATGCAGTCGTGTGTTTCACGGGGGAGTTAAACAGCCCGGAGCAGATCACCTTTGGAGCGGCTAACTAATACAGACGGGGAAACGACACTGGAACTGAAGCGTCTGGGGAGCGAGAGCAGGCCAGACATGTCAGCGCTCTGATGGGCTCCTGACCCGCGGCCAGCTCTTCTATCTGGACCTGCAGCCGCTAGAGGCTAACCGACCTACACTAGTCCTGTTCTGATCGCTGTAACCTCCCACCCGACTTACCTAAGAGCAAGGTGTGGGCTAATCTCTAAAAACAGACATGTGGAGGTCGTGTTATCTGTGTAGGACAGCAGAGCGAGTGTGTGAATCTGATCTGTGTGAATGTGGAGTACTTTTCCACAATGTGTGTGTTTATTTAGCAGGTGCTTTTATCCAAAGCGATTTACAAACGATGCGCATCACAGGCAATTTGTCGTGAGAGCCATGACATTCATACACACGGCCATGTTTAAAGTTGACGATTAAGCTAAAGTAGAGATAAATGCAGAAAAACAGAAATAAAAAAAAAAAAAGTTAAATGGGTAAATAACCTAAATATAAGTGATGCAAAAGAAAGCATCCAAACAGTATGAGCAAATCACAGAAAAATGAACCTGCAGTGTTTTTTTCTTTTCATTAGGAAATATGCTGAACACATTTTTTCTCAGTTGTTTTTTTCCCCATGTGATGTTGTCTGAGATGTGCAGGAGTTTTATTTGCATGCTTGTCTTCTTTGCTGATTCTGTGTGACTGTGGTTTGTACTGAATTTTCCGTTTGTTGTGTAATAAACTAATCGAAAAACTGTTGGATAAAGTCCATTTCTGTCAAATGCAGATGGCATTTTGGTTGACATTTAGCAAGCTTACGCGTCATGTGTAGCGCATATGCATAAAGCAGCGGTCTTCCCGTGATCACGTGACCCTCGAAAGGACGCGAACGCGGGCTGAACATCGCAGAGGCGCGACGGTCGGCGGCGCTCTAGCGGCCAATAGACGCGAGCGGGAGGAGGCGCGTCTGACTGTCATGCTAGTTTCAGGAACTGGAGAGAAGAACAGAAGGGCGTGTGTTATTAATAATCAGCCAGGCAGAAAGTCCCACAGTCGTTCTGACAGCGAGCAGACGAGGAAACGCAGCGCTCGGGAGAGGACGCGTTGACGCGCGCTGTTCATGAGCTGCGCTTGATTCATCGCTTGTCACAGTGCGGTGCGTGGGTTACACATCTGCGCTCGATGCTGTTTTATGTCGTTTTACAGCGTGACTAATCGGAGCTTTGACGCAGTGGATTGTTTCGTGGGAACGTTCCTCATCTCTTCTCTTCTCTGCTCTTCTCATCTCATCTCATCTCATCTGCGCTGATCGATCCGCGACTGGCTTTTCCTCACATTATATCGACCTACACACAGTAAGTGACACGATCCGCCTGTTTATTCACGGGACTCGAAACGAGCGTGAGCTTTGGGATTTTGGCAGGGGATTTTTCTAACGACCATGTGCTGAAATGAATAAGAACGAGTAAGAGAAGCGGTCAGCTGTGTTTGGACGAAGCCCAGGAAAGTCAGCAGTGAGTCGTTATTGACGGGAAGAAGTCGAACTGCAACGAGGCTTCCTGGTTTCGTCGTTTCAATGACAGTCTGATCGCTTAGAGCCAATTAGTTTGACGTTTGTGAGACTCGCCGAGGTGAAACTGAGTGTGCGTGCGTAAGTTTTGATGTCTGTATTGAGATCGAACGCTGGCTTGTTGGTCACGTAGGCTTACCGAAATACATAAACATTCACTTAATCGTCAAACTTGTCACGATGCAGCCATGGTTTACTTCAGGGTCCATTGATTTATTTTCCCTCACCTTTCGTTTTTGTGTTTCTGCTCTTTCGCAGGTTTAAAGTGGAGGATTTCTCGATTTGAACAACTCCTTCGGCTCCCGTTCTCACCGAGGACCGAGCCGATGGCCGAAAACGCAGAGCTCAGATAATTTCCAGCCGTATTATTATGTCTTGTGAGGAATCTGTCTTGCTGTTTCAATGACGGGTAAGATGGAAACGCCCTTCTACCACGATGATAGCGTTCCAAACTTTGGGCAAATTCCAGATTACGATCGATACCAAGGCCACAAGATTATGAGCAAGAAGAACAACATGCCGCACAGTTTCTCCAGCGGCGTGGGAAACGCCTCGAGCCTCAAGCTGCTGCAGGCACAGGCCGCGGGCAACAGCACCGTCAGCCCGAACGGCCTCGGCATGAGCGGCAATCCCAACGGCTCGCTGATGTCCTCGTCAGACATGAACCTCCTGAAGCTGTCCTCTCCGGATCTGGAGCACCTGATTATCCAGTCTAACCAGGGACTGGTTACTACAAGCCCGGCTCCCAACGCGTCGGCAAATCCCTTCATGTACAGAAACCAGGCCACGAACGAGCAGGAAGGATTCGCCGACGGCTTCGTCAAAGCCCTGGCCGACCTGCACAAGCAGAACCAGCTGGTCGGCGCCCCCATGTCGCCCACCTCCTCCATCCAGGGGTCCTACCAGAGGAACCTGATGTCGAGCGCCGACATGCCCATTTACACCAACCTGAGCAGCTACAACCCCAACCAGCTGCCGCAGGCGTACCCCGGCGGGCAGATCGCCTACGCGTCCGCGGCCCACGCCTCGGCGCACGGCGGCCAGGGCCACCACCCTCAGGGCCGGGGCCTGGACGCGCCGCAGACGGTGCCCGAGGTCCCGCACCCGCCCGGCGGCGACCCGGCCAGCTCGCCGCCCTCGCTCTCCCCCATCGACCTGGAGACCCAGGAGAGAATCAAGGCGGAGCGCAAGAAGCTCCGTAACCGCATCGCCGCCTCCAAGTGCCGCAAGAGGAAGCTGGAGAGGATCTCGCGGCTGGAGGAGAAGGTCAAGGTGCTGAAGACGCAGAACTCGGACCTGGCCTCCACCGCCAGCATCCTGAGAGAGCAGGTGGCTCAGCTCAAACAGAAAGTTATGAATCATGTCACTAATGGCTGCCAGATAGCCGTCAGCTCAGCCAGCATGGCCAAAAGCGGGGAGAGCACCAGCTGCTGAAACCACGAGACGCGCGCACGCACGCACGCACGCACACGAGGGTTTTTTTAATGACTTGTCTTTATCTCCTGGCCGCGCTCTCACGCCCATTCTCTGTCTCTGTCAACCCCGTCTCACTTCTGCGGAGGAGGGGCGAGACGGGGGAAGACCCGCGCGTGAGGGCCACGCTCCGACTCTTCGGGAACGTCCTCCCTGACAAACCCACGGTACGGACCGCTCTTTGGACTTGAAGTCGTCTGGGTCAGCGGGTGCCTGACGAAAAGGCCAAAGCGACAGGGATGCGAATGCACTGCGGGTGGGATGGTCATAAAGGGAACAAAAACTCACGTAGGAATTCTGCACTTGAATACTTTTCTCTTTTTTTCCTGCTCGAGGAGAACTTCACACCCCGGCTTTTTCACTTCAGGCGGACGGAAACTTTGCTCGACGTTCTTTTCTTTTCTTTTCTTCATAATCGGTGACAAACTTTATATGTTTCAGGGGTTTGTGTTTATAAAATTGTCGAACAACATGCACTATTATGCAAGCGTTCTCCGAAGCACCCGACGGAAGAGAACCGATCCCTTTATGCCGCTTTGAGATGTCACCTGTATTCTGACGTGTTTCAAGTGGAAATCTCTTGGTTTAATCTGTCACCTTGTCTCAATAACAACATTACAGCATATGTTTGTTTTTGTTAGTTGGTTTGATATTGTGCAATTTGTGAATACGAGGAAATAATATTTTATACAAACCGAGACTTTTTTCAGAAGTATTACATTACTGTTTGATATCGAAACATTACAAGCAAAGAGACATCTGCGGATAAAGGATTGTGTGGTACTGTGCAAAACTTTAAATGGTACCTTTGGCCGTTTTTGAGCTGGGAGTTTCCTGAGCATTCCGAGACCTTTTGCACTGTAATCTCCCGCCGGGAGATGCGTTCTAATAATGGGTTGATAGTGTGTTTTTGCCATTATCCAATGAGTATTAATGCTGTGTTAACCTAACAGAGTAACAGTGTGGAAAAGCTACTCTGGACTAAAGAAATGGGATGATGCACCAAGTCAAGAGTCAAAAACTGAACGACAACAAAAGGGCTTTTGATCAATAGTATTTTGCTTTTTTTTTTTTTTTTTTGGCCTGTATCTTATTTTATTATAATTATAATTTTTTTTTCCTTTTCTAAATGAATTATGAAGCAATTTTATTTATACAGAATTTGTATTTATGTTGTTTTCTGAGGTGAGGAAGAATACGGTTGGAATACTAGTGTCTTGTTGACACGTTATTTTTTTGGAAACTACACGATTGCACATAAATCAGAAACATTAAATGATGTGTAATATTTATCTTCTGTGTATAGCATGACAGTTTGAACTATAACTACAACTATGTTTCTAGTAGACAAAAAATAATAAACGAACGAAATTTTTGAAAGATCGTTGCCGACGGCACCCGGACGTCGACTTACCGAAGCCGGCGCTCTCCTACGGACGTCAGAGCGGCTCGATGAAGTGAGAAGCTTCGCGCCGCAGCGATAAAGGACTCGTAGAAGGCCTGCTTTTGTGAAAAGCGTACACGTGATTAAAGAATCCTGTACGTCTGCCAGTGTTGCTACTCAGAGTTGCTGTTCGATGCCTTTCCTACAGCTCATGGAGATGCAGATTATTTTATTTATATATCTATATCCACTTGGAGATGATTCATAGGGAGACCTGAGACAGGTACTAGAACTGTCAAATAACCTTGTGCAACAAGAAGATATTTATTTTTTGAAACTTGAATAAGGTTTTTGATGTCACAAACGTATTGTATTTTTGTACAAAAATTGTTTCGAACGTTTTTGTTTAAGAATAGTGTGTGTACAGTACCTACTGTATTGCTTTGTATCATTTCGAATGCTTTATTTATTGAAGTGGTTTTACTGAGCAGTGTGTTGTTTTATTTGAGCTCGGCTCCAAGCGTTTCTGTGTTGCTGGTTTGTGTTCGTACAGGCCTGCCGTTGGTACATTTGTCCACCGAGTGCTCGAGTTTTTCCACTGGCATCAAGTGAAAGTCCTTGATTTGTTCCTGATCGTTCTGTGTTCCTCTATTTTAACCCTGACTATTTTAAGCCTGTTGTCGTGTTTTTTGTTGTTTCGCGGGACTGTGCGGCTGTGTTTTGATCCAACTCTAAAGACTGATTGCATCGTTCATTTTTACAAAACAAGAAAACTTTGACAGACCACGAGGTCTTTCTTTACCACGTGACGTATATACATACACGCAGAAGAACGAAAATACTTTGCCGAATGAGTTTACTCTGTTTACCCTGCAGAAGGCGGCTTGCGTAACGATGATCTCGCTCATCGATCCCGAAATCTGACACGACTGAGCATTTCAAGTCAAAGATGAAGTTTGACGTTGAACGTGTTACAGGAGAACGGCGTGCGTGGAACAGCGTCAGATTTCGACGGCCTCGTTTACCGTTTTTCGACAGAATTACACAAAGACTTGAGCGACTGGTGGTCAAACGCGGGCCGACGGGAACGTGTGACTAAGGGGCGACTTGCCTCGCTGTGTTACGGGCTGGTTTATTTGCTTCTAAATAACATGCGGTCTTCAAATGCTGTTCATTGTTCCCTTGTTTTCTTTTTTATCAACAATAAAGAGGAGTAGGTTTCTGAACACTTGTCTTGCTCATGTCATGCCTTTAACTGAGTTTTCTGTGTGTGTGTGTGTGTGTTTGTGTGTTTTAGATCAGAGCAGCACACCTACAGACCAATACACAAGCAGCTTCACACACATTAATCTAGCATTTGAGAAATGACACGACAGTCTGGGCAAAAGTCATTAGTCAGTTGTCTTAACAAGGGTCATAAACATGTTTTGTGCCTCTGCCAGGTCTTGTAACTACGGGCTTGTATGAGAAGCGCAGCCGTCCAGTCATCCGCCGCACAGCCGCCCACCCTCCGTGTCACAGCCTTTCCCATAAAGATGAGCGGCACTTCCAGTAAAGCACAAGGAACGGCCGTCTGGGTCATTGTGAAAGTAAAAGTCACAGCTGAGGAGTTGTAGGGGAATCTCTGCTACCGTGAGCACACGGCGCTTCTCGCCACCTAACGAGAAAGTGACCGGGCTGGGCGACTCATTGAAAGGCTGGCCGACAGCTGCGACAAAACGTGAAGCAGGCGAACAAACCTCGACAACGACGGCTTCTAAACGCGATTTATGTATTTATATGTTTGCTGAATGCTGATACTTTACAAAGCCATGTCTTCAGGCTGCAAGTCGACAAAATAAGTTTTGCTCTCCAGGTTTGTTGGCGTGTTCGTGAGTTATGCGGATGCTCGGTCTTACGGGAATGACTAACTCTCAACTTCCGCCCACCTTGCTTCCCACACAGCGGCAGGAAAAGCGGGTTTGGGTCAAAGACTTCCGTCCATTCTCAGCCTGCTGAAGCCTCTTTAGATTCGCCGCAGACTCACAGACCTGACATCATCCCAAAAGAGGGACAATCATTTAGAAAATACAAAGACTTTCTGTGAAGTCATGTCTTATGTAAGGCTGTAGTTGATGTTTGTACTGATTTATTTCTAAAATAGCAATCCTACGAAGAAATGACTGCTTGTTGACACCGTGTGTAGCGTCTGTCATCACTGAAGCGCTTTGGCAGATAGGAGAGTCAAGAATTCCAGGGCAGAACTGTGGGTTTTTTTTTTTTTTAATGCATTCTGATTACGAGCCATTACAGTATCAGTGCAACTTCTGAACACAAGAAAGAAAGCTGGATCAGTGTCCTGAAATATTTGCTTTGGGAGGGTGCGGGTGTGTAATCAAGGTTGCAACATGTGAGTGGGAGGGACACACCCCCTCTTGTGTGTGTGTGTGTGTGTGTTTCTGAGACCAGAGTCCTTTAATAAAACATGAGAATGGAATCGAGAGCCATTAGATCCACACGCAATCGCCGTGATCGCCACATGCGCGCGCTGCTATTTCAGGTGAACACTCCCGCATCGCCTTGGCAACAGCCGTTGTCTTGACACGCTCGAGCCCGCGGAAGATCTCTGAACCGTGAACTGTAGCGAAGAGGAAATTGCCACCACAACACTGTCCTACATCCACACATTTCTGCTTCTTATTGTGCAGTCACAGAACAAGAGGACCGTCCTCCTGCAAATATAACTTCCTGTAACTGCTAGATGAAACCATGATTACAGCATCTGGAGGTATTTCCCCTCCCGTATCCCACTTCTCAGAGAAATTCAGTTTTCTCCGTATCATTAATCATAGTTCAGAAGAACCACGAGCCATCTACTGTATGCCGTGTCATTCTGAAATAGCTCTGATGCACGAAACGCTCCTTTACTTCCCCGTCGTGAGCGTTCATCATCACAGATAAGTTAGTTGATTATTACAGATCGACACAGACTCTGGAGGGAGATTTATGACCGTGTTACCCGTGACTGATAAGACCACAGCGCTTCTCAACCTTTCTCACTCAAAGTACCCCAATTATCCAAAACAACCCCCGTGTATGATGTTTTGTTTCGTTTTATTAATATATCATCGGATGAACCACGATTCGCTTTGTGATTCCAGAAGTTTCTAGAAAGCTAGAAATCTAGAAAGTTCCTCCTCCCCATGAACAGCACATTCTGAGAGGAGAAAATAAGAAATAATACAAGATAAAATATTTTATAGCTGCTTTTTTAATGAATCATTTTATATTTTAATATATATTTTTTTTATTGATCTTGAAGTTTGCTGAGAGCCGCTGCTCTAGAGCAGGGTTTTTCGAACCTGTCCTGGAGGCCCCCCTGCCCTGCACATTTTGTAGGTCTCCCTTATCAGACACACCCAATTCAGGTCTTGCTGTCTCCACTGACGAGCTGATGCTTTGAATCAGGTGTATCAGATGAGGGAAACATGCAAAATGTGACCCATGACCACAAAAACAGTCTCAAGTCGCTGGGGTATATTTGTAGCAATAGCCAAAAATACACTGTATGGGTCGAAATGATCGATTTTTGTTTTATTTTGGCAGAAATCATTAGGATATTAAGTAAAGATCATGTTCCACGAAGATATTTTGTAAAATTCCCACTGTAAATATATCAGTACTTAATTTTTGATTAGTAATATGCATTGTTGAGAACTTTAAAGGTGATTTTCTCATTATTTATATTTTTTTTGCACCCTCAGATTCCAGATTTTCAAATAGTTTTATATCGGCCAAATATCGTAGCATACCATACATCAATAGAAAGCTTATTTATTCAGCTTTCAGATGATGTATAAATCTCTTATAACTGGTTTTGTGGTCCAGGGTCACAAATGTGCAGGGCAGGGGGGCCTCCAGGACAGGTTTGAAAACCCCTGCTCTAGAGGGATTCGTTGCTCTTCGTTTCTGATGCACATGGCCGTATTCCCACGTACCTGAAATGACTACATACTGTCCAAATGATACAATAGTAACCTTTACAGCATCACTGTTGCTAAAGCTCGAGATTTGAGACTGCATTAACATCTCAAATATTATCTTGTTTTCTCAACAGCTTTTACTAGCGTCATTCCAGCACCGGTTCAGAGCTCTCTCTAGCTCTCGACACACATAATCCACAACGATTTCCACCATCGTGCCCTGGGGCTTGAAAAAACACTGCGACTTCAAGGCACAGACGAAAACTCGGGGAAAGAAGCAGAAGAAGATGTTTGCTAGAAGCGACGGGATGCGTGGAGAGAAGCCATCGTCTAATGAGAGCTGAAGAGTTCATCCGGGTGACGCGCAGCGGCCGAGCACACTCTGCAGAAATATATTTCATTTCAAGAAATATTCTGAAAGGTAAGATGCGAGGAGGTGACATTTCCGCATATTCGCTATATAACGAAATCCCTCGTGCAGATTGATATGCTACAATTACAACTTAATTCTTCATTTTTCCCTATCATACACAATTGAAAAAGTCTCTCTAACTGATGGTCACTTTTAAGGTTGGGGTACTAAGAGCCCTGTGGTTTGTGATGCTGGCAACCCAACGGTCATGTGTTCGAATCCAAGCGTAATGCAACAGATTCTGACAGAAGATCATAAATGCTAAATGTGTGATGAAATAGGAATGCGCTGAATCTGAGGGGGAAATGACCAGCCTGTAGAGGATGTTGTAGATCTGGCGATTCACGAGGGACGTTAGGATGACAGAAGTGAAACTCTGGCTCATTTGTTGACCTTTTGACCCTCACTTGCGGATCTGATTATTCAGATACGCGTCTCATTTGGTCCACTAGCTGTCCTACAGATCACGTTTCTCACTTTGCTTTCTTTTTTATTGATGGGGAAAGTGATTATTATGGTGCTCAAATATCCTCTAAGGTGAACCAGACGTCCAAACTCTGAATGCTCGGGTCACATTCGAATAATGGAGCATGCCTGTTGAACATTCTAAACTGACTGACCTGGTTGTTTTAGACTAATTGTTTAATGTGACATGATTTGATTTAATAGAGTGCAATTTGAGGCTTCCCCGTGCCAGTTTTTCATACTGACAGAACGACCTACTCTTTCAGTGCTGAAATACAGCCCCGTTTGACTCAAGAAAAGGAGCCCGACTAGCCACACCAAAGCAAAGGAGCGTGTTAGATGCGGTTTTTGTCGCGTCGGTGACTCTTTCTGGCTGTTCCAGCGCAGGACCAAGAGGTTTCTTTAGAGGATCTGGGAGAGGCTGCATGAAACGACTGCAGCGAGGACAGAGTATGCCGAGGCGATATTCCTAAGCAGCTCTAATCTAAGATCTAATCCGATCGGTCATGCTGAAAAGTATTAGCCTATGAAAAGCATCCTGAAGGAAACGCAAAGATAAATCAAGGTCATTTGGTCTGGCCGCGCTGGTTTCGGCTTGGTTCCACCCAAAGCGTTTGACATTAAACCTCAGGCAGGTTTGTGTACATATAACAGGGCTTTCCGTTAAACTCGAATAACCTGTAGGATTCGTGAGGGCATTAACAACTCATTAACATTTTTCTGTGTCATTTCAGATCTTTTTTTAGTAGGACAGGCTTACCACAAAGTCAAACACAAATCAGTCTTCCACTCCACGACAATTAAGAAACCAAATAAACGCATCGAGCGGCACGGGTGATGCGGACCAGGGCTGGTTTGGCTACCGCTTCGATGGTCGCAGCTCTGCTCTACGTGCCTCGCACCGTTTACTCGATCGACGCTCACGCTTGAATCCTGCTAACGGGACGTGCCGTTTTGGAAAGTGAGCCTAGAAAACATTTTAAATCACGGAGCCGTGGCAGCAAACCTCTTTGAAATGTGAAACAGTTGACCGGCGCTTCCATTTGTTTTTACAGTATTGATTTCATCGGGTCTCCAACGATTACCTCACGCTGGAGGGGTCGCGCTCTCCTGATGAGAGCATCGCTTTAAATGCTAGCGCAGCCCTGTGTTACATTTATCCAAATATTTTCCCGGTATCCATGAGAACCATTCTGACGAAAGATGAGATTGAGCTAGCGAGGGGTTTAACAGAAAGACCTTTAGCTCTCATCTCACAGAGAGCCACTTATTCTATTAAAGAAAGCCAAACAGTAATAGATTACTCTGAAGCCTTTTTCTGACAAGTATTAAATCTGTTTCCAAATGTTAGACATCAAACAACAACTGAAAACGAGTGTGTTTCTGATGGAAAAGCCAGCATAAACAGCAGCTGAAACCGAAAGTGATTTGAAGGCGTAATCCTGACACTTTTTTCTTAAATGCAGTGCAGTGAGAAAAACACTAACATGACACACGACATCCTTCTCCGTATGATGCGTTACGACGTTCGCTACGTCGTCTCAGTGAAGCGGCGTCGACTCCTTGGCACGGACTCGTGCTGCTCCGCGGCGTCCCGTATAACCCCACACATCCATTGTGACATCACTGCGCGATTATTTGGCACAGGGCTTGATGCCTGTGTAATGTGTAATGGAATAAATCGCCCTTGTGCTGGCCGCAGCGCGCAAAAACACATCTGAAAGCTGTTATCAGCAACAATGACATCAGCCGCCTGGGCCTGAGCCGTGCTGAGCTCATTTTCTCAGAGTCCACTCGCTTACTGTGTGTGTGTGTGTGTGTGTGTGTGTGTGTGTGTGTGTGTGTGGCATAAGTGGCGTAAAACTCTTTTGTTAGTTATTAAGAAAATATAGGGGTGTCACATTGATGAATATGATGCTAAAGTGCTAAAATACAGTTCAAGGACCACAGACGTATTTAAGGCAGACACGATGATCGACAGACTACAGCAGTTCACAGGTTAAAGTAATCAAATTATTCTGTACGTATTTGATAGTACCAATTGAAATCATTTATCTAATGGTTGTTATTGTTACGCCACACAAACATCACATGGAGCTCATAAAACACTGGCTGATCTCAGTTCAGAGAGCAACAGCGCTGCGAGCACAGAAAAGGGGCAGCTTTAGAAAACGTAGAGCTTAACTGTCCACAGTACCGTTCATTATTAGTACATTCAAGAATACGCGTTCTACAGGTTTTGTCAAAGTCGATTAATACACATTCTCTATAAGGAAGCTTATGTCATTGAAACGGCACATCGTCTCGCTGCTCTGCAAAGAAAAGACAGTAAATGATGACCTTCTGGCAAATTCTTGCTATTACAAGATTGCAACGTGTATTTGAACCCCATAAGAGTCACCCAGACAAGCCCACAGACACCCGCAGGTGCTCATTATGGCTGGGCGAGGTGACGAGCGCCGATTACAGTAACACAACCAGACAACAACACGAACGTATATGCGTCTGTTCGACATACAGAACCCAGCGTGCTTCACAAAAACTCGTCTCCTTTCTAATTACCTTTATTCTAATTTGAAATGTGTTTGCCTTGAAGCCAGGAGAATGTTGTTGCTAATCAAATTAAGCATTTTGAAAATCTTTGCCAGCCTCAAATGTGCTGCGAGCGCCTGAAGCGCAGACAGACACAGGAAATGCTCGTTACTGCGTCGTGCGTCTGGATTCGTTCAGCCCAAATAGACGCCGTTTCACCACCAGCAGTTCAGAGGGATTTACGGCGTGTCGATGCGTGTTTTCAGCCTCTATTATCTTTCATCTCGTGTGGTAGGCCTGAATTCGCAGGTCTCATGCAGATGAAGGGTAAAACCCTGTTCCCACAACACTGAAAAAATGACTGTGCCGCTACTGTAACTTACTCAGTCCTCACTACTAGTACTAGAGCTGGCTGATGGTGATGTGATGAAGAATCCAACTAGTTTATCAAATCAGATTTAAGAACGCCTCGTGCACACCTCGTGCAGTGCCATGATGCGTGTGTTTTATTGCTGTTGATTTAACAGCGTTCATTTGGAACAGTTACCTATTAAAAAAAGAACATGTTAAAGTCCCTGTCGGTAATCTGACACTGATGCGGTGTCTGATGAACGTGAAGCAGGACGACTGGCTGGGTAATGAAGCCTATCAGAATGCACTTATATGAGATGAATTTTCAAGATACGAGAGCAAAAAAATCACCCTGGTATATTTATGTCATATGATGTAGTTTAGCAATATCACAGCAGCAGGAGTGCTGCTTTTCCCAATATCTGCGCCACTGCAAATGCGATATTGATTTATGCAACAGTTAACAATAAACAAGAAGTTAAGATTGTGTCACATTTTCGAGACTACGTTGTCTGTTTTGCTCAAATTTCGCAACAAAAATCTTTCCAATCAAAGTGACAGCAGAACTGCTGAGCTTCTCCGATCGACACACGGCGGTGATTCGTTACTGAATGAATCCGCGGTTTGAGCTAATCGAGTGAGTCAATGATTAAAGGCAGTCACTGGGTCCGTCCCAGTACTCACACCAAATGGTCTTTGCATTTGACCGCTCGTCTACTTATACGGTGTATTTTCTGTATTTGGCCGAAGTGTTCAAGTGGACGTGAAGACCACGAGTATGTGTAGAACTGTTGATTATCCAATGATACGCATCGACAACATAGTAATGTTTTCACACAGCTTCATTTACACATTTTGTGCTTATAATTCACCGTGAAAATGCATTTCTACATTTCTGTTCAATAGTCCCTATAAATGACAATTGTGGTGCTTCAAACGAAGTGATCAAGTTGCAAATGTTTTACAGAATACACACAATCATCTCTGCACTAGTAAAATGTGCAACACTATTTATTTTACACCAATTATATGAAATATGTAATTAATTACACTGCAATGTTTTTCTTGACATCCTGCGATTTCAGGTCACACGAGCTCCTGAACATGATGAATGATGGGATACGCTTATCCTCAAATACGGCTCTGAAGCGCTATTAGAGACAGGGTGGATTCAGTGTGCTTTAAAAACACTGAGCTTCGGCATTATCGGACCCGGCACAATTGAATACTTCCTTAAGTTGAATAAAAATATTTCTTTTGAAAGCTACTCTTTTGTAATGTAAATTCAATGCTTTTCTCATTGAACGCAGTAACGACTTTAAATGATTTTCTCAAATCTTTGCTAAAATCTCTTCTGTCATATATCAGCTTTATTTTCATGTGTCATCAAGGCAAAAACTACAACTTAAATATTTTCTTCAGTTCTGAATGCTGAACGATGTGCATGCGCATAGGCTTTGTTCAGAATTGATGTAATGCGCATGTAAACATGAATGTGAATCAGATCGCAGAGTTCAAGGTTCATATAAACAGAACTTTCCGAGTCAGATTCGATTTATTAGTGCATGTGAACCTTCCGACAGAGACAGAGGGGGGAAAATGCCTACCTA
Organism: Cirrhinus mrigala; assembly: GCA_036247105.1. Classification (NCBI taxonomy): domain Eukaryota; kingdom Metazoa; phylum Chordata; class Actinopteri; order Cypriniformes; family Cyprinidae; genus Cirrhinus; species Cirrhinus mrigala. The sequence goes on from CM070011.1 coordinate 48,794,775, forward strand.
GCAACCATCCGGAACACCCTAGCAACTGCACAGCCATATGCTAAAACCAGTCCTAACCACTCAGCAACGGTATTACAGATGCAACGTTCTCGTATGTTCTCATATACTTTAAATCAAAACAGGAAACGACCTCTTGAAATCATGCACACACAGTGGAGAATCTGAAGAAGACATCAAGCTTGAGGTTACCATAAAAACATAAAATGTCATCAAATCAAATGCAGCTGACAGAAGCTAGAAAACCCCAGAGATCCATCTCCACACAATTCCTATTGAGGATCTGCGAAAGGCGAGATTGGGCTGAGTGCGTCTTGAGAAGCAGGGAAGCAGTTAAAGGAGTGGGCGTTCTGTCAAACGCGCTTCTGGATCCCAACAGCAGCAGCGCATCTCCATGGCCACGGGCCAATCAATCAAACCACGTTCGTGTGCATCGCAGTCGCTCGTGTATCGCACGCACGCGCACACGCCGGCTTCGGCACAGGTTCGATAAAGGCCAGAAACGCCGTCAAACATGCTGACTCTACCCCGTGTTTCATGCAGATCTCGTTCTAATTGGAGACGCTGTCGACCGACGGCAGCAGTATCGGCCCGTGCTATCTCCGCTTCCCCAGCAGCTTTCTGAGAACTGCTGGTATCTGCACACCAACACGGCCGCGCTCTGCTCGAGCGTCTGACAGTAATAGCTGCCATTTGAAAGCCTTATCTGCTGTAATTCCTGGTGTAGGTGGGTATTACTGTAATTAGATGTCAATAGAGACATGCGAATATATGAGACACTGAAATAGCCCCGGTGAGAAGCCAAGCGTCCTAATTTCCACACTTTGATTTCAAACGATGTGGATTTGGAGACTTAGTACATTTTTAGTTCCGATTAAAAACGGTGCGCAAAAGAAGTACTTGGAAAGAACCCGGTCTCATGAGCGTGTGTTTATGCCCGCGGGAAACCGCTCCAAAGACTTCAGATACAAGCGTGTCATGAATTTTGGATCGGGCTTAAATAGTCACTTCTTTGACTAGGTCGTGCTCGACTCGGTGCTCCGTTTCTAGCGTGTTTACGTGAAGTACACATTTAATGAGCTGTGAATTCTAGAATCAGTCTGATCCATTCCATACGAAGCGTTCTGTGGTGTCATGAATCAGAATCCGTAAATCTGGACGGGGCTTCGGCGGGCCTACAGATCGAGACTACGGAGCACAATACAGCTTTTTGTGATGCTTTACTGCCCTCTCGTGGCACAACAGACCACAGACACTTCATCAGTCACTCACAAGATTCATAATGAATCATAATGGTTTCATAATGAAAGTTTGCCCTCATAAGGGTGTCATTTGAGAATAGTGTATAAAAGCCTTGTGCAGAATCACAGCATGTACATAAAAAGAGACATTTTCTTTTTTGAACCCACTTTTTTGACAAAACTGGATAGTACAGTCAGGAATGATGCACATATAATAATGAGGCGAACTGAATGAATTTTTCAGGGAGAGAGAGAGCATTGAACTGCGTTGCCAGCGTGACAAACAACACATCTGTGTCAAAGCACTGAAACGAACAGCTGAAATACTTGTTATGACTGTAAGCCAAGTTGTTTCATAAGTGTAAAAGCTGACATACCTCACCAGACGCTTTCACTGAAGGGTTAGAAATCACGCAGACGCAGGTGTAGCGTGTGCTGGAGCTGCTGCAGGTCTCACTATCGTTTCATGTGAGTAAACAAAGTGTCTACTATCTGTCACATGCATCACAACTCACCAGGTTTCCTGTTCTAGTGTGTGTCTCTCTTTCCTGTTTACGCCACAAACACAAACCCACCGTGTACGGTACGATGCACCTCTGCACGTAATAAAGCGAAACACAACACGTTAGTCAGTGATGCTGGAGTCGTTTCTACTCGCAAATGATCCACATGATGTTCGGAATGAAGCTGCACCTCTCACAAAAACATCTGTGCGCTCCAGTCACAAATCTGAATGAATGAATCGTTTTGGAACGTTTCTCCTTAAAAAAGTTATTTAAAGCAATGTAGCAATGAAGCTGGCCATTTCTGCCTTATCCCTGGTGAAAAAACAGCATATGCTGGTAGGTAGGTTTTGATGCTGGTTTAAGCTGCTCCTTGACCAGCAACATGACCAGCTAAGAACCAGCAAAAACCAGAAAAGGACCGGCTTAAACCAGCATCAGGACCTAGCTAACCAGCATATGCTGTTTTTTTTTGTTTTGTTTTTTTTTTCACCGGGGATTTTACCCACTAATTTTCAAAAAAAAAAATCATCATATCCATCTCTGATGACACGATGGAAGAACTAGATAGATAACAAAGTTAGCCAAAATATTGACGGCATACATATTAATGAAGGGTCTGAAAACAAGTGCCATATATATGTCATATAAAGCCCGGTGTGCCATAATGATGGAGTTCATTTGGACGCAGGTGAGAGACGGACGGGGCTCTCCTGTCCTGTAGAAACGTTCAGAACGCTCTACAGTCCGTACGTGGCTCTGTGAGACATTTCCAGTGACTCAGTATATTAGCAAATGTATGTGACTGAATAATGACACCTCATTAATTATCCATAGGAACTTTTTAAGATATCCAGGGAATATCGTCTGTGTGTATGGGAGCATAATTTTTAACATAGGTATACTGCATTCCTGACTGGTTAACGCACATATCTCGTTGCCTCGTTGACAAATTTCTTCCCCGCCGCCACTGCAAACACATCAGCGGATGCATCCATTTATTTAGATCGCAGCCAGTGACCTGACGACCTCCTGGTGTCATCATATAGGAGGCCGAGCCCTTTCCCGTGAACAGCCAATCAGATTTGAGGGATTCTCACGCAGCTCAAGCGCTGAAATAAAATAGCCGTGTTGAATGGAAACGATCATGTAGCGAAGGTATGGAAAGGGCGGGGCTTGGCGGCCCGGACTTCCGCTGCAATTTGTCAGCTAAGATGGGTCAACATAATAATGAACCTATTTCAAATGATTACTGCACATCTTACCTCTTGACTGTGTTTAAAGCAGGCAAATGCCGCCAGTCTGGTGCAAACGACTGCCCGGACTGTTGCCGAAGCAGCTCTCGCCGAACGGCGCTGTCACCTGATACGTGTTGCTTTTCTCAGCGCTGCACAGGATCGCTCAATCACACTCCACTGTGATCACTGGACCCGCATGTTTACAAAAGATTTTATAGCGATTGCTGGGGAGGCTTTGCACGTGTATGTTTCGAACTGGACTTAAGAGTAGTTAAAAGATGATAACAGCTCGAGTTCAGCTGCCCGCAGAAAGGAAGAACCCGCGGTGAGGATGCGAACGCCGCGCTACGGAAAATCGGGCTTCATGAGCCGCTGAGCGCCGCCTGCAGGAGCAGAGCCCGATTCTCACAGACACACGCAAACATCGAGCGAGTCGTCGCTGCAGTCAGCCATGTAAAGTGCAGGCGACGGGATCCTGTTCCCACAGAAGCTCGAGAGCGAATATTATTCCTGATCATCGTATCTTTCAGATCGCAGTGAAACATGGTTCAGTCCTGCTCGGCGTACGGATGCAAAAACAGATACCACAAAGATAAAAACATCTCCTTTCATAAGTGAGCTCAACTCATCCGTGTGTTGTTGAATATGTGTTTCGATCGAGTCACAGTCGAAGCACGATGTTGTTTTGTTTCCATAGTTCTTTGGTCGCGTGTCTTGTGTTTGTTTGGTTATTTTCGTGAACTTTACTTCATCAGCTGCAGTTCTAGAGAGTGTTTGTTTGCGTTAAGTTAGTTTAGTTCACACGCTTCAGCTCTCGTGTGGATTTACTGACCACAAACTTCACAGCACGACTGGTCTGTTCTCCAGTGAAGGTCGATTGTCAGTGTGTTTTGAGGCACAATATTGTTACTGTGTCCTCTAGTTTTCAGCGATGCACGAATGTGAATGGTCATTTACTTCCCCTCATGTCGCTTCAATCCTGTATGACTTTCGTTTGTGGAAAATAAAAGAAGATCTTTTGAGAAATGTCTCAGTGGTTTGTTGTTGTTATTCATGCACTGGAAGTCACCTCAGTTTGCCTCCCAACATTCAGGATATCTTCTTTTGTGAAAGTCATACATGAGGGCGAGTAAATGATGACCAGTCCGTAACCATTTTTAATGACAGCACATGCAGTGCACATGAAATTGCTGAAACGAGGCCTTATCATACGCAATATTTACACTTAATCAAAAAACAACACTGACAGTACTGAAGGTTGTGGGTAGGGTTGGCGACTGAAGGTATGATAAAGACTGGCGAATGGATATGTCATTCGTTCTATTACAGATATGTTAACCGTCTCAGGCACTTTGCCCATTTTATAAATGTGTAAACGACGTATGTGTTGTCTTTCCTGTGTATTATGTGTGTACTGTGTTTTGTGTGTAGTTTGTCTGTACACAACGTGTAAGTTAGTTCTCCTCCACCACTGATGTGTTGTGTAGATTTTCACTTGCCTTTACACTCAGGTAAATAGCGAATTGATGATAATCCGTACGAATCCACTTTGAGTTAATTAGTGAGGTTATTCCTGATTTCATTCCATTTCTGTTATTTTTGGTTGCCCGCACAGGTTTCCTCTGGCCCGGCCCGATGTCTGTGGGAAATGGGTGGCCGCTATGAAAAGAAGAAACTTCAAACCCACCAAGTACAGTAACATCTGCTCTCAGCACTTCACCAAAGACTGTTTCAAACGAGAATGCAACAACCGTGTGCTGAAGGACAACGCCGTGCCGTCCCTCTTCACGTTCAGCAAACTGCAGATGCAGGTAACGCTGGTGCTCGAAACCTCATTTATTCCACTGTCATCCCTTTGGTCATCCAGAATCAAATCCAAACCTCGTGTGTTTTGGGGTGATATTCGTATGTGTGTCGTATGCGACGTCGCGTAACAGAATGCAGGGTTAGTTGTGCTTTTGAAGCTGTAAACGTCAAAACAAAAACTGCACAGAGATTTACACCGGAACAGACTGTCATGAACGTTTCAAGAGGTTGTTACATAATATCAGTAGTTTTATGTTTTATTTATTCAAATTATTTATTTTTAATCTGACCCTTACCACATGCTGTAGTTGTCTGTCTAATTAACCATTGTAACTAATTAGCTCCAAAAAGGATTATTAAAGTATAATATATAATAACATATAATAAATTACTTGTGCCTCAGAGCGAGCAGACGAAACACAACAAATGCGGTCATTGCTTTCGGAGGCGGATGCTGCTGTTTGGGAACGCAGTCGTGTTCTGGGAAGAAATACTTTGACTTTGCTCAGGCAATTCAGAATGACCTAACACCATTTTCAGATGCTGTGCAGCGAGAGCGGTCTGCTTTTTTTCCTCAAAATGTCGCACATCCACCACTCGTTTCTGATGCGATACTTTAAAATGTGCATAAAGGGGGGAGATGGAAACATGGCTATAGTTTCAATCTCTAATTCATCTGAAGATCAGGCCAAACGTGGCCCTGTCCCAAACGCTGTGAGTGCAAGTCAAGTCGAGTGCTCCATTTGGGACAAGCCCTTTGATTTCCCATCATATGAGCCCTATAAAACTCATCATGATCACGTTTGCTGAGAAAAAACAAACATCATTTGCTCTCCGTTGTTCACAGGCGGCGTCTCTGGAGGAAACCTTCAGCCCAGACATGGACTTTTCCCTGAGCCTCCCTCTGTCTGACGCAGAAGAGACGGCAGCGGCGCGTCCGTCCGAAGCAGAGTTTTGCCCGTCCGCAGCCCTGCCGGAGCCCGTCCCGGACCTCCACGCCAGCGCCTTCGTCTCCTGTGACCACAACTACACGGTGGAGGACACGGTGCAGCAGAAGAGACGCATCGAGCAACTGCAGGAGCAGCTGGAGAAGCTGCGCAAGAGACTGAAGACGGTGCAGCAGAAATGCCGGCGTCAGGAGAGGCAGCTGGAGCGATTCAGAGCCATGAGCGAGATCCAGAAGGCCGGGAAGGACGCGGCGCTTGGAGAAAGCTACGTTATCCTGCCCAAAGAGATCTACGACGTCCTGAAAGGAATAGAGACGATCGGCGCGTTGTGAGGGAAGTCTGTTGAGACAGAGGCACGTTTTAAGTGGTTTTAGCTTTTCCTTTCGGGGTTTTAATTCTTCTCTGTCTGAATGTGTGTGAACGACAGACGTTTCTGTTGTGCGACGTTCTCTCCGAATGAAGGAGGTTCAGATGGACACTAGTCACACAGAATGACATTGAGCTGCTGTAGGTGTTGATGTTGGTTCTGATCACAGATCTTTGTGGAACTGAACATCCTTTCAGGAGAGGATCGTCTGCTCCAGAGCAGAACAAACTCGACACGCAATAACTGTGAGAGGATTCAGGTCCGTTTGCAGCAACCGATCGCATCCGATTTGGTCAGAGTGACTGAACCCTTTAGCACTTGTGAGAATGGTCTGTGCACCTCAATTCCAGCGCGTGAGAAACCCGACCGCCGCTGGAAACGATGCTGACTCTGTGACAAACGCTTCAGTAAATCAGGTTCTCATTATCAGCAGATTTGTTGAAATGGCAGCAGATCCGTGTTTGTTCTGTTATTAAATGTTTTTCTAATTTAAACCTCTAGAATTTATATAAGTAGTTTATTTTGATTTGATTCATGTACTAAGACGACCAAACTGGACTTCACCAAACACATTTTCAGTAGCCGTAGAGTCACATATGGAAGGGCTTTGAGCTGTTTGTGGATGTTTTTCACCCCTTGCTGATTCATTTATTATTTACAAAACATTCATAATTGTGGAATCAATTTAAGCCATATATGGGTAAAAATAAGATTTTTTTGCTGGGAAAAGTTCAATCATAGTTGCCTTATGGTCACAGTGCAATTGTTAATGCGGTTTGACTGTTTCAATACAACGCTCTCATTCTTGACCTGTGTTTGTGCTTCAATGAGTTTCAGTGTCGTCAGGCTTTCCCAATGTCACGGTTTATTACTGTCCTGTGCAGACACACATATAAAAACACTTAATGGTAGACGATTGCAAATATGGTCAGTAGCTGGTCACCACCCTGACAAAACTTTACCGCCATCAGTGGCGTTGCGAGGGGGCTTCGGGGGCTTAAGCCACTGTGGTTTTGCTGAAAGAGAGAGCTGTTGATATACATGAAACACTTTACTTTTGTATCGTTATTTCTGTGTTACAAACATTCAGATGGGGATAAAAGTTTATATTTCACATATAAACACTGTTGTCTAAAGAAGCGATCAAAAAAAGAGCAAGTCGCCACAACGCTCAGATAGAAATTCTGTCTATTACAACCAGAGGTCACATTAACCAAAAATTCTCCGTTGTTGACAGACTTTTTTTTTTATCAGTGACAGAAAAATCTGAAGGCCGTCCGTCATTTTGACGGATTGCACTGAGGGTGATCTATTGTAAAATTGTAGCTGTAATTCCCACCCCTGTCCAGTTGGTGGCGAGTGCGCTCCAATGTAGCAGCAGAGCGCTGGATCCAGAACTAAAACGGAACTGTCACGAATGTTTTCTTATATGTTTGATTACGGACAGACGAGTACACAGAAGCTACAACGGTCTATCACGCCACATCAAAGAGAGCCAAAACGGTATTTATTGCTTGAATTTCTTAATGAAAAGGACAGAATTTGAAATTCTGAATTTGAAAAGTTACACAAAGGCTAGCCTATTGCTACTTTTTGGAAGGCGCACTATGCACTGTTTATTCATCAACTGAAAACAGCATAGACCAAAAGATCAATTGTGATTTAAGAATCGATTTTGGTTCATTAAAATGAGAATCTATTAAAATCAAGAAATCGTTTTTTGTTTACCCAGCCCTAGCGTATTTTCTTGTTCTTAAACACTCCGCTGTCGTCCTGTAGGTTCATGATTAAAAATGAAAATGTGAACAAAAATAAAAGCAATTAAATGTTTTATTCTAATTAAAATATGACAATTATAATGACGGGTAATAATGGATTACGCTCGGTGTGAATGTACCCTATCGTATAGAAAAGCGTTAAAAACTGCAAGATCTGCTTACTTTTCGACTCTTTTCGAACTAACAGGCACTGACTGTGCCCCTCAGCATAGCAGTAATGACTTTATGAACTACTTTACCTCCAAGATCGATACTATTAGAGACAAAATTGTCACCATGCATCCGTCAATTACAGTATTGCATCGCTATAGATCTCCTGAGGAACAATTCCACTCATTCTCTACTATAGGTCAGGAAGAATTGTATAAACTTGTTAAATCATCTAAACCAACAACTTGTATGCTAGATCCTATTCCGTCTAGGCTACTAAAAGACTTGCTTCCAGATCTCATAGATCCTCTTCTGAATATTATTAATTCATCACTGTCGTTAATTCAATTCAATTCAATTCAAATTTATTTGTATAGCGCTTTTCATGATAAATATCGTTGCAAAGCAACTTTACACCAAATTGACATTTTTACAATATATCTAGTAGTATTAGGATATGTCCCCAAAACCTTCAAACTGGGAGCTATTAAGCCTCTCATTAAAAAACCACAACTTAACCCCAACAAATTAATTAGTTACAGACCTATCTCGAATCTCCCATTTCTGTCAAAGATATTAGAAAAGGTTGTATCCTCACAATTATCTTCCTTCCTACAGAAATATGATGTCTGTGAGAATTTTCAGTCAGGTTTTAGACCGTACCATAGTACTGAGACTGCTCTTATTAGAGTTATAAATGATCTGCTCTTATCATCTGATCGTGGTTGTATCTACTGGATCTTCGTGCTGCGTTCGATACTGTTGACCACAACATTCTCTTGAACAGACTTGAAAATTATGTTGGCATTAGTGGTAGTGCATTGGCATGGTTCAAATCGTACGTATCTGACCGCCATCAATTCGTGGCAGTAAATGAAGAGGTATCATATCGGTCACAAGTGCAGTATGGAGTACCGCAAGGCTCAGTACTAGGGCCATTACTTTTTACGCTTTACATCAAGTTTCAAGTTTGTTTTATTTGTATAGCACATTTACAAACAGCATGCACGGCTGACCAAAGTGCTGAACAGATGAAGACATTGAACACAAATACCAAACCACAGATACAAACCATAAACTCACAAAGAATTAAAAGCCAAAGAAAAGAAATAAGTTTTAAGAGATGATTTAAAAACAGTTAAAGACTGTGCCGATCTAATATAGGCTGGAAGGCTATTCCACAGCCTAGGGCCAGCAACCGCAAAAGCTCTATCCCCTCTATGCTTTAACCTTGTTCTGGGGACAGAGAGAAGTCTTTGATCACCAGACCTCAAATTTCGTGTGGGATTGTATGGATATAGTTGATCAGACAGATAGCTCGGTGCCAGATTGTTTATAGATTTAAAAACAAAAAGAAGAATTTTAAACTCAATTCTAAGATGTACAGGTAACCAATGCAATGATTTCAGAATTGGGGTAACGTGATCAAATTTACGTTGCCCTTTGAGGAATTTAGCAGCTGGATTTTGTACTAATTGAAGTCGAGCAATGGAAGATTTAGAAATACCAAAATAAAGAGAGTTGCAGTAGTCCAAACGAGATGTAATAAGCGCATGGATAGCAATCTCTAAAGTTTTCACAGAAAGAAAAGATTTAATTTTGGAAAGGAGGCGTAACTGAAAAAAGCAGAAACTAATAACCGCATTTATCTATATTATATATCTATATTATATTTCTTCGCGGCCCGGCGAAACATGCCAATTTGAAAAACTAACGGATTGTGTAGTTGAGTTAAAAAATTGGATGACAAGTAATTTCTTACTGCTAAATTCTGAAAAAACAGATGTGTTAATTATTGGACCTAAAACCTCAGCGTGTAATAACCTACAACACTGTCTAATACTTGATGGCTGTTCTGTCAATTCTTCGTCATCAGTTAGGAACCTAGGTGTGCTATTTGATGGCAATCTTTCCTTTGAAAACCACATCTCTAGTATTTGCAAAACTGCATTTTTCCATCTCAAAAAATATCTAAATTACGACCTATGCTCTCAATGTCAAATGCTGAAACATTAATTCATGCATTTATGACCTCAAGATTAGATTATTGTAATGCTTTATTGGGTGGTTGTTCTGCTCGCTTAATAAACAAACTCCAGCTGGTCCAAAATGCAGCAGCTAGAGTTCTTACTAGAACCAAAAAGTATGATCATATTAGCCCGGTTCCGTCAACACTGCACTGGCTCCCTATTAAACATCGTATAGATTTTAAAATCTTGCTAATTACTTATAAAGCCCTGAATGGTTTAGCTCCTTGGTACCTGAGCGAGCTCTTATCACATTATAGTCCCTCACGTCCGCTGCGTTCTCAAAACTCTGGCAATTTGATAATACCTAGAATATCAAAATCAACCGCGGGCGGGAGATCATTTTCTTATCTAGCGCCCAAACTCTGGAACAATCTACCCTACAATGTTCGGGACGCAGACACACTCTGTCAGTTTAAATCTAGATTAAAGACCCATCTCTTTAACCTTGCTTACACATAACAAATCAACATGTTCCTATAAATCAAATCTGTTAAAGGATTGTTAGGCTGCACTAATTAGGTCAACCGGAACCGGGAACTCTTCCCATAACACCCGATGTACTCAGTGCATCGTCAGAAGAATGGCATCTACGCTAATATTAGTCTGTTTCTCTCTTATTCCGAGGTCACATTAACCACCAGATCCAGTCCGTATCCAGATCAGATGGTCACTGCAGTCCTCCGGATCCGGTCCGTACCCAGCCCAGACGGTGGATCAGCATCTAGTGACGACCTCTACAGCCCTGAATGTCAGCGGAGACCACATCAACTAGATGAGCCCCAGAGACGGATCCCCAGCAAAGACTTCGTCACCTCGACGGCCGTCGGCACAAGACCACGGGAACCAGATGAGTCCTCTGCGTCTGGCCAGAGGAGAACTGGCCCCCCGACTGAGCTTGGTTTCTACCAAGGTTTTTTTCTCCATTTGTCACCGATGGAGTTTTGGTTCCTTGCCGCTGTCGCCTCTGGCTTGCTTAGTTGGGGACACTTTCTCTTCACACGATATTGTATTCTATTTGAACTGAACTGAGCTGGATGATGACATCATTGAATCCATTGATAAGCTACCTTTACCTGAAAATTGAGTGTTTACTGTTGCCCTTTTGCATTATTGATGCACTCTTTCCTATTTAATACTGTACAGCCGCTTTGACACAATTCTGTATTGTTAAAGGCGGTATGTAAATAAAGGTGACTTGACTTGACTTATGACAGAATTTTTACGACCCTGTCCGTCAAAATGACGGACAATGTTAAAGTCTAGCTCAACCTCTGATTACAACATAACACCAGCAGCTGGCGACAAGAGAATTAAAAAGGAGATTCTTTCAAAACGCATCTGGTCTATTCTAACCCTAGCAACACCGCTGGACGACAATAATGAGTAATACACTCAAATCGTAAATAAATATATGATAAATGATTCAAACTATGTAAGAGTCTTCAAAGTCTCTTAATCGTTCTAGCATTGGAATTTCTATAACAAGGGTGACTAATAATATGTTCATCGCAGTGTTACTGTAGTAAATACTATGGTAAATATTTGTGAGAATAAACTGGGAGCAGCCAGCATGAACTTAACAGGTGTTTTCATCACAGAAACTATGTTCGTTCACATGCGTTGTTTTCTATTTCATTAATTGTTAAAGCCAGTTTAGTGGCAGTTTCATTGTGTCTAATTATGACACACTGTTCATCAACTCTGTTTTCACCCTGTGATGATAAAGGTGGAAAGCAGCTCACTCTATATACGACATTACACCTATTTTGGCTGTAATCTACATCATTAAAACCCTAAAATTAATCCTGAGAAGCAGACTAATGTAAAGCAACCACTAGATGACAGCATTGGCCGGTTATTTATTTGTTTTACTTGTTGCGCAAAAAAAAAAAAATATATAATTTGCAATTCATAAAGAAAGGCTTTAGGAAACATACTTTGCTGAGTGTGTGTGAGTAGATGTTATAGATCAGTGGTTCTCAACTCCAGTCCTCGGGACCCACTGCTCTGCACATTTTGTATGTCTCCCTCATTTAACGCACCTGATTCATCAGCTCATTAGGAGAAAGATCCATGAACTGATCTTATTGTCAGATTCAGAAACATACAAAATGTGCAGAGGAGTGCGCCCTGAGGACTGGAGTTGAGAACCACTGTTATAGATTAGAGAACTGTAATGAGGCAATGTGGTCAGCGTGAATCTCTGTGTGACCGCTAGATGGCGCCGCTGTTCGCTTATTTTTCTGCCTTTGCTCTAAGTCGTCTTTCTGTTTGCAGCAGTAAAATAACGTGTATTTGAGTTCCTCGTGTAGAATATAAGTAAAACTCTTAGAGCAGGGTCTCTCTCTCTCTCTCTCTCTCTCTCTCTCTCTCTCTCTCTCTCTCTCTCTGCTCTCTCTCTCTCTCTCTCTCTCTCTCTCTCACACACACACACACACACACACACACACACACACACACACACACACACACATTCGGAGCAGCAGTGGCGGTGAGTGTTATCCAGCCTTTTCTCGCATTTTCAGAAACTTCTCGACGGTACAGTATCACTGTTGGTTTATGTTTGATGTTCTGTCAGTGTTGTTTAGAGTTTCGCGCTCATCCCCTTTTAGACTCTCGGAGTTTTGGAAAAGTGTTTAATATGCTTGATATGCATTTTGTAGGACGATTATCTGATAAATGCACGAGATCACATCGCGGATCACGACTTTTCTTTCGAGATATAAGACCTTTCAAGAACTTTTCTTTATTGATAACGATTCAATTTTTGCCTCATACAGAATTCTTTGTGAAATGAGAACTGACTTTGTATGCAACTTTTGGGTTAGTTAGGTGAGTTTTGTGTGTTCATCCTAATTCATAACTAGAGGAAGGTGTTTAGATGAGTGCTTTGGGTTTCTTTGAAGTACAGCTGAAGTAGCAGATTCTTATTACAGTGAGACCACAGTTTTACAGCAGACAGACCAACACATGAGATGAGATCAGATCAGGTGAGGTGAGGTGAGGGGGTTGTGTCGTGGATGTCTTTGTTATGCAACATGGTCCTGGTTGAGAACGCAGATGATGAATAGAGCACAGAACCCGACGAAAACGGTCTCTGATAGAGAGACCAGCACTTCTCAACTGGTGGGTCACGAGCCAAAAATCTCTGGCTTTTTCTAATCAGATTGCAGATCTAATCAGAATCAGGATGGCTTGAGCTGAATTGTTAATCAGAAAAATTTGTAAAAAAAAAAATCTTGTAAAATTTGGTTCAAAGCAGTTGAGAAGCGCTGAAAGAGGCGTGACGTTGGTGTAATGTGGCGTGTTTTGGCATGCGTATGATACTGTAGGTAAAGGGCCACATGTTTTACTGCTCACACATGCCTCTTCATGAATCAGCATCAGACGACTTCTGTTCATTTTCCCCTAGATCAGAACTGAACATTAATATGAGACCTTTTTCATAATATATTATAATATATCATGAAATGCTATATTTCCTTTTCGTGATCTTGTTGATCAGATTAGATTAAATTATAAATGCAGACACCCCATCGATCTGTCAGTAGCGCTTTCATCTGCAGCAGAAGAGAGAGATCTGGGCAATAACTGTGAAACTGATCAAACATGAAGGTGTGAACTGATAAAACACACCTCGGGTGCATTGTATAAAAGTGTCTGCGAATGCATTACTGTATGAGAGATTTAATTTTTTTTTTTTTTTCCACTAGCAGGTCTGCAGATCCGCCTTTTTATCCAAAGCAATTAACACAATCTAGATCTAATTGTGCAGTCTGTTATTTTTTCTGCACCGTGACTCAGATCACAAGAATGTGCAGTTAGTTATCTGCCCTGTTTGAAAACTAGGGCACGTAATGATAGTTAAACATTGACTGGCTGAGAAAACGGACTGACTCATTCGTAACATGTAGAAAACAGGCAAAACCCGACCTCTTCTGTAAAAGACGATCGGCCGTGGAGGACGTTACTTTCTCCACATCTCTGTGAAACAGCAGTGCTTTAATCCCTGCACTGACGTGATGCTTTTGTCCTGCTGTGTTTGGATGCGCGTACGGCTCTCTCTTCCTCTGTTCTCTCCTTCCTTCAACTCTGTCCTCCTCTTTCTGTGTCTCTCAGACCTGCTGTGTTTCCAAATGCTGTCTCGGGCGGAAGGCAGGCTAGGATCAGACGCTGGGCCGTTTGTGTCTACAGCATTGAAGCTGCAGCGTTTTAACAGGCTGATTTCAAGAGGTTTAGCAATAAATGAGGATATCCCTTCATTTTGGAGCACATCTATTGGGCTCATGAAATGTGGTATGAAGCTATTGGCTGTGAAGCTGTAATTGGAAAATGTCACAGTGTCATCTTGATGAGCTGTGTTTGTTTAACTGAATATTGATGCGCCATGACAGACCCGCTTCTTAGACTCAGAAACGGCCAGAAACTTCAAGCTCTGCTGTGTTTTGGTATCAGTTCATGAAGCTCAAGTGTGGAAATGTCTGTCAGACAGTTTGTCCCTGTGTTTCTCTCAGAAATGATTGCAGTAGTCCGGCAGTCTTGATCCGAACGTGGGTCATGTGACTCCTGCCACGAGAGCGATATGGAATGTGTTTAGGATTTCAACCACATGACATTTAATTGGTGCATCAAGTCAAGTCAAGTCACCTTTATTTATATACCGCCTTTAACAATACGGAATTGTGACAAGGCGGCTGTACAGTATTAAATAGAAAATAATACATCGACAATGCCAGGGGCGACAATAAACACTCAATTTTCAGGTAAAGGTAGTTAATCAAATACAATAAAATAAAATACACTATCGTGTGAAGAGAAAGTGTCCCCAACTAAGCAAGCCAGAGGCGACAGCGGCAAGGAACCAAAACTCCATCGGTGACAAATGGAGAAAAAAACCTTGGGAGAAACCAGGCTCAGTCGGGGGGCCAGTTCTCCTCTGGCCAGACGCAGAGTCAAGTCAAGTCAAGTCACCTTTATTTATATACCGCCTTTAACAATACAGAATTGTGACAAGGTGGCTGTACAGTATTAGATAGGAAACAGTACATCAACAATGCCAAAGGCAACAGTAAACACTCACATTTTAGGTAAAGGTAGTTAATCAAAAACAATAAAATAAAATGCAATATTGTGTTGAGAGAAAGTGTCCCCAACTAAGCAAGCCAGAGGCGACAGCGGCAAGGAACCAAAACTCCATCGGTGACAAATGGAGAAAAAACCTTGGGAGAAACCAGGCTCAGTCGGGGGGCCAGTTCTCCTCTGGCCAAAGGTCCCGTGGTCTTGTGCCGACGGCCGTCTAGGAGACCAAGTCTTTGCTGGGGATCCGTCTCTGGGGCTCATCTAGTCGATGTGGTCTCCGCTGACATTCAGGGCTGTAGAGGTCGTCACTAGGTGCTGATCCACCGTCTGGGCTGGGTACGGACCAGATCCGGAGGACTGCAGTGACCATCTGATCTGGATACGGACTGGATCTGGTGGTTAATGTGACCTCGGAATAAGAGAGAAACAGACTAATATTAGCGTAGATGCCATTCTTCTGACGATGCACTGAGTACATCGGGTGTTATGGGAAGAGTTCCCGGTTCCGGTTGACCTAATTAGTGCAGCCTAACAATCCTTTAACAGATTTGATTTATAGGAACATGTTGATTTGTTATGTGTAAGCAAGGTTAAAGAGATGGGTCTTTAATCTAGATTTAAACTGACAGAGTGTGTCTGCGTCCCGAACAGTGTTGAGTAGATTGTTCCAGAGTTTGGGCGCTAGATAAGAAAATGATCTCCCGCCCGCGGTTGATTTTGATATTCTAGGTATTATCGAATTGCCAGAGTTTTGAGAACGCAGCGGACGTGAGGGACTATAATGTGATAGGAGCTCGCTCAGGTACTGAGGAGCTAAACCATTCAGGGCTTTATAAGTAATTAGCAAGATTTTAAAATCTATACGATGTTTAATAGGGAGCCAGTGCAGAGTAGACAGAACCGGGCTAATATGATCATACTTTTTGGTTCTAGTAAGAACTCTAGCTGCTGCATTTTGGACCAGCTGGAGTTTGTTTATTAAGCGAGCAGAACAACCACCCAATAAAGCATTACAATAATCTAATCTTGAGGTCATAAATGCAGGAATTAATGTTTCAGCATTTGACATTGAGAGCATAGGTCGTAATTTAGATATTTTTTTGAGATGGACAAATGCAGTTTTGCAAATACTAGAGATGTGGTTTTCGAAGGAAAGATTACCATCAAATAGCACACCTAGGTTCCTAACTGATGACGAAGAATTGACAGAACAGCCATCCAGTATTAGACAGTGTTTTAGGTTATTACACGCTGAGGTTTTCGGTCCAATAATTAACACCTCTGTTTTTTCAGAATTTAGCAGTAAGAAATTACTTGTTATCCAATTTTTTAACTCAATTACACAATCCATTAGTTTTTCAAATTGGTATGTTTCGCCGGGCCGCGAAGAAATATAGAGCTGAGTATCAGCATAACAGTGAAAGCTAACACCATATTTCCTGATGATATCACCCAAGGGTAACATGTAAAGCGTAAAAAGTAATGGCCCTAGTACTGAGCCTTGCGGTACTCCATACTGCACTTGTGACCGATATGATACCTCTTCATTTACTGCCACGAATTGATGGCGGTCAGATACGTACGATTTGAACCATGCCAATGCAGTACCACTAATGCCAACATAATTCTCAAGTCTATTCAAGAGAATGTTGTGGTCAACAGTATCAAAGGCAGCACTAAGATCCAGTAGCACTAACAGAGAGATACAACCACGATCGGATGATAAGAGCAGATCATTTATAACTCTAATAAGAGCAGTCTCAGTACTATGGTACGGTCTAAAACCTGACTGAAAATTCTCACAGACATCATATTTCAGTAGGAAGGGAGATAATTGTGAGGATACAACCTTTTCTAATATCTTTGACAGAAATGGGAGATTCGAGATCTGTAATTAATTAATTTGTTGGGGTCAAGTTGTGGTTTTTTAATGAGAGGCTTAATAGCTCCCAGTTTGAAGGTTTTGGGGACATATCCTAATGACAGTGATGAATTAATAATATTCAGAAGAGGATCTATGAGATCTGGAAGCATCTCTTTTAGTAGCCTAGATGGAATAGGGTCTAGCATACAAGTTGTTGGTTTAGATGATTTAACAAGTTTATACAATTCATCCTGACCTAGAGTAGAGAATGAGTGGAATTGTTCCTCAGGAGATCTATAGCGATGCAATACTGTAATTGACGGCTGCATGGTGACAATTTTGTCTCTAATAGTATCGATCTTGGAGGTAAAGTAGTTCATAAAGTCATTACTGCTATGCTGATGGGCATAGTCGGTGCCTGTTGGTTCTTTATTTTTTGTTAACTTAGCCACTGTATTGAATAAATACCTAGGGTTATGTTTGTTATCTTCTACAAGAGTCGAAAAGTAATCAGATCTTGCCGATTTTAACGCTTTTCTATACGATAGGGTACATTCACGCCAAGCAGTACGAAAAACCTCTAATTTTGTTTTCCTCCAGCTGCGCTCCATTTTCCGGGCTGCTCTCTTTAGGGCGCGAGTGTGCTCGTTATACCACGGGGTCGGACTGTTTTCTTTAATCTTCCTTAGGCGCAGAGGAGCGACCGTATCTAGAGTCCTGGAAAAGAGAGAGTCAATAGTTTCTGTTACATCATCAAGTTTTTGTGAGCTATTGGACATGCTGAGGAATTCAGATAAGTCAGGAAGATTACTTAGAAAGCAGTCTTTTGTAGTAGAAGTGATGGTTCTACCATACTTGTAATAAGGAGTTGAATTTACAGTTTTAGTTATCTGGAGTATACACGAGACTAGATAATGATCAGAGATATCATCACTTTGCTGCAGAATCTCAACGGCATTGACATCAATTCCATGTGACAGTATTAAGTCTAGACAGAGATGTCAAATCCAGGACAACCTTGAGGTCTATTTGAAAAATCTTAAAACCCCTCCCATTACACCATATAACATCTGGCTGTGTCTTGGTTAGGATCTCTTGTTTTAGACTGATTGGCTGTTTTACAAGGTGTTAAATTTGTTGATCAGCATGTGGGCTGGAGAATCTCTTCAGGATGATGTCATTACGCGACTATTGGCCTCAAGCAGAACAGATGCAACAGATTCACTCGATGACTCCCATGATTTGCGTCTGCGCTGCAGTATTATATAGTATTTTCAGGATTGTATCTGCAGAACTAGTCAATACATTGGACTTACTTTCGCATGTGTATGGAAATGATGCAGTGATCAAAACGTGTGACACGAATGAAAACTTTCATATATTTGAGCTTGTTCTTTGTCTAAATTGCAGCTCTGCTTACTCACGATGCTTTCTACACACCACTGCGGGAGGAACCTCTCAGTATCCACTACAACCACCATCAAGACTATCAAAACATCTTGTCTTCCTTTTACTCATATTTGTCTACAAAGTTGTAAACTTCAATGCAGAAGCACCTTTAGATTGACAGGTGTTTAAGATCACGAGAAACATAAAATTCAGCCAAGTGTTTGATTAATTGTGCGTGTTTGTTAGTCGAAACAGTTGTTGTGCTTGTATTATTGTTTGAGGCCGACAGGCCGGCGTGCCGCACGGAAGTGTCCATCAGGATGTGTTCTGAACTGCGGCTCTTTTGTTTTTCAGGAGAGCATGTTGTAACGCAGAGGATCCAGACTTTTCCTCGGCGCTTTATTGACTCGCCCGCCGACCGAAGGTCCTCCACGCGTTCTGTCGCTCCTAGACATCATGTCCATCGCACTCAAACAAGTGTTCAACAAAGACAAGACGTTCCGGCCCAAGCGTAAGTTCGAGCCGGGCACTCAGCGATTCGAGTTGCACAAGCGGGCGCAGGCGTCGCTCAACTCGGGCGTGGATTTGAAAGCGGCCGTCCAGCTGCCCCACGGCGAGGATCTGAACGACTGGGTGGCCGTGCACGTGGTGGACTTCTTCAACCGCATTAACCTCATCTACGGGACGGTGTGCGAGTACTGCACGGAGAAGAGCTGTCCAGTGATGTCCGGCGGCCCGCGGTACGAGTACCGATGGCAGGATGAGCACAAGTACAGGAAGCCCACGCCGCTGCCCGCGCCGCACTACATGAACCTGCTGATGGACTGGATAGAGATGCAGATCAATAACGAGGACATTTTCCCTACCAGCATCGGTGAGTGTTTCCATGTTCCGTCAGCATCACATATTATGAATGTAGCGAATGTAGACTCTGTTTGATGTAAATGATATTGTTGCTGAAATTGCAGTTGTTTGAAAGAAAAAGATTGAAAAAATAAGATACTTCAGTGCTGCAAAAGTGTTTTAGTGATCTTTTCAGACCCTGGCAAAAGTGAACATTATCGTTGGTCTTCAGCTGTAGTATTGGGAAATCTCTCAGTGGAAAAAGATTTTGAAAGAGTTGCATTCGTAACAATAAACATCATGTTTGCAGTGTATTATGAAGTCATTTGTAAAACAGCTGCTGTAAGAGCACCTGATCTCTTCTGCATGCTGCACATCTGGATGTTGCTAGACAGCGCCTCTACACCGGTGTGTTCAGAGAGACTGATTGTAGTTTTCTGCCTGGTGACAGATTTGTTAAATTTCAGTTCATCTTGGGCTGCTATTTGTAATAATCTCCTTGTCTTTTTTGACCATTGATCATCAGATCCTCTGCAAACACTGCAGGCGTCATGATGGTTGGAGACGTGCAATGGCCGCTGAACGCCTCACGGATTCTCATTTCAAATCGTTTTGACTTTAATTTGTAGGTGACCAGATGTGATGTTTGTCTGAGTTAGTCCATTCATATCTATTGCCTTTCTGTGGACATAGTGACCCTCCATGGCTAACCCACGTTCCTGGAGCCCCCGACACTGCACATTTTCCATCTTTCCTTAGTTTGACACACTCACCTCAGGTATTGGAGTCTCTACTAATGAGCTGAAGACCTAAATCCGGTGTATTTGATGAAGGAGATATGAAAACATGCAATGTTGGGGGGCACCAGGAATGTGGTATATACGCACACAAAACATTAGTTTTCAGTCCCGCCGCCGTCGTTCCTGTAGGTCATTCATCACAGCGAGAGGCCAGAAGGTCTCACACGCTGTCAATAATTCAAGGCCATCAGATGCCCTGAAGACACATCAGCTCTCATTGTAGCGTGAGTCGCCTGTAACCGAACCCCGTCGTGATCCGCAGTGGCCTGAAATACTGAAATACGGCACTCTCCGTTCCTCGTCTGCTTTGAGATCTTCTCACAACACAGTTTTACTGACATGACAGATATTTGTGCATTTGTATTGCTAAAACAATTACACAGATACAGTCAGATTAAAAAATGTAAATCGATTTCCATTTATAAAAAATACAGTGTATAATTGAAGGTAAAATACATCATTTTAAATGAAGATAAAGATGCACATAAGAGAATCAGACACACAATTGTTCACTAGATTTACCAAATCAGTTATTCATTAGATAAAATAATAATAATCACAGACCCCCTCACCCAATCCACCATGCTGGGTGCCGGGACGTCTCCAATGGCCCACCACGCCCCTGGTTACTATGGCAACCAGGACACCTCTGTCAGACTTTACGAGCCTTTACGAGCTAAAAGTATGTAGAGAGAATCTCCTCCCACTTAATTCTCTCTAAAACAGACACATACTGCTATAGGAAATGACTTCTTTCATTAATTCTTAGACAAACCTTTCTGTAACGAACACGCATATTCTCAGGTCATTGTGTATTTTATTACTGTTCTTGCATATTGTCTTTTGTATTGCATACTGCCTTATGCATGTGTTATGCTAGATCACTAGTAAGTGTAACCCCACATATAAAATGTTTGAATTCATATTTTGATGATCGGAAAGGTGGTGTATACACTGTGTGCAGAATTATTAGGCATGTTGATATTCTGGTCATATTTTTTTTCCAAACACATTTTACCAATTCCAAACCACATCAGTCTTAATAACTACTGTCAATTTTGTATTTAATCATTTATATGTGATATATAATTGTCTGTGAAGGCTGGAAGTGAAAAACTCCTTATATTCAGGTGTGCATAATTATTAGGCATGTTTTCTTTTACAGATAAAATGAGCCAAAAAAGATATTTAACCCAGACTGAAAAGTCCAAATTATTAAATGCCCATGAGAAGAATGCAATACTAATGCATTACAAGAATTTGCAAAGTTAAGGCTTGACCATTGGACAGTGAAATGCTTGTTGAGTCTGCATGGTCAGAAAAAACAGGTGGAGAAGAAAAGATGCATGTTAACTGCAAAAGAATTAGGAATTAAGGTGAAGAATTAGGTGTGACACCATCAGGAACCGTTTCCAGTTCTCCAGCGCCACCATTTTCCAGAACTGCAACCTACCTGGAGTCTTCAGAAGTACAATGTGTCAGGTTCTCAGAGACTTTGCTTGGTAAAAAATCTTAAAAAATGCCCCTGACTCAATAAGAATAACAAGCTGACGTGTTGTGAAATACATGAAGACAGTTTTTTTTCTATAGGCTTTACAGACAGATAAGTTGAGAGTGACTCTTGAAGGACAAGCATCACATCCTCTTGTACCTCTGATTCAAGAATTTATCCTCCAAAATCTGGCAGTAAGTTTTGGGAGTTCATTTTAGTCCATCTCTGCAAGTCAGACTTTTCAGGATTGGAGACTAAACATGAACTCCCAAAATGTACTGCCAGATTTTGGAGGATAAATTCTTGAATCAGAGGTACAAGAGGATGTGATGCTTGTCCTTCAAGAGTCACTCTCAACTTATCTGTCTATAAAGCCTATAAAAAAAAAAAAAAAAAAAAAAATACTGTCTTCACGTATTTCACAACACGTCAGCTTGTTATTCTTATTGAGTCAGGGGCATTTTTTAGGATTTTTTACCAAGCAAAGTCTCTGAGAACCTGACACATTGTACTTCTGAAGACTCCAGGTAGGTTGCAGTTCTGGAAAATGGTGGCGCTGGAGAACTGGAAACGGTTCCTGATGGTGTCACACCTAATTCTTCACCTTAATTCCTAATTCTTTTGCAGTTAACATGCATCTTTTCTTCTCCACCTGTTTTTTCTGACCATGCAGACTCAACAAGCATTTGGCTGTCCAATGGTCAAGCCTTAACTTTGCAAATTCTTGTAATGCATTAGTATTGCATTCTTCTCATGGGCATTTAATAATTTGGACTTTTCAGTCTGGGTTAAATATCTTTTTTGGCTCATTTTATCTGAAAAAGAAAACATGCCTAATAATTATGCACACCTGAATATAAGGAGTTTTTCACTTCCAGCCTTCACGGACAATTATATATCACATATAAATGATTAAATACAAAATTAACAGTAGTTATTAAGACTGATGTGGTTTGGAATTGGTAAAATGTGTTTGGAAAAAAAATATGACCAGAATATCAACATGCCTAATAATTCTGCACACAGTGTATTGTATGTTGATATCTATGCAACATATTAGTGTTTTAATAATCTTTATTAGCTTTGCATCAACACCCAGTCGAACGTTTCGGTACTCCTCTAAGTTTGCGCCAGGCTTCAGCCTTGTCTTTTCATTCACCAAAGACCTCTGGATTTCAGCTGGGTCTCTCTCTCTCTTCGCTCTTCGCTCTTCTTCACTTTCCACCTGGGAAGAAACTTCCACTCACCACAGAGTCAGATTAACATCTTTGGAGTTCATCACTCTTTTGACCCTTAAGTACGCGATCGTGATTTCAGCAGCATCACTGCTCCAAACCATCGAGATTTTTATCCGAGAAGCTCGTTCAACGACCAAGGCAATGCAAGTATCGTACATTTAACTAAACGAAACAGAGGTTTAGTATAAGCCCTAGTTGTAAAACGGCGCTGATGGTTTCTCTCAAAGTTTAACTGACTCCCTTTTCCGTAGCTGCATTTTCTTGTTTCTCTAATGGCTTCATTCATCCAGTCTCATTTGCTCTTCCCCCATGTATGAGTGATGGTACGTTTGCTTGTTTAGGTTATTTATGTGTTAGTCCATAGTTAATAAAACTATTGTGCACAAATGACATGAGTTTCTGATTCTGCCTTGTAAATTAATGTCCCTTTACGATTCCGATTCAAGCCACATGCTCTAACGTTTTAGTACTGTAGGAAAGATATTTTCTGTGGCCAAGAAAATGTCATTTCTTAGAGTTGATATGAAATGATGCTGAATGTTTGCTGGACGAACAGATTAGTTGATGGAAATTTTATTCTGCTACAGTTACTGCTGGCAGCTGATATAAATAATTGTAATCAATCACAATTAATTGTAATTATTTCTATGCATTTCCCTTTTTGGCTAATTTACTACATCCTACTAATGAAAGAAACAAAGTGCCACAAGTGAAATGTGGTGTAGACCGGCTCTGGCGTCACGTGCGGTTTCAGACAGATGCGTGTGTGCCGTCTTGTGTTCACACCATACGAACTGCTTTAAGAGCCACTTCCAGAAGCTGTTTCTGCTCTGCAGGCGGTGTTTGTTGTGTTCCTGTGGACATGTAGGATATTTTTGCAGAGTTCTAGATGTTTTTACCCAATTGGTGAACTCTTGATCTTGCTTGTCAGTGTACTTCACACACCAAATAGGACAATCGCTGATTCTAATATTTTCACAGATTCTAATCAGATCCCTTTGGGATGTTGTGGTTTAATGGCATCTCTTTCAGTTAATTCACTGAAGTGTTAAAGTTTACTTGGGATGCATTGATTAGATCTTCTGTAGGTAGTACAGTACATACGGTAATGTGCAAGTTATTTTTTTGATTCCAAATGGTTGGTTTTTCTGATTTTTTCCCCATAGTTCTCAACTTTTTTTTATATTCCAGTTTTTTAAACATTTTGTATTGACTGATTTCTCAGTTGATTTGAATACATTGTGCTTTTTGTGCGATTTCCGTTTTCATCTTTCACCGTTTTGCTGTTCTTTTACAGCTCGATTAAGCCCTACTTTAGTCAAGTCAAGTCAAGTCACCTTTATTTATATACCGCCTTTAACAATACAGAATTGTGACAAGGCGGCTGTACAGTATTAAATAGGAAACAGTACATCAACAATGCCAAAGGCAACAGTAAACACTCACATTTTAGGTAAAGGTAGTTAATCAAAAACAATAAAATAAAATGCAATATCGTGTTAAGAGAAAGTGTCCCCAACTAAGCAAGCCAGAGGCGACAGCGGCAAGGAACCAAAACTCCATCGGTGACAAATGGAGAAAAAAACCTTGGGAGAAACCAAGCTCAGTCGGGGGGCCAGTTCTCCTCTGGCCAAAGTTCCCGTGGTCTTGAGCCGTCTAGGTGACGAGGTCTTTACTGTGGATCCGTCTCTGGGGCTCATCTAGTCGATGTGGACTCCGCTGACATTCAGGGCTGTAGAGGTCGTCTCTAGGTGCTGATCCACCGTCTGGGCTGGGTTCGGACTGGATCCGGGGGACTGCAGTGACCATCTGATCTGGATACGGACTGGATCTGGTGGTTAATGTGACCTCGGAATAAGAGAGAAACAGACTAATATTAGCGTAGATGCCATTCTTCTGACGATGCACCGAGTACATCGGGTGTTCCCGGTTCCGGTTGACCTAATTAGTGCAGCCTAACAATCCTTTAACGGATTTGAATTATAGGAACATGTTGATTTGTTATGTGTAAGCAAGGTTAAAGAGATGGGTCTTTAATCTAGATTTAAACTGACAGAGTGTGTCTGCGTCCCGAACATTGTAGGGTAGATTGTTCCAGAGTTTGGGCGCTAGATAAGAAAATGATCTGCCGCCCGCAATTGATTTGGATATTCTAGGTATTATCAAATTGCCAGAGTTTTGAGAACGCAGCGGACGTGAGGGACTATAATGTGATAGGAGCTCGCTCAGGTACTGAGGAGCTAAACCATTCAGGGCTTTATAAGTAATTAGCAAGATTTTAAAATCTATACGATGTTTAATAGGGAGCCAGTGCAGTGTAGACAGAACCGGGCTAATATGATCATACTTTCTGGTTCTAGTAAGAACTCTAGCTGCTGCATTTTGGACCAGCTAGAGTTTGTTTATTAAGCGAGCAGAACAACCACCCAATAAAGCATTACAATAATCTAACCGTGAGGTCATAAATGCATGAATTAATGTTTCAGCATTTGACATTGAGAGCATAGGTCGTAGTTTAGATATATTTTTGAGATGGAAAAATGCAGTTTTGCAAATACTAGAGATGTGGTTTTCAAAGGAAAGATTACCATCAAATAGCACACCTAGGTTCCTAACTGATGACGAAGAATTGACAGAACAGCCATCCAGTATTAGACAGTGTTGTAGGTTATTACACGCTGAGGTTTTAGGCCCAATAATTAACACCTCTGTTTTTTCAGAATTTAGCAGTAAGAAATTACTTGTCATCCAATTTTTTAACTCAACTACACAATCCATTAGTTTTTCAAATTGGTACGTTTCGCCGGGCCGAGCGAAGTGTGATCATAGACAGTGTCCAGAGAGTTCTCTAACAGCATTTGTATTGTTTGGCTGCTTGTTGTTTTCTGGGTCTTCTCTGCACTGTGGCTCTGGCACTCTGATGGTGGAATATATGTGGCACGTATGAAAAAGACTTTTTGTGATGCAAGTAGCTCTTTATGGAGTTTAAGCTGGATACGATACGGGCCCGTTTGTGCTCAGTGTTGGCTCTGTCTCAATGGTTTGACATACGTTGTTTTTGTGATTGTGTAATGATTGCGCTAAGTGGTGGATTGGGAACATCTCTTCTCATACAGAGAAGTGTCAGGAAATGTCTCTCAGTTTGAGGTAAAGGAAATAAGAGAAAGATCCTGTCCATCACATTTGACATCCTGTGTCAGTTTTCGGGGGTCGTAAATAATAAATAAATATAAATGTATAGAATGTGTTATGCTGGGAAATTGAGGCCTCATCAATGCTGCACGTGAGTACCAAAATCACCATCTTCAACTGGAAATCTAAATTCTTACGTGCTTATAATTTTATTTAATAAACCTCTAAACATTGGTTAGTTGTTTCATGTGTTGAATCTAAACTATGCATGAAGGTAAGAAGCAGGATCGAGTCCCTAACGGTCTAAACTGACTGAACGCAAACCCCCGTGAGCCGAACAATGGGCCGAAATAAAATCATGACTGGTCAGACCGTGTAAAGCACTGTTTTCAGCCCTAAACCCAGGTTATGTTGTTACGTGTGTAATAGAGACCCCGCTGTAAACCTGTCGCGTTCATAATTAGCACTTGTGTCTAGAAGAACTTGTGTCTCACTAGTACTGTGTAGCTCCTCAGGGTCTGCCAGCCATCGAGCTGCAGCATATAATGTTCACAGTGCTTTGTTTTTCAGGCCGTATTATAAGCAGATTAAGAGGGCTGATGACCTACAGTAACTAACCCACCCTCCCCAGCCGATCACGTGACCGAGAGCCTAAACCGGTCAGCGGCTCGGCTTATCCTGCGCTGACTAGGCTTTACAGACAGTCTTATGAAGATGTCATCATGCTGTGGATAAGTGAATTACACACAGCCGTAACAATATGGAACAGCGAGCAACGTGTCACGCCATCATTTTTGCTACTGTACAAATACCGTATGGCCACTTTAAGATGACTAGTATCATCCATGGTGAAAAAACCAGCATATGCTGGTAGGTATGTTTTGATGCTGGTTTAAGCTGGTCCTTTGCTGTTTCATGCTGGTCCTTTGCTGTTTCATGCTGGTCATGTTGCTGCTCAAGGACCAGCATAAACCAGCAAAGGACCAGCTTAAACCAGCATCAAAACATACCTAACCAGCATACGCTTTTTTTTTTTTTTCACCAGGGATGTTCGATACGTCATGCAGGTCTTGTTTTTAACGCCAGTGTTTTTGCACTGATGACTCTATGGCTTGAAACATGAAATCTGTGGTCATTTAGTGAAATAAAGCTGTTCACAGCTGAAAGAATCATGGGAACTCCGATTGAGAGGTTATGGAGGAAAATGGAATGGAAAATGGAACCTGAAAGCCTGATGAAACATGTTTTCCCTGTTCTTCAGAGCGTTGAAGAGCTTCCTCTGCTTCTATGATTCAGTGCAAAGTGAGTCTGAAGTCTTCATTTGTTCAGTCACATTGATTCACAAGAGCTGCTGATCTGTGATCTGTATGCTGCTCGACAGTTTGAAAACAAGGAGCGTTTCATTCGGCCGTGAGCAGAACATAATGAGCTTTTGTTAGGAAACAAAGGCACTAATTCAGTGTCACAAACAGACAACTCATGTACGCTTACACAACAGCCACATGTACAATCTTTCCACAAATACACAAGCATTATTTTGCATAAGAATAACCGCTTTGTGATTTGTTTGCACTTAAAAAAATGATGCAAAGGCAAGATTTATTCCTTCTGTTTTCCTTGAACCCATTCAGACTCTCTTCCGTCGTCCACGCTGTGGTGAAACGGTGACCGTAAGTGCGGTCAGCAGATTGTCCACAAAGGGCTTTTTCATTTTTTGCTTCATTTTTTCAGGTCAGCTGCTGTAGAAAAGGACACTTCCTATAGGTGTTCAGGTGATTTCCTGTTTTTACACAGCTTGTGATGTTCATATTTAACAGTCTGTTTTGCTGTTCTAGTCTGTCATTCAAACAACAAAGCTGCATTAATTGCAGAATTACAGATATTACACATTTACTCCGTTCACTACATTCGTATGTGTCAGATCAGATGAGTGTGATCATCATGCTTCAAACACACTGATAACAGCTTTATGAGTGAGTGTGTGTGTGTATGCATACCTGGTATTTATCACGTTATGGGGACCAAATGTTTTGGACATTTTTTAGGTCCCCATGAGGAAACAGGCTTATAAATCATGCAGAAAGAGTTTTTTTGAGAAAGTAAAAGTGTGCACAGTCTCCTGTGAGGACTAGGGTTAGGTGTAGGGCGATAAAATATACGCTTTGTACAGTATAAAAACCATTACGCCTATGGAATGTCCCCATAAAACATGGAAACACAACATATGTGTGTGTGTGTGTGTGTGTGTGTGTGTTTGTACTTCTGAGGGTCATCATGGCATCACCACACTGATTGATGATTGTTGTCCCTGTTATTGAGAATCCTGTGAAACACAGACTTGTGAGCCAGACTAGTGAAGGTTCAGATGATGTTTGTGTTTAATTCCTGTAATGTTCCAGTAATTGTTAAAATAGTCTTCTGGTTATGCGACGTGCCTGCGTCACATCTTTTTTTTTTTTCACCTTCATTTACATCTTCATCCTCTGTCACTTCCTCTCTGATTTCTGTGTTTCTCCATTCATTTTTCCTCTTTGTGTTCTTGTCTTTTAGGAATTCCCTTCCCAAAGAACTTCATCCAGATCTGTAGGAAGATCCTGTGTCGTCTTTTCCGCGTGTTCGTGCACGTCTACATCCATCATTTCGATCGGATCCTCCTGATGGGAGCCGAAGCTCACGTCAACACCTGCTACAAGCACTTCTACTACTTCGCCACTGAACTCAACCTTATAGACCGCAAAGAGCTGGAGCCGCTGGTGAGAACAGAACGAGACACACACGACGACACGTTCACATGTTAAACGTGTGACATCTGCTTCCGTAGTGTAATTAAAGCAGCGTTTCATTTCCTTCTAAACGCTTCAGATTCAGCTGCATAAAACCCTCCTGACTTCATGAATAATGTTGCTGATGAGAAAATTATTTTTTATAGTTTTGATCTCGTTCTTAAGGTGTATGTGAAACACAATAATATCTTTACACAGAAAGTGACCAGGAGCTGACAAAAGACTCTATTTTAGGTCTTCTGAAGCCATTTTGAAGTCTTTGTGGAGGAACATACGCAGATTCAAGTTGCCATGCACTGAACGTCTTGCCATAAAGACTTGTGGACTGATTTCTGTGTTCAACGGATGAGAGAAAGTCATAGATTTGTAATCAGTGATGACAGAATAAATCATTAACCCTTCAGTATCAGTGCAGTAATGTGTGTGTGTGTGTGTGTGTGATATTGCTCTAATGTAATTCTCTCTCTCTGGGGATTTCAGAAAGAAATGACCTCAAGAATGTGTTTGTGAGCGCCGGCGGCTGGACCATTTCCAAACACTCACATCTGAGAGGCTTTTTTCAGGAGCTTTAATCTGTGAACTGGAAGTTGCCGTGGAGATGAGGTCATCACCAGGGTGATTCCAGAGCCTGGTGACATCATCGCTGAACCAGACTGAACTTTAGGGACGAGGCTGAGAGACACTGACAGCGAGCACCGACGCGGCGCCATCTAGTGGTGAGGCGTGTGACTCGCACTGTGCTAACAGAACAATCAGAGGGCAAATCGATCACTTTTCATGTTTCGTACAGACACTGCTCAATTCCAAACTAAGAAGTGGACACCTTAGTTTTAACATTCATCTCTGTGAGGTTTGGATGAGCTGCTTTCATTCATTCATGTCGTTTTATTTCTGTTTGTTGCAATGAAATGCAGTGGGTCAAGTTTTAGTCACTGGATCATTTGATGAATAGCTAGCTGTCTTATAAATATGATGCACAGTTCAGCCACGGACAGTAATTCTGTGAACTGTACGTCAGTATTCGTTGGCCAGTCGCATTCTGACAGGGTGTTCATCTTCGGCTGAGGAGCATCAAAGCGAATCGAAATGGTCATGCGGTTTCTGTCGGATCTGCGCTGATCCTGTTCAGATCTCATGTTTGCATCATGTTACTAAACCGCTAATATAAATTAAGTTAAAGTGGTGTTGTGTGAGTTCCATTTTCAAGCTTTCATCCATATTTTTTGTTTGGAACTTGAGCGTCCTGTCCTGTAAATTCCATAAATAATGCAATAAACAATATTTTGATCGTATTGAACTGTCGCTTCCAACATTCTTGAGAACATACAGCTGAAATTTTTTTCTTTCCTTCAGAATTGTGACCGTTGAAGTCGGCTGCTGCGGTTTGTAATACTTCTACATGTCTTTGCATTGAAATCTGTTTTTGTTTTCTCTCCCATCTCTGCATTCTGTATCTCTAGTCGACCTGAAGAACACTAACTTACAGCTTATAAGCGCTTTATCAGTTGCACTTACCTTGATTACATGAAACCTGTAAGTCGGTGTAAGTGAAGCTGGAGTTTCTTAAATGCTGCACATCTTAATTCCCTGTGAGAGAGACTGCGCTGGATTAGACCGCAGATCATGAGTGGTTTGAGGGGTGTTTCTGCTTTCTTTAATCTAAGATTTGTGAGCTGAGGCCTATATATAAGAGGCAGCGATCGCGTCTCTGCTGCTCAGTGCTGCGCCGGAGCTCCTGACCAACAGATTTACGCTCTTTATTTTTCATCATGACACAGACTTGCTCAGATTTCACTGCTCAGGCAATCTTAATCATCGGTCACATTGTTTTTCCCTTTAAGCCGATTTTCCTCTCAGGTCTGTCTGCCAGAGCGTGAGCGGGCGCAGGATTCATCATGGGTGAGAAATCGCCCTCGTCCGGGCCGCCGCTGTGTGTGCAGCTCTTCTCCGCCGTGGCGCTGGTGTGTTTCGGGCTCTACTGCATCGTCAAAGGAATTTCCTTCGGCCTCTTCAACTGGTGGTACATTCTGGGCGCCGCCTGTCTGCTGGCCACCGCCTTCGCTGCCTTCCGTGTCTACGAGGTGTGCGTTATCATGGCGCAGAGGGAGATGGCCGAAGAAGAGTCATGTGGGACGCTGCCATGAGGAACGACCCGTTTGTCCTCATTAAGATGTCCAGCCAGAGCGTCAGGAGCCAGTCTTCATGTGGAGTGAATTAAAGTAGAGCTGCAGACTGACAGAATCCATGAAGAGAACAACCGCTGATTTCTACTGTGGCCGGTCAAACGAGTGACATGTAAATCAATATATTTTGTGTCTTTTACAATTAAATGTACACGACTTAAGTGACACTTCTGTCATAGTGAAAAGTGCTCAGAATCATTATTATATCACGAAACATCTATGAAAGGTCGGCGGAGGGGGAATTATAAGGAAAAAATGAATTTGGACAAAAATGTGAAATAGCTGATGGCAATAATCTGTGCCCAGAGAATATGTGACAAGAATAAATCAGTTCAGTTTTTTAATCTTTTTGGGGTGGTGAAATGGACAAAAGCCAAATGTGCTTTATCAAAACAATGCAAAAATAACCTTTTTTCAATTATTAAGTCTGGGGGGAAAACATGCTTGTGGGCAGATTTATTGGATTGTAATTATCGGTCTGAAATGATCTTGTTTGATTGTCACCTATAGCTGAAGATTAATTCAACATCATTTCCAGCATTATCGTTGACTTGCTTGCACGAGATAGTATTTAAACTGAACTGAGTTGAGCTGGACGATGACCAATGAATCAAAGACGAACCGACTTTAACTGTTTACTATTGTCCTTTTGCATTATTGACATACTGTTTTCCTGCTTAATACTGTAAAGCTGCTTTGAAACCATCTGTACTGTGAAAAGCGCTGTACAAATAAACGTGAACTAAAACGCTGATTTTTAGCTCTGTGTACGGCATGCCTTTAGTCAGTATACGCATAAGAGTGACTTTTTAAAAAATTAAAAATATTTGTAATGTTACAGCAAAATGGAAAGTGGATCAAATCAAAGAGGTCAATTAAAAAGATAAGTGACTTGTCAGTGGATAATTTACCTTGAGAAGTTTACCTGGACTAAAATTACCACTGTGTTTCTGTCAAAGAGTCCTATGATGCACATTTAATGAAAAACGT
The DNA here is from genome assembly GCA_036247105.1 of Cirrhinus mrigala. NCBI lineage: Eukaryota > Metazoa > Chordata > Actinopteri > Cypriniformes > Cyprinidae > Cirrhinus > Cirrhinus mrigala. Next base: position 48,826,625 of record CM070011.1, read on the forward strand.
TTCATGGCCAATAAATGTCCTCAAATGGCAGCATCACAGCAAATGTTTGACCAGACCTAAAAAGAAAAAGATATCCAACCAATTCCTGCATCCGGTACACATAATTACACAATGAGCTCTTTTAAGTCGGAACTGCAGGGGTCGCGGGTTCTGTATATCTTGTTTCATGTGTGCTAAAAAACAGTTATAAATAATTTCATTTGGTCACAAAAATATACGTTTTTCCAGTGGTTTATTGGAATCAAAGCTGCTCTTTTCCTTTACAGGTCTATTATGCACAAAACAGTATGTACATTCGGAAAGAAGATCTGGCAATATGAAACGACAGGCTTTTTATTAAAAACAATGAAATATACAAACATCACACGTCTGTCAGATTCTGCAATCATCATCTCTCACACACAAACACCACAACATCACAGAAATATGAGCCGATAGTCATTTAGTAATGAAACACAATGTGTGTAAAACTGTGAATCCTGCTCAGAGGATCATATTAACGGTTCATTAAGCGCTCTGAGGTTTGTAAATAACAGCGAAGCATCATCCGTGGCGGCGGCGCTCGTCAGCCAGCTTCCTCTGCAGAACAGTCAATGCCGGCGTACGTGAACTTCTCGTAGAGCGTCGTGTTGACGTACGTCTGGAGAAAACGAGAGGAGAGCGTTTAGAGCAAAACAACATGCCGTTTAGAACCGTCAGAACCAGTAATGCTTGACATCTTGATCTAATACCTTCCTCTCTTCCAGCATTCGATTGAGTGACATCAAGATCTGAGCGAATGAGGGTCTCTCGTAAGGTTTCTCCTTCCAGCACTGTTTCATCAGCTCATACCTGCAGAGCGAGACAGAGAAGAAGCCTCATTTCCACTCTATCGTTGAGCGACAGACACAGGCGTTTGAGACTTACACCTCGTCGTCACAGTTGAGCGGTTTCTCCAGCCGATAGGCCTGCGGGAGTTTCTCATACAGCTCCGCACAAGTCATACCGCAATACGGCGTTCCACCTGACAATCAAAGGGCACCAAATCGCATCATGTCAGTAAGAAAACTGTCATTATCAGACCTTGAATAAAACTGACTGCATTGATCATTAAACACAGACCTAAGCTGACCACCTCCCAGAGCAAGACGCCGTACGACCACCTGACCAGAGACACACGGTTATTCTCGGCACACAACATACAAAACACAAGCACACGGACCGACGGACTCTTACACGTCACTGTTGGTGGTATAAACGCTGTAGTTGAGAGATTCGATGGCCATCCATCTCACCGGCAGACGCCCCTGGGGAGAAACACCCATGTTAAAATCACACATTGATTAAGATCAGCCAAGATCAGCAGCTTTCACATTATTACCATGGTCTTCTTCACGTAAACCTCCTGACCTCGGGACAGGCCGAAATCGGCGATCTTTGCCACAAAGTTTTCTCCTACCAGGATGTTTCTGGCTGCTAGATCTCTGTGGATGAACTGCAAAAGAAAGATATTGATGGAGAAGCAGTTTGTCGTCGTTACTGTGCATGTTATTCAGAAACGTTTTTAACGTTTAAGAAACGCCTTAATCTGGAGTTAATCGATTGTGCAAAGCTGGAACCAGAAACCTTCTGGTTATCGCTCCTGAGAGCTTGAGCCACCAGACACCACGCCGACACGAGAGACGCGAAACGAGCACAGCTTCAGTAAGTAGGAAGTGACTGAGAAACCAACGCTGAACGGACTTGATCTGAATAATGACACTGTTGTCGTTTAGAGCTGCTTTGCAGCGGAATCTGAACTCTCTGAATACTCTTGGATCTGTATTCTATAAAGCACCATAGAAACAACTTGACTGAGACAGTTTAGCCTATATGGCGTAGCAGAGACCCTGCACTATTACGCATGTGGACAGTGTTTCCCACACTCACCTGTTTCTGGCTCAGGTAGTCCATGCCACGCGCCACATCCGCTGCAAAGTGCAGTAATTGCTGCGAGGAGAGCGTGGACGCGGTGCTGTTGGCGATGGCAAAGGCAGGGTCCGTCTCCAACACGCGGCTCTTACGCAGGAAGTCCAGCAGGTTTCCGTGAGGAGCGTATTCAATGGCCAAATACAGGTATCCTGCGGCAGAAGCGGACAGTGTGAATGAGCTCTGGAACACAGTCGTGTCGTATCAGAGAAGATCGGCAGACGTCTGCGGGATTTGAGGCGCCCACCTCTGTGTTCACACGCTCCCAGAAGGTTAATGATGTTCGGATGATGACCCAGTTTACACAGGACCTCGAGTTCCCCGGCAAAGTCTCTGTGATCATCCTTAGATGCATATTCTAAGGTTCAAACAGAGGATGAGACATTGTGAGAGTAAAAAAAACAACAAAAAAAAAAACATACAAACTTGATTCTTTTCGTTGAATTCTCCTCACCTTTCATTCTCTTGATGGCAGCGTCCATCCTCAGGCCGTCTTTCTTAATGCGAGCTTTCAACACCTGCCCAAAGTTTCCCTCTCCGATCACATCCTGGAACGTTATGTCGCTCCACTCCAGGGTGGGATAGGCCACAGACTGGCTGGAATTGGGAACTTTTTTGGGCGCGTTCAGCGGCACGGAGCTAAACTGAACCACAGGCTCCTCTCTCTGAGCACAGGAGAGACCGGTGTTTACAGATGAGTGTTCAGCTCCAACACACCTTGAAACACCTGAAGGACTTCAGGATCCAAAGTCTAAACTGGAGCTAAACTCTGCTGTACGAAGTGTTGAACAGCTATAGAGATAAGCTGAGAGAGCTGTGGCTGAATCCAAGTGTTTTTTAATTTAAATCGATCTGTAAATGAGTCTATACTGTCTCTGAGAATGCTAAATTTCAGTCTGTGTCTCACCGCTATGTTGTGGAAGGCCTGCACCATGCGTCTCTGGAAAGTGGCTCTCTTGAGCTGCAGGACGATGCAGAAGGCCAGCAGGATAGTGATGCACGTCATGCCGGCGGAGCCCAGGATAGCATAGAAGAGCATGTTACTGTGAGCCTGGAACCCGTGCAGCTCTGAAAGAGTAACGCTTCACCATCACTTTCGTCAGTAGCATTTTATTATATTTGAACAAATATTAAATGAAATGCTTATTAAATGTTAAATGTTAATAATGGTTAGTCTTTAATCAAAGTTTGTCTTTTCAAAGTCTTCCTGCACATTATTTCCTATTTTGATCAAGGTACATCCACTTATCTCTCTGTATATTGTCCATATCTGCATTTATTTATTGGGGTAGGCATGACTTAATGGTTAGAGAGACCGACTTGTAACCCCAAGGTTGCGGGTTCGAGTCTCAGGTTGTGCAGGGATTGTCTCCACCCTCAATACCAGCAAGGCACTGAGCGCTGGCTGCCCACTGTCCTGGGTGTGTGTTCACTACTGTGTGTGTGCACTTGGATGAGTTAAATGCAGAACACAATACCCGAGTATGGGTCACTTTTCCTTTTCCATTTTGTTGTTGTGATCATGTTCTGTTAATTTGTAAAACTGTTTGAATGTATTACCTGTACCAGCATCACATGGCGCTAAAGCGAACAGAAGCACAGAGACTCACGTATGCTCTCCTGCGGCATCAGCGTCGTGAGGGTGATCTGTGGTCTCTCCGCGCTCTCTCCGATGTTGTTGACGGTCCAGAGCTCCAGCTGGTAGGTGGCGTCGGCTCTCAGACCCCTGAGCTGGAAACGCATGTTCGTCTGCCCCGCCTGCACGCTGAGCTCCACCAGCTGACTGTAGTCCGTCTGCTCCGTCTGCTGGTAGCGGATGATGGCTCTGGAGATGGAGTGACCCTCGGCCACCGACCAGGTGATGACGACTGAGGTGTCACTGATGTTACAGGTGGAGATGTTGGCAGGAGGAGGAGGAGGCTCTGAAGGAACGAATCAATAACTCCACTAGTATATCCAACTTATCCGCATACGTGCAGTACACCCACATAAAGAAATATGGAGCATGCAGCAAAACTGCTTAATTGTGTTTTTAATTGTGCTATTAATTATCTGAGGCGGTAACATCATTATTTTCTGTGAGTTTGCTATGAAACAATGTGTTACGAACAGTGCTGTGACTTTGTGGATGAAAGACATCAAGAGATTTTTCAGAGGAGATACAGATCTCTCAGTCCAGGAAGAATCTACATAAATCTGCTTTATAGTGTGTGTGTGTGTGTGAAACTGAGACAGCAGTCAATATATATATATATACGGCTGCTAGCCTAAAAAAGCGAGAGGCACAAAGGCATCCTTACGGTCGCTCAGCGTCCAGTTGCTGACGGTGGGACAGACCTGTCCTGCGGCGCTGCTGGTCGTCCTCACCTGGCACTGGTATTTGTGCCTGGGTTTCAGCTCATTCAGATGGAGTTTGGAGGAGTTTGACGCCAACTCGAATCTCCTCTTGGTTCCCGAAGCTCCGACCTGCTGACACGTGACCTCGTATCTCCAGTCCTCCTTGGCAGGAGCGGCGTCCCACGACAGGACCAGCGAAGTCTGACTGATGGGGGTCAGTTTCACACCCACGGGGAGCTCTGAGACAAACACAGGATAGGCGTCTTATCTTCCAGCCCTATGATGAACGTGAAGATGTGCTACGGCTCTTACCGAGCATCTGCGTAGAGAAAGTGGCTTCGGGTCCAGGCTGGCCCGTTCCTCCCTGTCCATGGCGACTCAGCTGCACTTGTGTGGTGTATTGGGTCATGGGAGAAAGGTTGTCCAACCTTACCAGAGAGCCGCTTGCTGTTGAACACAGAGAAATGCGTCTCGTTGAATTCAAATCTGCTATTTACTCAAACATACAAAAAGGTTTTGGAATAATTTTTTTCACATATTATCAGTCCGCTCACAAGAACAATGAGCCAAGACACAAATATGTTCAAGAAAGCTGTTTAGATGGTTTTCTTTTGCACCTGTCCAGAACAGTGCTCTTCATTAGATGTACTGTGCTTCTGTTTGCACCAACAAACACATTTAGCTAATAAAAAAAAATCCCCTACATGAAGTTAATCAACACAAGCATCAGATGAGGTCAGTGATTCTGGAAGCAGTCATGTACTTTTCCTCTGCTGAGAACTGAAAGGCCCTTCCGGAGCAAAGACTTCACCCGAATTCTTCTGACTAGTCATAATATGTTCTGTATTTTACAACGATCAGAAAGATGTTCAGCTCATCACATTTCCACCACCTTTTTGTAATCTATTGCACAATGGAAATATTTATTACACTAGACAGTCTGCCAAGAGCAACACAGCGACCTGTAACCTCGGATATGAAATGTTCCAGCTGTCCTATGCAATAACACACTACACAAAAACACACACACATTGTGAAACTCAGAGGCGATTAAGCGCCGTTACCCTCAACGCTTTTCCATGTAGATGAGCTGGCTTGTTTGTAGCAGACCTTGACCGATGCGAGAGGCCCGTCTCCGGTGTAGGGCTCTTTATTGACCAGCAGCAGCAGGTGATGCGGCCCGCTGCCATTCAGGAGCGGAGGATTCTGGGGCTGTGGAGGAACTGAAAGCAGAGATGTGCCAGCTGAGTACTGATCGACAGATGAAATCAGTGCAGCCTGTTATTAATGCATTATCTACAGCAAAACCATTAGAAATACATATACCACTCTCAATATTGCTCTCACACCAGTGATCTTCAGCTTTAGACTGTACAAACTTTCTACATTAGAGATCACTAAGATTAGGGTTGCAATTCATTTCCTTATGAATCGTAATATCTATGAACATAAGGCACTGACAGTTAAGCCATCTTAACACTGTGCACTCAACCCAAAAGCCACATTTCAGTGGCACATATTCCACGATAAGGTGAATTAAAAAAAGTTTTAATGTGACACAGAGGTGGCATTTATTATTTTAGTCACAATCAGTTAAAAACAAGACACGGTCTGAATGCGATCATAATATTGTCTGGCACATGAGGCAGTTAGTTGCAGTTTTCTATGTGACTGTTTGTGTCAATCAGCTCGTCTGTGTTCATGGCATGTACGGTTACGTAGCAGAACCGGAGCACGAACGCATTCGCCTGCAGTGGGTTTTCAAATGTCAGAGCAGTTTTTACACGTAGAGACGTCTTCAGAGAAACGCAGACATTTCTTTGTCTGATCATCCAGGTTCAAAACTAGACAGAGTAATAGTAACATCAACATGGACAGACATATTCAGGATTGTAATCTAATGCCCTTTCTTTGTTTAGTATTTTTTTGTGATTCTATAGACCAGTCAGTGTTTGCAAACAGTAATGACTGTTCTTGGTGGGCAGCGCTTATCTGGTTGCAGAAAATGATGGTTTTCAAGTCGCAGTCTATGGAGCCATGAAATAAATGAATAAAAAAAATGGTAAATTTGAGTATATGTTTCAAAATACTGACTTTATTCTCCCAATTTTTTCTTTTTTTCTTTTTTTTTTTTTTCACGTTTTCACTTTTCAATTTTGAGATTATCTCTCACAATTCTGATAATTTAAACTTTAATTGATGCACGCAAAAGCACAGAGAGAGAGAGAGAGAGAGAGAGAGAGAGAGATCGCATTGCGCTGCGCACATACATAAACTTGTTGTCAGTGCTTCCCCGCGATTCTCATTAACAAAATAGCCTAGATACTAGATCGCTACATTATATTCCTCAGCAACGAGAAGGTAAAACAGCTGTTTTTGACTAAATTCGTCGGTGTTTGTAGAGAGAAACGCGCAGGCACACACACACTCACACAACTGTCATCTCTCTCTTTCTCTCTCGGTCGATCGATAATTTACTGAAATAAATGCTATTATTCATTCAAATAAATGTGATCTTACAGGATGTTATAGAATAAAAATTTTATGAAACCTAATTTTGACAAAAAATTTACATTACATTATTTTTCGAATTTCCTGAAAACGTCCCAGCCTAGCGCAACATTCCACGAGTTTTCCCAGATCGCATCATATATGCATTTCTACCAGAACTTATTTAACATTCAACAATAATAAGCCATGGTTTACAGCAAAACTCAGACATCTTCATCAGGCCAAAGAGGATGCACAGAAAAGGGTACAGAGTCTTATTCAGTCAGGTCAGGAACACACTGAATAAGGAGGACCTGTGGAAAAAAGTTAGAAGATCAGTTCACTTCGGACGACCCAGCTTCAGCGTGGAAAGGTCTGAAAGCCATCACCAACTACAAGACATCATCCCCAAGCACTGAGGTGAATCAACGACTTGCATCAACGAAGATCTGAATGAGTTTTATTGTAGATTCGAAACCCCCCCACAGCCATTCTGACCATCTCCATTAACACCTCCAGCAGCCGCATCATCAACACTGGCACTCTTCAGGGATGTGTTCTCTCCCCACTGCTCTTCTCCCTGTACACCAACGACTGCACCTCTAAAGACCCCTCTGTCAAGCTCCTGAGGTTTGTAGACGACACCACACATATCGGCCTCATTCGGGATGATGATGAGTCTGCTTACAGACAAGAGGAAAGGAAAGGAGGTGACTTGTGGCCAAGTATGGTGAACTATACTTGGAATTTGTGCTCTGCATTTCACCCATCTGAGTACGCTCACACAGCAGTGAGTAGTGAACAAACACGCACACACACTCTGTGAACACACAATGTCCAGCCAATGCTGCGGTGCCGGGGAGCAGCTGGGGTTCGGTGCCTTGCTCAAGGGTCTCACCTCAGTCATGGTATTGAGGGTGGAGAGAGTGTTGGTTATTCACTCTTGGGGGCAGTTTGGCTATCTGGTGCAGTCACAACAACCTGGAGCTCAATCCTCTCAAAACAGTGGAGATGATCATAGGCTTCAGGAGAAAACCCACTGCACTCCCCTCACTTAGCATCATGGACAGCACTGTGGCTGCAGTGGCATTCGAGTTCCTGGGATCTGTCATCTCCCAGCACCTGAAGTGGGACACTCACATCAACTCCATTGTAAAAAAGGCCCAACAAAGGTTGTACTTCCTTTGCCAGCTGAGGAAGTTCAACCTGCCGCAGGAGCTGCTGAAACAGTTCTGCTCAGCCATCATCGAGTCTGTTCTGTGCACATCAATAACTGTGTGGTTTAGCTCAGCTACAAAATCAGACACCAGAAGATTACAGAGAACGGTTCAAACAGCTGAGAGGATTATTGGTTCTCCCCTGCCCACCTTTCAAGATGTCACGAATTTGGTCGGTGTCCCCATGGTCCGCTCACCACCAGATGTCACTCTCGCCCTATCTTACACGGACTGTTGCACTACACCCCGGACTACATTCCCCATCAGCCATTGTACTTCACCCGCGACCAATCAGCGGCGCTATAAAAGCCCCGGTCTTTCCCCTTCCAAACCACGGAGTATTGTGAGTTGTTGTTTTGTTCTATTGTTAGCGTTCCCGAGTTCCTAGTTCCTAGTGTTTTGTTTCTCCCGCCTGGTTATCTCGTTTCGTCTCATCGCCGCCTGCCTACTGACTCTCGCTCGTGTTTCCTGGTTATTCTCCTCGCCAAGCTCCTTACGGATTACGTTCGCCACGGATCGACCCTCGCCTGGTTTCTCGGACCTCTATTGTGTATCATCTTCGTTATACCTGCCTGCCATTGTTCGACCCTGCCTGTTCGACCATGTATCTGTCTCGTCCCTTAAATAAAAGCTCGCAGATGGATCCGCTCGCCTCTCGTTTCATTCACTCCATTACACAAGAACTGTATATATCCAGAGTGAGGAAAATGGCTCTGAAAATCACCTTGGATCCCTCACATCCAAGTCATCTCCAGTTTCTTCCCCCAGGCAATCTATCTTATGAACAGTTAAATGTTCGCCCCGTTGCGCAATAACCTTATATTTACTTGTTACCACCTACATCCTAGTACATCCCGGCATCCCATTCTTTTCTATTCCTTTCCTATCATCTATAGCACAAATGTATGTACAACTTATTTTATTTTTCAACTTATATTTCAATTTTTATCTATTTGTATTTACATATGTGTATTTTTTATTCTCATCTTATCTTTATTGTCTGTGTTATTGTCTCTGTGCACTGGAAGCCTGTGACACTAAAACAAATTCCTTGTATGCACTTGGCAATAAAGCTATTTCTAATTCTTATATTATGTGGACATATTGTTTAATTCAAATTTATGCTTTAAAAGTAGAGAATCATAGCAGTTTTCATCCATAGTCTGTTCATTTAAACGTCTGCGTTTAACTTCAAATGGCATCTTTAATAGTAATGACTTTATGAATTTCTTCACTGATGAAATAGATAACATCAGAAATACAACAACAAATGTAGATTCTACAAGAATTCTACAAGATTCTACAAGAAAAACTGCAGTTCTTTACAGCTATAGGACAAGAAGAGCTAAATAAACTTATCACTGCGTCCACCAACAACATGCCTATTAGATCCTGTACCCACTAAATTACTGAAAGAATTGTTACCTGTAGCTGAAGAACCGCTTCTCAATATTATTAACTCATCGTTATCTTTAGGTCGCATCCCAAAACCATTCAAGTTGGCGGTTATGAAGCCTCTTATTAAGAAACCACAACTAGACCCTAGTGAACTGGCAAATTACAGACCCATTTCTAATCTTCCGTTTATGTCTAAACTTTTAGAGAAAGTTGCATCTGCTCAACTTTGCTCTTTCTTGCAAAAAATGATATCTATGAAGAATTTCAGTCAGGTTTCAGGCCCCATCATAGCACAGAAACGGCACTTGTTAAAATCACTAATGACTTGCTTCTTGCATCCAACCAAGGCTGCATCTCATTGCTAGTTTTACTTGATCTTTGTGCTGCGTTCGACAGTATAGATTATGACATACTAATAGATCGACTACAAAACTATGCGGGTATCCAAGGACAGGTTTTAAGATGGTTTAGATCTCACCTGTCTGATCGCTACCACTTTGTTTATCTAAACAGGGAGTCCTCTCAATTATCACCAGTAAAGTATGGAATGCCACAAGGATCTGTCCTAGGTCCTCTGCTATTTTCAATATACATGCTGCCCCTTGGTAATATTATTAGAAAATACAGGATTAGTTTCCATTGTTATGCTGATGATACTCAGCTATATATCTCAACAAGACCAGATGAAACGTCTGAATTATTGAAGTTAAAAGAGTGTGTTAAAAATGTAGAAGATTTGATGACCAATAATTTTCTCCTATTAAATTCAGATAAGACAGAGATATTACTTATTGGACCAAAAAACAGTACACAGAATCTCTTGGCTTACGATCTACAACTAGACGGATGTACTGTTACTTCCACCACAGTCAAAAGTCTGGGTGTTATATTAGACAGCAACTTGTCTTTTGAAAATCATATTTCTCATGTTACAAAAACAGCATTCTTCCAACTCAGAAACACTGCCAAGCTACAAAACATGTTACCTGTTTCTGATGCAGAAAAGCTAGTTCACGCATTCATGACCTGGACTACTGTAATGCACTACTAGGTGTTTGTCCTGCATCTTCAATAAACAAGCTACAGATAGTTCAAAATACAGCTGCTAGAGTCCTTACCAGGTCAAGAAAATATGATCATATAACCCCAATTTTAAAGTCTATGCACTGGCTACCTATTAGGTTCCACATCAGCTACAAAATATTACTTCTTACCTATCATCTTTTTGGCCAAGCATTAAAATAATGCATCTCATAAACTTTTTCTGCAGTTATATCTGATCATATCTGATTGACATCCCATGGTAACTAGGAATTCATAAGCTCCAGTCTAGATCCAGAGCACTTAAGATGAGATGATGCCAACCCCTCAGAAGACTTCAGATGATGCCAACCCTGAAACAACATACAGCACTACCGAATTTTGCTACTAATTTATAGTGTTCTTTGTCTGTTTGATTACATCATTAATTGATCTTTACCATACATCTCTGCCATATGTACATCAACTTGACATAGTCACCACTAGTAAGCTACTACTAAATATATTTTAAAAACTTTAATTTGCTGTAAAGTTGCTTTGCAACTACATGTATCGTGAAAGGCTCTATACAAATAAATTTGAATTGATTTGAAAAATTAGAATATTTGATGACAGTATTCTATAAAAATTATTTGCATTCCGATTCTGGCATCAAAAGGCACAAAAATTGTTTTTTTTTTCTCTCTTACTCTGTTTCCTTCCACTTGTTACCAGTGTTTTTTTTGCCATCACTATGCACGCACAGCTTCAAGTGACGTAACTGTGCCTACTATGAAATTGGTCTATAGCCCTGGAATCTTGCAATCTTAGAGAGGCCATTTTTTTCTACTAATTTTTCTTTTTCATATTTTGCCAAGGATTTATGGCTGCCATGTTAAATATTTACAGTTAATTATTTCCACAATGGACATTGCTAATTTCACAGCCATATAACATTTTGGCTCCTCTATGTTGTGATTGTTTGGAACTTTTACTTGGAGGAAAATAGAGACCGACCTTCAGGAAGAATCTCACCTTTGACATTCACAATAAACTCTTTCTCCACTTGATAGTGTTCGGTTTTCACTTGACACAACCAGCGGCCAGCGGCCGACACTGTGATTTTCTCCACCCTGAATGTGGATGTCGTTTGATCATTTTCTGTCTGCGTGTCCACTGCCTGAGAAAAACAAAAGCAGTGGCATTTCATGAAGAACGCAGCAGATCAAAGCTCATGGCGATTCTCACTGAAACAGTGCAAGGGTTATTGAGATCGGACTCACATAGACAGTGGTTTTGTCCGGTTTGACCAGAGTTATTTCACCGTGTAAAGGAGCGGGCCGGCCTGACGCAGAGCAGTTGACGGTATACGGGGCGCCTGAGTTGAGCTCGATGTCTCTCAGACTGCTCATGATAACAGGTTTCATGTCTGTCAAAGAAATCACAAGCAGACAAGAATACAGCTCAGAGATCTCCCAGAAACACACCACACTTTATTTGAAATTAAATGATTTATTTTTTACCTGGTTTTTCACAGCGGGCTCCGTGTCTGCCCATGCACACACATCCTTTGAAGCGATTGCATTTCCCCCCTTCACACTCACATTTCTGTTTACAGTCTGCGCCGTAATAACCGGCCGGACAGGCTGAAATCACAAGAGCACAAAATCACATGCCTTCTCAATACATCTGACATATATTTCAATAAATAATCAGAACAAAAAAATATTAGATCAGATTAGAGCAATAGAATACAATTCACATTCTCTTTATTCAAAATTAAAAGAGTAACAAGCAATATATGAACAAAACATTTGTACAGTATTTATTTTCATTGCACACATTTCAGAACACATTGAGCGAAACTAGTCCACAGCAGCATTATTATAGACACAGTAAAATGAGGAATATTAAACGAAACTTCGTTCCTCCACAGGATTTCACCTCACCTTCGCTGCAGTTAAAGCCCCTCCATCCAGACGCACAGGAGCAGCCGTACGGCTCTCTGAGACAGAAGAGCAGAGAACGACACACTCCGTCCACGCAGCGCTCCTTACAGCTCCTGCTGAAGCGGCCCTCACCGCACGCTACACAACAAACACACAGCACACAAATACTAGCAGCGTCACAACAGCCTAACAGAGAATATAGACGCTGCCGTTGACCTGTCTTATTTTAAACATGTATTCAGAAACCTGAATATTTCACTGTTTTTAGTTCAGTTCAGTTTACTTCTATAGTCTTTGGTTTACTTTCACTTCAATGCTTTCTGGGCTGGAGAGTTTCCATAGCAAAATTAACATATTTCTAATCGTCACAAAGAATTTGGTTCTTCATGACATGAGCCCTAAAAACCTGCCGAAATAGGGTCTAAATCATTAACTGATCATGTAAATATTGAAGCTGAACATGGCCTCTATAATAAATGTGACCTCTGAGTATATGAGCGAAGAAATTGAGTGTTACCGGTTTCACAGGTGGGTCCTTTAAACCCCGGAGGACAGATGCATTCGCCCGTCACATCGTCACACACGCCTCCGTTAGCGCAGGACAGACACGATTTCGTACAATCAGCTCCCCAGAAACCAGCCTTACAGCCTGTTAACAGCATAACGTTACTCAAGATGAGCACACGTTCTGATAAAACAGTTACGCTTCTTTATCTCAGTGACAGAAAATCGTTAGTAATTATTTCAGAGGTGTTGAAAACATTGATCAGTATCTTAACAAATCATATAGATGAGCAAATCATTGAAAAGACTTGCTTAGAACAGATCAGAAGTGTGTTTTCAAGTCAATATTATGTGTTTTTATTTCAAGTGTTCAGACACCCGCAGGTGAATAATTCAGAAGACTGACCGCAGACACTCTTAATAAAGAATTATTGCGTTCAGCTCCAGGGAATGATTCTTTGTGTTCATTTATCACATATTTATTTCAATAAATAAATAAAGACATTCAATGAACACTCTTAAAAACAACATGAACATGACACAGTGAGAGATGCACATCCAACAGTTTAAAGCAGCCTAATCGCTCTGGAGATCCAGACAAATGTGTTAGGGATCTCAAATGCACACACTGTTAAAAAAAAAAAAGTTCCAAAAAGTTGTTTCAGCTTAAAATAGTTTGTTACCCTGCTGACTTAAAATTTTTAGTTTAGTCATCTTTAAATTTTAAGTTACTTAATGTTAATTTAAGTGACAACTGGAACTAAATAAAAAATTTTAATGCAACAGGGTAACAAACTATTTTAAGGTTAACTTTTTTTTTTTTTTTTTTTTACAGTGCAGATCACTAAACGAGTATTTAACCAACTTGACAGGCAGTAATAAAACATTTAAGGTGCAACTTACAGCGAGGGGTAGAGTTATTCATCTTTATGATCATGACATTTGTGATTTCATTTTACACATCACTGGAGAGTGTTTAGCGATCGAGGCGTTTGGCAAGAAACCATGAACTAAAGGACTTACTCCTGACGATCAGTCGAGTTATTGCTGAGCTGAATGGAGCTCCAGATATGTAACGGATTGCATATATTCCAGCATGACTCTGGGCTTTTGCATTGATTATGGTGTAATTAATCACGTCCTTAATTTCCTCTTTGGGCAACGAGTGTTCAAAATTTCCTGAAAATGAAAAAAACAATAGCTAGAACAACAAAAACTAAAATGTTACTGATATTCCTGATTTTTTTTTTTTTTTGCCAGAAAAACAAGGATTATGTGGTAAATGCTGAACACATGTAAATGCTATTTAAAAAAAATAGAAACCAACATAAGCCAAAGTAAATAGAGGCAAATAATCAATTATAATCATTAAAAAAAAGTTTAAAATCATTATAGTGCCAGTACAGAGACTTTAACTTCTCAAGGCACTTTACTATAAAGCAAGGCACAGATGTTTGTTTATATTGTTTATTGAGTGTTCAGAGTTCAACTTAATTCACACCGTTTTTATAGATGACCGTGTCCTCTGGTAAATGTGTCTTTCTCGAGTAAGAGATGTTAACGTCTTCACCTTCATTAACAGTGATCGTCAGAGAATCAGGGAGGAAAGCAGCTGAAGAAAAAGGAAACAGAGGTGCAGTGAATGCACAGGCTACACAAACACAAACAGTCTTTCCCTTCAAAGGAGCAGTCCATTTCCTTACCTTCATGAAGCATCTTGTAGGTGTAGATTTTACTTCTGTTAGCGTTTTTGACCTGGCAGTAAAAAGCGCCAAAGGTGTGATTACGGGACATCCACGTGACTTTAGCGGCAGAGTGGTGGTTTCTGTCCGGTTCAGCGCTCAGGATATGAGCTTCCTGATCGGGATACTCGTGGCCCAAACTCAGCGAACCGGTGCCAGAAACGGTCCAGTCGCCGCTCACACACAGGAGAGACGGCGAGTTCACAGAGGACACCACCGGGTCCGGATTGATCAGAGTCACATCTGAGATGTCAAGAGTACTGCCTGCAGAACAGACGAGAAACATGACTGGAATCATCATCATTTAGTGAATCGAACAGCCGCTCTGGTTTAGAACTGTCCTGTAAAACCTCTCATGCAACCTCCTCAACAAGCTCTTCTAGTGAGAGACAGCAACATCTCCACTCATATCTGTTAGCTTTACAAACCACCTGCATCTAACTCATCTCTGTACATTTATGAATGAATGAATGAATCTGGCCATTTATATAGTGCTTTCATTGCGTATTGCCATACACCCAAAGCGCTTTACAATCATATGGGGGGGATCTCTCCTCAACCACCACCAGTGTGCAACATCGACTTGGATGATGCGACGGCAGCCACGGGACAACGGCGCCAGTGCGCTTACCACACACCAGCTACAGGTGGAGAGGAGAGAGAGGGATAGAGCCAATTCATTGAATGGGAATTATTAGGAGGCCACGATTGACAAAGGCCATACACCCCTATACAACCCTACTCTTAACGAGAAGTGCCATGGGATTTTACATGACCACAGAGAGTCAGGACCTCAGTTTAACATCCGAAGGATGGTGCTTTTACAGTATAGTGTCCCCGTCACTATACCGGGGCGTTAGGACCCACATAGACCACAGCTTGAGTGCATCACCTGCTGGCCTCACCAACACCTCTTCCAACAGCAACCTAGTTTTCCCAGGAGGTCTCCCATCCAGATACTGACCAGGCTCAGCCCTGCTTAGCTTCAGTGGGCATTTTATTACAGTTTTTCACATTTGCTAAAACACTAAACCCCATTCTCTGAACTAAATTCTCAACAGTCTAAACCAATTTCTCAAATAAATCACTCTTTCTGCAAAACCTTAAACAAGTTTAGGCACTGTTTGCAGATCGCTTGCACTCTTTTTGCAAAACTCTAAACACATTCTCACGCACTAAGACACAATTTGCTCTGTGATGAACTTGTGGTGAAAAACCCTAAGCACAAAAAAGCGCAGGTTAAGCAGAACTACAACACGGCTGTCATCGTTTACACACAATAATACAAAATTCTTCACACTTGTTTGTAAATATTTCAATATACAAAATATAAGCCAGTTCAAAGTGCACAGATGGTACGGGTGCATCTGTCAATCTGAGTGGTACAGAAGAGTGAGAATACAAGGTGGAGGAAGAGGAGGACGAGGAAGAGCAAAACCAAGAACAATTTTTTTTATTTTTTCAGATGAAATTAGAGCTACTGTGATAGACCATGTTTTTGTGCATGGAGTAACAGAGGCAGCACAAAGAGCCTGATATAAGCAGATTGTCTGTGGCCACCAAAATTAGTTGGAATGTTTAAAAGAAGAATGAAAGAATTTTTTTTTTTTTTTTTTAACACTGTAATTTTTATACACTGTATTTTGGTCATTTTAAATATATTTTGGTGTGGAACTGCAAGGTTACCTCATGAGAAGGTAAGACATGATCCTTTTTTACAAGAATATATCTATCTGCATCTATATCTATATGCAGGTGCTGGTCATATAATCAGAATATTTTAAAAAAGTTGATTTCACTAATTCCATTCAAGAAGTGAAACTTGTATAATGTATACATTCATTCCACACAGACTGATATATTTCAAGTGTTTATTCCTTTTAATTTTGAGGATTATGACTGACAACTAATGAAAACCCCAAATTCAGTATCTCAAAAAATTAGAATATTACTTAAGACCAATACAAAGAAAGGATTTTTAGAAATCTTGGCCAACTGAAAAGTATGAACATGAAAAGTATGAGCATGTACAGCACTCAATACTTAGTTGGGGCTCCTTTTGCCTGAATTACTGCAGCAATGCGGCGTGGCATGGAGTCGATCAGTCTGTGGCACTGCTCAGGTGTTATGAGAGCCCAGGTTGCTCTGATAGTGGCCTTCAGCTCTTCTGCATTGTTGGGTCTGGCATATCGCATCTTCCTCTTCACAATACCCCATAGATTTTCTATGGGGTTAAGGTCAGGCGAGTTTGCTGGCCAATTAAGAACCGGGATACCATGGTCCTTAAACCAGGTACTGGTAGCTTTGGCACTGTGTGCAGGTGCCAAGTCCTGTTGGAAAATGAAATCTGCATCTCCATAAAGTTGGTCAGCAGCAGGAAGCATGAAGTGCTCTAAAATGTCCTGGTATACAGCTGCGTTGACCTTGGACCTTAGGAAACACAGTGGACCAACACCAGCAGATGACATGGCACCCCAAACCATCACTGACCGTGGAAACATTACACTGGACCTCAAGCAACGTGGATTCTGTGCCTCTCCTCTCTTCCTCCAGATTCTGGGACCCTGATTTCCAAAGAAAATGCAAAATTTACTTTCATCAGAGAACATAACTTTGGACCACTCAGCAGCAGTCCAGTCCTTTTTGTCTTTAGCCCAGGCGAGACGCTTCTGACGCCGTCTGTTGTTCAAGAGTGGCTTGACACGAGGAATGCGACCGCTGAAACCCATGTCTTGCATACGTCTGTGCGTAGTGGTTCTTGAAGCACTGACTCCAGCTGCAGTCCACTCTTTGTGAATCTCCCCTACATTTTTGAATGGGTTTTGTTTCACAATTCTCTCCAGGGTGCGGTTATCCCTATTGCTTGTACACTTTTTTCTACCACATCTTTTCCTTCCCTTCGCCTCTCTATTAATGTGCTTGGACACAGAGCTCTGTGAACAGCCAGCCTCTTTTGCAATGACCTTTTGTGTCTTGCCCTCCTTGTGCAAGGTGTCAATGGTCATCTTTTGGACAACTGTCAAATCAGCAGTCTTCCCCATGATTGTGTAGCCTACAGAACTAGACTGAGAGACCATTTAAAGGCCTTTGCAGGTGTTTTGAGTTAATTACCTGATTAGAGTGTGGCACCAGGTGTCTTCAATACTGAACCTTTTCACAATTCAAGATACTGAATTTGGGGTTTTCATTAATTGTCAGTTATAATCATCAAAATTAAAAGAAATAAACACTTGAAATATATCAGTCTGTGTGGAATGAATGTATGCATTATACAAGTTTCACTTCTTGAATGGAATTAGTGAAATAAATCAACTTTTTGAAGATATTCTAATTATATGACCAGCACCTGTATACACACCACACTTAGATGTGATTTCTTTGAGTGTGTGTATATTTATGTATCTTTTTTAAACATTCTTTTTTTGTAACTACATGCACTGGGCACTGTGTTCTCCATTTTTTTAACGATATGTAGTGTGTATAGTATTGACTAATGTGTGTATGATTAAAGTATGAAAAAAAAAACACCCTCCAACTTTTAAATTATTTAAACATATCATAAATGATACACTGCACATGGAATATTTAACATAAAGTTTAAAAAACAAAACCCACATCTTCTTAGATACCTGGAATATTTTTGGACCTATTATGAACGCTTTGACTCGTGCCTATGTAATTTAATATCCATTGTTTCCACACTGACCATTCATGTGCTGTCATTTGATTTCAGTTTTAATTTGTTAACACAAACTGGATTTGATGTATGTGTTTTCATATTTGCATACTGCTGCTTAATGTAGAATATTTGTATTGTTTTGGTTGTTGTTGTATTGTAAACGGATAAAAAAATAATTTAAAAAAGTGTGAAAACAAGACACGCTCTGATTGTGTAGTAAATGGGTGTGGTGTAGTAATTTTGGAAATACCGAAGAGTAAAGTAATCTGAAGGAATGTGTAAGAAAACATCCTAAGCAATGCTTTAACATTTTCATATGTGTGTGTGAGAGAGGGAGAGAAAGAGAGAGTGAGAGTGTAAAGGGTGTTGGGCTTTAAACAGGGAACCAAACAAAGCTGTCAAGATGAATGATGGCTTGTTTCTTATCGTTGGGTGTAGGAGAACAGCACTGGCTTGATATTATTGTTCTGCTTTAATGATTAGTGAGGGAACGGACAGAGGTGTCACCGTCTCAAACACACACACACACACACACACACACACACACACACACACACACACACACACACACAAACACACACACACCGTCTCTGGTAACACATCATTCAGCTACAGGCACATGGCAGTCCCACTTCATCACTGCATCATATTTAAGGATAAATCATTGAAGGTGTGCTGCTCTAATTGTATTTTTTTTTCTGCTGCTTCCTTCTCTGCCACCATCAACAAAAGATTTGGCATAAATCTTTTCATGCTAGTTTTCTAAGCATGTTCCTCATAAATGCCTCATGCGTCGGGTCAGGCTGACTCTCTTGCTTTGTTTAATATGTTCCGATTTCTGGTGATGGGAATATGTTTGCCCAAAAGGGAGTGAAGAGTGGGCAGAATGAAGTGGGGCGTGGATCTGTGAGTTAAGAGTCGAGGGAAGGAAGGTCAGAACGAAACGCTCAGCGGCTGAAACTCAAGCTCCTGCTTTAAGGGGATTACTGAATCTAACCCACATTATTCTAGTTTATTTATTGAAGCTGGAGCCAGCAGAGTACTAAATCACTATATTGTCCACTGTGCATTTTTATAGTATCATGACCGGGTTCTGGCTTCTTATACAGAAACTCAACACAAAAGGTTATTTATTATTATTATTGGACACGGGCCATGTAGAGTGCAAGAAACGACCAAAAAAATTTTGTAGGTGGTTACAACACACACACACACACACACGTTGTGTTTCCATGTTTTATGGGGACATTCCATAGGCGTAATGGTTTTTATACTGTACAAACCGTATTTTCTATCGCCCTACACCTACCCTACACCTAAACCTAGCCCTCACAGGAGACTGTGCACACTTTTACCTTCTTAAAAAAAAAACTCATTCTGCATGATTTATAAGCCTGTTTCCTCATGGGGACCTCACAAATGTCCCCACAAGGTCAAAATTTACTGGTATTACTATCCTTGTGGGGACATTTTGTCCCCATAACGTGATAAATAGCAGGTGTGTGTACACACACACACACACACACACACACACACTTTTGGGGTTAAGAGCACCCCAAACATCTTAAGGACCAGTGAGCAGTGCAATAAGGAAAAGTGTATAAAATCCACTTTCCAGTCCACTTATTTGGAAAAATGTAAAATAATGTCAGACCATCTTACTTAAAATAATATATCAGTAATTTAAACAATGTATAATGACTTCTAATTAAAAAAGTTTAAACAAAGCATAACCTGCATAATTCTCTGTCCTGGACATATTTAGCTACACATAATGCATAATAAGTGAACCATAATAACCTGGTAAAATAAATTTGGATGTTATCAGAAGTATTTTTGGCTGTTGTTACATGAGACTTTGTTTCATCTTAAAGCTCCTTCACGCGCCGTCAGAACCAGTAGACAAACCACACGCACGTCCAGCGTCCCGTTAACCGGAGAAACAACGAATGAAAACACGGCGTTACCTGTGATCAAGCAGCCAATCAGACACAGCGTGACGGAGGGGGACAGGTGCCTCATGGTCCCCGTGCAGCTCAGCCGACGCCGGCCGGTTCGTCCACATCCACAGAGAAGAGCTTCCAGTCTCAGAGACCGATGGTCTGTCAGAAAGTCCAGTCCGCACACATCCCTCGATTCGGACACAAATGAACTCTCCCTTTCTTTTCCTCCCCGCGTCTCCACCCTCTCGTCTGCCCGTCCAGGCACAGGGAGTTGAAGTTCCTTTTTCCTGTTTCCTCTCTCTGTGCTGTGAGGATGGGAAAGGCTGCAGCTTAAACAATCGCATGTCATTAATTGCAGCTCCTGAAGGGAGGCTCCCACTTTGAGTCGAGAGAGATATTCCGCAGCAGCCTTCCTGAGAGAATCAATCAAACCTCTTAATCGGACACGTTTCAGTGTGCTGATTTTGATCGTGACCAACGAAACATTACAAGTTGAGCACATGTCTGTTTACTTAAATTATCATTGTATATACATATTTTGAAGGATTGATGAAATGCACTGACAGACTCGGAGGCCTTGGTCTGCATCACTATCGGCATCTCGATAGCTGACATCAGAACATGCTGGAGAACTTGAGCAGCAGCATGTCGCCTTATTATTTCAGAATCCAAATGAACGGCATGCGTTGTGCTTGGGTTTCCACGCTCACGCTGTAGAAGAAAACAAGGAATGGACAGACGGCATACAACAAAATCTCCTTTAAAACACGTTTCACTGGTGAGAACAAATAAGGTGAAACACAAAAAGGATGTGCCCAACAGGCAAGTGAAGTTTGCAAACACTGAGACGAAGTAATGGGCTCTGTAGGGCAGAAGAGGAACAAGAACAGATTTATAACAGTGGTTTATAAGAAATCAACAAATACACTTTAGGTGTATCTTCCAGCTTTGGCTAATGAAAATGATGTGCTGTTTCTCCAGTTTCTCCGGTTTTGTATTGTCCTGTCAGTAGTGTAGAGTAACAACCTGTGATTGGAAAACTTTCTTTGTGACTAGTCTCAAAATGTGGCTACAAAAACTCCAAAATGACAGCATTGTGAAAAGTTTTTGTCACTGGTGAGCAATTTTGAGGATGTTTTCAAAAACAATTCCATGCATAGCCATTAATCTATGAACTTAAATCAAGTCAATCAGTTGGTGTTTCCACCCTTTGTCCAGTGTACTGTACACCTGTGCACTTTTTTCTGTTCTTTTTTTTTTTTTTTTTAAAGTTTGCAGATGGGTTGTTCTAAGTTTTTTGAGAATCCAGTTCTTTTATGGATCTTGACTAAAGTCCGAACTCTTCCTGAAATCCCAGATTGTCTCTGTGTAGATCAAACCATTTGGTGGGATACAACAAGATTGGCAAAAGAAATGTTTATACATATATATATAAAAAACATCATTCTTACCCATGAATAATCATTACAAAGTCATGAGTTTGTTTTATTGACAAGGTAAAACAATGATAGAACTATTTCAGCTCTGGCCACTTACCCACATGTGGTAGGAAAAATATTCTCACAGCCCTTTGACTGCAGGCAGGAACAGCTTAAGGAATGAATGTTTAGACAGAGCTTAGTTTTTCTTCCTCTGTGTGTGTGTGTGTGTGTGTGTGTGTGTGTGTCACAGCTGAAGCTCATTACTCTTTTAGAAAGCGTTTTAATTATGCAGATCACACACATCCATCTTATCAGTGTCTAACGGGGAGCAGCATCTGTTCAGTGGTAAGAACCTAGAAGATGACCTGTGAGCACAGAGGAAATGATGAAGGAGGATTCTTTAAGCTCTATGAGGTCAGTCGCTGAAGCAGGGTGGACTTCCTCTCTGTGGTTGCACACCCAGAACGGGCTCAGAGCCAGACCTGGGCAGAGATTCACACTCGCTGATCAAGGCAACTGCCTGCATAAACTACAGATTTCAGAAACTGCAGTTTGACTCAAATAGTGAGTTTCTAACTCAAACGCTTTATTGGAACATGATTTATTCCTACTTGAGAAAAAAATTCACAGTACAGCATCTCCCAGCTCCTGGAAACACCTCCAAAAGACTAACCTCAATCTCATTCAAGTATCACACACAATATTAGAGCTACTGTGTGTTCATTCTGGACCATATATTCTTCTGTTGACTAGCACATAAGTCTGTCCACACACACACACACACACAGTTTTCCATGTTTTATGTCTTTATTCCATAGGAATAAATGTTTTTTCTACTGTATAAACTGTACTTTCTATCCCCTTACTCTAACCCTACACCCCACACAAAACTACAGGTATTTTTACATTCTCAAAACTTCATACTGTGTAATTTATAAGTTTGTTTCCTCATGGTCAAAATTTACTGCTATTACTATACTTATTGGGGATATTTGGTCCTCATAATGTAGGGAATACCAAATACACACACATTTTTTTTTTTTTTTATTAAGTGGGGATTTTCTGGTTTTAGACAGAGATAATGTTCTATCCCCTATTCCTAAACTTCACAGAAATCATTTTGTGTTTTCACATACTAAATAATGCTTTAATTAGCATGTTTATTAACCAGTTTTTTTCTTGTGGGAAGTGTAGTTACTCATAGAAATGGTTGAATGGACACTGCAGCAACAGTTACCAGCTAGAAATCAGACAACAGAATATATTTCCATCTTCCTGCTATTAATCTAAGATTCCTGCATTCACAGTTACAGTAAACGCCTCACCTATCGTCACAAAGCTCAGCTTCCTCTCGGGTAACATGACAGCTTTCACTGTAAACATACACTGCAGTGATGCTCAACTCACAATGAACAACACGAGGAATAAAATCAGTCTTTTACTGCGGAAAAACAAAATCACATGAATTACACACCAGCGTAATTATTTAGCTCTACAGACGGACTAACATTCAGACATGCCTCAAATCTCATGATAACAAGACTGATACACCTGAGATTAGGAAATGTGGATCATATTCTAGAATACAATCACACAAAGTCATCTTTAGAATGCTGAAGGCAGGGCTCATCTTGGGCAGGAAGTGAGTTCCAAGTTGCTGCAGACAGGAAGTGCTCCCCCTCCTCAGTTTCTCGTTCCCTGTAGGGTATCAACTAGTATCTTATTGTACTCTAGCAGTTGTTTGTTGACGTTCTTCATCACTGGGCGGTAATCGCTCTCTACACCTTTGGAGGCGATGACTGCACAACAGAGTTAAGGAGGGTTACACATCAACTGTATGAACACTTCTGATTAGAACTTCTCATAGAAATCCATACACGGTAAAAGGATACATTCTTTCATCACAAAGTTGTTCTGTTCAAGATGTTGCCACTTCCTCTCCATATTGGTCAGCTAGATAGTGAACAGACAGCAAAACATCAAATCACAAACACACCTGAAAAAAAACTTTACATGACACCAAAAAGCAGCTCATTGTGAGAAAGCGGCACTCCCGTTCAGCTCTTACTGCTCTTCTACATGCAGACAACAGCTTCAGTCTCAAAAGTCAAATTTATTTGTATAGTGCTTTTCACAATATACATTGCTTCAAAGCAGCTTTACAGAAAGTCGTACTGTTAGGTCTATGAGTGTTTTCACATATAGTTTATTTTAAAAGAACCAACCCAGCCGAAAGGAACCAGAAAGGGTCACCCCAGTTCACAGTATAGTGCAGTGGTTCCTAACCTTTTTTTCCTCTAGGTCCCCCCACATACATATATATGTATGTATGTATGTGTACGTTATACTAATAATATTACACGTTTTAGAAATGCACCACATTTGATAGTACCTTGAGTTGAGAGTGGCAGGAGCTTGAGTTGGGATGCAGATGTACATTTATTGTCATTATCAAAAACAGCACCTGTTTCTGTGAGTGGTCTATCTGTGAAAATTATAACAGCCTCATTTTTCATAAATTTGTAGATCATGATAACGACAGGTACAGCACCTTACTACCATGGTAAAAATTAGTCTAACTATATGGTTTCCAGAATATTTGCAGTAACTTGAAGCCATTCTGTATAAGTAGGCTACAAATAGCCTACAAATGCACAACAAACAACTGATACGACTTTATAACAAAAAAACTATGATTATATTCCATTACTTCTTTAATATACATTATTTAGTACGTTATTAATATAATAAAATTTAATATGAATATTCTACTTTTCTGCCACAATACCATGGTAACTGTCAATGTTACTACAGTAAAACCATGGTAAATGTTAATGATTTGTAGACTGAAAAGGCTTCTAACTGGATCGTTGTTGCACAGGTGTTTCTGTTGTTGAGAATGATCCAGCCATGGGCGTAGCTAGACCCCATATACTGGGGCACGAAGACAAACTGGCCCATGCGTGCAGAAATCCATGCCCACGCGCGTCTGTGTATTTAACGGCAACCGCGACTCACACGACGCGCTGGTACGCACCTGTACATCGTAACATCACGTTTATCTCAGGTCTCAGACATCAGATGAAAAGCATTAAATCCCAGGAAAATCTGTCAAATCTATGCCCATTGCAGCAAAATAAACACTTTTTTGGTGTTCTGTAGAAATGTCTTTTGAAATTAATTTTTATTTATATGAAAAAGTGATGTGAGTAAGGGGGGGGGCTGTGCCCAGGTAGAGCTTTAGGTCTAGCAACGCCCCTGCATCCAGCTCTGATTTATTTGGCTTTAAAGTAGTTTAAATTGCATACCTCTGTGATTTGTACTGGACAGGGGTGTCACTAGGGGTAATCATTCGGGGCTCGAGCCCCGAATATTTTTGTATGGCTCTATGATTTCTGAGGAATTCACAGAATTTCTGAAAGTTTGAATGAATTAATCAAAGGCTGGTCATTACACTTCAATGAAGTCACGATATGGACTAGTATCAGTAAATTTGAAGCCTCAAAATACCATTTGAATATGAATCCTGCATGTTCTGCTTGTCTCATTATGAATGAATGGTGCAGACGCTCGGTTTCCACACATACTGAAGCGTGCGTGCCGCTTGCAGTGATTTCATCGTCTGCCATAAAAAATGCATGAACAACATCTTCAGAACTGCTCTGGGAGTACTTTGTGAATAGTTCACTATTTCATTTAAGTAAAACTAGGGTACTTACAGAAATTTAAAGGTATTCACAGCAACCCATCAAAATAAAAGTTCGGTTTAGCCTGCAGAAATTGTGCCAGAAATAAATTACTATCATTCAGTAGAATGTATGTACCTACAGTATTAATCCTAATACTACTGCTATTAAAAAGATAATAAAACTTTGTTACACAATATTTCTTCCATCGTTTACATTTTTAATAGTACATCCCCTGTATTTGCCGAAAATAAAATTTAATTTTCACTCATTAAAAGATAAATTAATATTGTATGCCATTCTTTGATAACCAGAAAAATGTAAATACACAACACAGAATTTCATAAGGCTGTTGTAGAAATAAATAAAAGTTGGGTTATGCATTCAAATAAATAGACATGCTAAAACAAATCTGGTAACAATAAAACATAGGGTGAGAAAAGAAAACATTTCATAGGGCCCTAAACATAACTTAACTTTTAAAACATTGACATTAAACTGTATAAGTTTCATTGTTTTAATTAATTAGACATGTTTTTTGATTAATAAAATTAAATTTAACCATTAAAAAGGAGTACAGAAAAATGAAAACAAACAAACAAAAAAAGATATTGAAAAAAAATAAAACAAAAAAAGGGGGCCCTATTTTTGCATGCAAATATATATTTGTTACAGTTGTAAATACATTTTCAAATGTATTATTTTATTTGTGTAATGTATTTTTGTAAAGTTATAATTTTGTTATAATACTTGTTTGCTATTTGCAGTGATTACTATTTACTTTTTCATAGTGTAACAACATTTTGTGCCACTGCTTTGACAAAGTATCTGTCAAATGAGCTAAAATCGAAAGCACAATATAACTTTGCTCACACAATCAGTTCATGAGTTTTTTCAGAGTATCAGAAGAGGGGTGAGTCAGGTCATCAACCTTTTTTTTTTTTTTTTTTTTTCAGTTTGCACACTGACTATGGGTTAACTTGGAGCTCATTTTTTTCTCCTGTGTCTAACGAGATCTTATGCAAGTATGATGTGAGCTCCCATCCACCCCCACTAGCCCCTGATGTTTTGGCACCAGCCCCGGATGTTTTCAAATCCTAAAAACGCCCCTGGTACTGGAGAACTCTGCGCTGAACTCCAACGCGATCACTAGATCTAACAGCGCTGTCTCATGATCGCAATTGATCAGTGTAGTAAATACAATTCGCTGTAGCTCACACTGCGCTCTCCTGAGCTGATAAAAAAAAATCAGTGCGATGCGCGGTTTCAAACGAGAAGCGCTATTTAGTTTCGCTTTTGGCGCGTTCTGCATTTAATGTGAATATTATCACGCACAACAGGATGCTTATCAGTTAAGCGGCTTTCACACCAAACGCGGAAAGCGCTGCGCTGCGAAAGGCACTGTACTTGTACAGAACTTGGCACTAACCATGGCTGCCATCGGCATAACACCATGTTTACACTGGACGCGACAAAGCGACCGTTGCAAATCATTTGAACTTTGTGTGAGTGTAACAGGGTAAAAAAGGAATTTATCATGAATTGTGCAAAAAATGGCTGTTGTAATTGTAAAAAATGCTCATTGTTTATTGTTAATACACCTGGAAAAGAACGTTTTGGAGACACCTACAGGCAGTGAGAAATAACAGGTAGTTACGTCAGCCATTTTCTCTTCAGTTCAAGACGAGCTATTGAGATGAATGGCAGGTAAAATGTCTCTCCGGTTACATGTCTCAGATTGCTGAATTATTTAGTTTATTTTCTTTTAAAATCAAATATATTCATCTAGAAATGTATCTAAAACTCTTTTACTTGATATTGGAGCGATATGAAGATCGCAACTGATGAGTAATTGCTTCATGTATTTTACATGTGACTGAGCACATCAGTCACATGGGAAATCAGAACCAACACATCTGAAGCTGAATTGAGTGTGTATGCAGACATGAGTGTGTCTCTCACCTCAACATGGGTCTCGTTCTCTTGTAACTGGTTCTTAAGAGACTCGTACTCCTCGTTCATTTTCTGTATCATCTTCTTGAAGGTGTCCTTCCTCTGAGTGAGTGTGACTCGATCTTCCTGCAGTCTCTGATGGGAAAAACGGACTGTCAACTAGAAGAGTGAATGAACTAGTCACATTTTTATATATGGATTATTATAGGGGTTAATATAATTTATGGTGTAGGCTACAAACACTGTGATTATGTATTGTTTATCGTTGTCATTGTTCTTTACTTTCACGGTTCGTACGAGGTGCTTAAAGTACATGAATTTGACGTTTTGAATTTAAGGCCTGGAAGACCCTTGAAAATAGCAATATTCCTGAAGAGGTACTTGAAAAGTGTTCGAGTTATTGAAAGGCAATGCATCTATGAAATAAGTGTTTAATCTTTTCAGTAAGCACGTCTTTTTATGCAAAATTCATGCAATTAAAAAAACATACTTTTTTTTGCTTATTTCAGTTAATGTCAAGCTAAGCCAGTAGTAGTACTGACAGTGTCGTGTAAACATGGCTAAAGACGCGACAAAAGGAACAGATGGACCGAATCAAAGAAGTGAGTCATTTACACTGGAACCGCTCCGACTGATTCAAACTCGTGACTTCGATCATTCATTTCAAGCGATTCACTAACAAAAACCAAATCGGAGCGGTTCATGAATAATTTTGTGAATCAAAGATTCGCAATCCGCGCTCCGAGTCCTGATCTGAAACTTCTGAGTTGATTCATGGATCATTTTGCGAATGAATGATTCAGCAAGGAATAGAGCTGCAGCGATTCGTCGACGCCATCGATTACGTCGATTATGAAAATACGTTGACCGGCATGGAATGCGTTGATGCGTCGCACCTTTAGCCACGCCCATTGTGTGAGCCTGCAGTTATTTCTACTTAAGACTAGGGGTGTTCGGTTCCAGGTTTTTCAGAGTCGACTCCGACTGCCGGCTCCCACCATAGGAGTTAATGGAATCGACTCCTCGACTCCATTTAGCGTGACTGTCCAAATTCAGCGGTGACGTCACCTTTAAATGAGCTATTAAAGTCACAGAAAAACAGCCGCAGTGGAATATTATTTCAGAATTAAATATGAAAGATGATGAATTCGTCACATTATAATGGTCAGGGGATGGAGCTAAACACAAATTCTTGTTGATTATGTGAGTTTTTAAAGACTTAAAGTTAGTTTAATGACTGAATAGCCTATATGGAAAACCAAATGTAGCCTATTATTGACTGCATTAAACAGGCTAACACTGCATAACAAAACATCAATTATACAAAGCTGTCACATAAGCATGTATAGTTACAAACCAAATTTACTATTGCACACCTGTTTCACACATACTCCGTTCGCGGTGTTTTGTTTCCCGTGCCCCTGTTGAGCATTCACACGATGAGTTCTGAGCGGTGCGTGCGGTATATATGCAGCATTGCAGCGAGTCTTTTTTTGCTGTGCTGAACACGCTGAATTAAAGTGAAAGGGCATTGTTCACAGTAAAAATGTACACGGATTGATACAAAACGTATGCATTTTATATGCCATAAATGCATACAATTAAAGTAGTTTTAGCTAGGAGTAAAGCAAGGGAAAGTACCCTACACACTTTTAGATAAACATGGTCTGTCAATGGTACCTAAGTTTTAGTTTACAATTGTGATAGCCTACTACTTTTTAACGTAAGAAAAGTGGACTGTAGGCTGTGTTTACACGTTTGGCCACTTCGAATTTCGAATTTGAAATCAAAATAATGGTGGTAAACAGCCGCGGATCATAGCGCTCTACAAACGCATCTTGTGTGAGTAAGACACTGAGCCTGTGCACCTGCTTCTGCACCACATAGGCTATGAATGGCACACAGACTGCACTGCAAACGGACCCTCGCTTCATTTCGTTTACTCTTTGCTTATATACAGCACTCAACTGCCATGCACACATGTATATAAGGATCTGAGAATCAGTGAAGACATCCGCGTTTTCGGATTCGATGCCGAGAGTCGAGGAATCGACTGTTTTGGAGTCGACTCCCCATCCCTACTTAAGACTGTTTTTCTGCCATGTTTAAAGGGGTCATTGAATGCATATTTTCCACAAGTTGATATGATTCTTTAGGGTCTTAATGAAAAGTCTCTAATATACTTTGATTCAAAATTTTCAATGGTTTTGTAAAACAACACCCTTTTTACCTTGCCAAAATGAGCTCTGCAAAAATCATCTCATTCTAAGGGGTTGTTCCTTTAAATGCAAATGAGCTCTGCTCACCCCGCCCCTCTCTTCTCTCTGTGGAAAGACGATCTTGTTTACATTAGCCCCATTTAGCCGCTAAACTTCCTAACTACCACGTTATAAGGAAAGGCGATCACAAAGATTCATAAAAAAACGCTTATACTCACTTCTGCTGTAAGTGAAGCTGGATCACGAATGATTTGCGCGAACATAGACGGATATATGTAGATCGGGAGGCGCATTCCCTTCACAAACAAACGTAATCTGCATCTTCAGCGGCTCAGATGTCGGGAGTAAATGACGACCACTATGTTCATTATTACATCCAGCAACACAACACCTCAATCGCTCAATCGGAGATATTCTTGTCTAACTTACATCCCTGCTCTGGCATCAAAACATGGAAAGTTACTGGACTGTGACAGCTGGTCTCAGGTAAGAGCTCATGTCAATCAACTATGGTGGGAGTGTCCTCTGTTGGTGTGACGCCACACCGACAGGCATCTGAGAACGGCTCGATTTGAAAAAGGGGATATTATTTTTACAGATTAATTAAAAACCACTGCATGGATTTTTATCATTATAGGGTAGATGTGTACATACACTGCCAACACACATTAATGTTCAAACAACATGAAAAAGTAAACTTAGCATCCGATGACCCCTTTAATACAAAACAAGATGCTAGGCTAGTATGGCAACATCACTTCATAGAGTTGCGTTCATAGAGCACTTTATTATTATACGACCGTCAGAACCGCATATACATAGCTGAACTGTGTGATGGATTGGGCAAGCCTCGTCATTTATTTAAAAACGGGCTGTCAACCATGATAAAAGTTCCCGGTGTTATGACGTCATTTTTTATTCTGTCGCTCTAGTGTCCTGAATGCGATTGTGACTTCAGCTGTTTATTTGAGCCCGGTCTCATGAAAATGCATATAAATAGTATGCCAAATAAAAACAAAAACTCTCTAATCCTGCCCATCGCGTAGCATATACACGCCAAAGCCAATTTTTGCGTATCAACACCATGTGTTTTTTGTTTTTATTTTGTGTACTATTTATAGGCACTTTCATGAAATCGGGTTGGTTGGTTCATTCATACAGAAATGTATTCAAGCAGATGTTTTAATCTGCTGAATAAATAAAACATTTCAAGTCTCCCACCTGTAAGCAACTGCTGTCAGTCCCAAAAAGTAACTTTGAATGCAGACATATTGTGCATTTCTATTGATTGTATTGTAACACTGCCCTATAATTCTTTTTCTTTTTCTTTCTTTCTATTATTTTTTTATTATTATTATTATTTTTTTTTTTTTTGCAGTTCTAGCAAGGAATCATTATTCAGATTGGGACTTCAGAGAACGACTCATATATTATTTCGGGACTTCGGTGAGGGTTCGCGTTTTGGAGTGATTGCACGTATCTTTTTTTCTTATTTTTTTATTAAACAGTAGAAAACATCAAACCAGTAAGTCAGTACAGTTACAGAAACAAAACAATGAAAAAACAACCATGTTTTATTTTGTATAACTACAGTTTTACTACAAATACCCTAACCCAAACCATAGTTAATTTGTGGCTACCATGGTTTAACTATAGTAACCATATGTTTTTTTTTAAATAAATAAAATAAAGTTTTTTTTATTATATTTTAAATTGGTATCACACCTATTGCTGCCAGAATAACGGTCCATTTTTAATGTTATACGTTTTATTTCTCTTTCTCTTTTTAAGTTCACATCATCACCTCTTTATTTTTTGCTTTATTTTGCATTTTGTTATATCAGTATATTTTTATTTATCTATATATGTTTTTTTTAGAATTTGAAAGAAAAAACATTGTTTGATAAGTGAGGTCCTTGAAAAATAATAAAAAAGGAGCCCTTAAAGTCCTTGAAAGTCTTGGGATTTCATTTTACAGTATCTGTGTGAATCCTGTAGTTTGTATGTCAGTGTAGCTGTATTCAGCAGTGTTTAGTACAGATCACGAGTGAAATAAGTGACTGTCAGACGTTCAAAAAATGGAAAATTTTGGAAGCCTGTTTATCAGGAGCATCTGTAATCTTAACAGCCCAATAGTTTGGTGTTTTAAGAACAACATTCTTATGAATATGACTGCGGACACAAAGCATGGCAAGAATTCATCAGAGAAGAAGAACAGCGCTAAAACTTTAACCAGATGCCAGTGCTAAAATGTAAAAAAAATATAAATAAATAAATAAATAAATAAAAAATGGTGTCATGAGCATAAAACCTGGACTGCTGGAGCACCAAGATGAACTTAAACATCTGCCAGACAAATCGCCTGACTAAATATGATCAATCCACTGTGGACAGTTTGGCAGAGAACAGTGAGAAGCAGATTCTCTCCTCGTACATCTCTGAAATACTGGCAGATGGTCTGATCTTAGAAGACTAATAATTTTACAGCTCACCTCAGAGACATACATCAGCAGTTTATCACAAACATTTCCGTGCTTCACATGGCTTAAACACTGAAGGTACTGGCTGCACTGAAGGTTAGGGTTAAGTAATGCTTGGTGTTTTAATCCACAAATTAATATTTCAGAGTGAACAGAACTCGTTATTAAACTACGCTCTTAAAAGGTGCTTCGAAGGTTCTTCACAGTGATGCCATAGAAGAAACATTTTTGGTTCCACAAAGAACCATTTGGTCAAAAGTTCTTTATAGAACCATCTCTTTCTTACCTTTTTATAATCTGAAGAACCTTCTTTTGCCACAAAGAACCTTTTGTGAAACAAAAAGATTCTTCAGATGTTAAAAGTTCTTTATGGAACCATTTAAACAAAAAGGTTCTTCTATGGCATTGTGAAGCCCCTTTATTTTTAAGAGCGTAACAGAGCTGCTGAATGTCTAACTGGTGGATTCCTTACCTTCTTCCGCTCCTCTCCAGCAGCTCTCAGAGCGTCTAGATCTCTGTATGTGTGTAGCTCTTGCGTCATGAGTTTGAGCTGATCTCTCAGAGTTTGCAGCTCTGTGGTCACTTTGCCTTCCAACTGCTCCACTTTCAGCAGATCCTGCTGTAGACGCTCACTCTCTGCATGCATAAACACACCATACAAACATGCATTACAATGCATCAACCAGACCATCAGTATTTCAAATACAGAGCTGTATTTGGACTGTGCAGAGCTGCCATTTATCCTACAGGTGTCACTACAAACACACACTGAGTCACCTTTATTTACTCTCTAAGCACTATACAAAAGACAGATTGTTTTGCAGCCTCACAGTAACACACAGGAAAATGACAGAATCAGTGATGCAAACTTCATTAAATGAGACAAATCCAAATCAGCTGTAAAACAGCTCTACAGAAGACGATAGTGTCATTATTCAGATCGATTCAGTTTAGCTGTTTTTAACAACTGTGTTCAGTTCAGCTACAAGCAGCTCTTCTGAGGACAATGGTGTCACTGAAGTGACAGCAAACACCATGAAGCTTTAACCATTAGGTGTCTTTTAGCATGGAGACTTTGGCTAATCTTCATGATAATATTTGCGCCACATGTGTAACTACTGTGTGCTGCTTGTGAGAAGAGCATGAGAGCAGGAAGCAGTACAGGGTTCAGAGGTCTTGATCCATTACCTTTGGAAACAATCACGAGTACATTTGGCTACTCCGTTACAAAGATTCATGACACTTGAACCTGCTCCGCTGCAGATGCACAGAGCTACAAGAAACAGGATGTGCCTGCTGGTTAGCGTGATGTGCAGAAACACTGAAACTGACCCGCTGAAATGCCCGTCCTCAGGGACACTGAGCCCTAATCTGTGTTTGCTGCCCGTCCCACCAGGAGACCTGCTGATCTGAGTGCTGGACATGGGAGGTATTGGGAGGTATTGGAAGGTACTCGGAGGTATTGAGTGGGTGGGGTGGGGGTGCAATGTACAGGAAGGAAGTGGAACAGGGCCGCTTCCCTCTGATAGGCAGAAGGCCCAGCTCACTGTTTGGAGAGAGACTGTGTGTGTGACAGTCAAAAAACCTTGTCAGCACTTCTGAGCATTCTGAACTGTTTCCTTCTCTAGGGGTCGTTTCACCAGTGCTCCAATCTGACCATCAACACACACACACACACACACACACGCACGTTTGTTTTTGTGAATTGTGGGGACTTTCCATAGACTTCTATAGCTTTTATACTGACCAAACGATACTGTTTATCCCCTCACCCAACCCTAACCCTAAACCTACCCCTTACAGAAAACCTGTTTGCATTGTCACTTTTTTAGATAATTTTTTTTAGATCATTAAGATCATTTACTAATTTTAATCATTGTTTTACATTTGGTCCCCACAATGTAGCAAATACAAGTACACACACACACAGAGGCTTCATGGTTTTTCTACTGTACGTTTTCTATTTTTCGAATTGTGTTTTTCATCCCCTTAGCCTAAAAACACTCAAAAAACACTGTTTAGTATGTTTTTAAACCCTTTAGTTTACAAGGACAAAGGAAACGTAAACCTCACATAATATGTCATAATACACATTTGTGTCCTCATAAACCATATATACCAGAACACACAGATACACACTCACACACTTCACATATTTCTGCAGCTGCTTTAACCTCTGGGATGAAAGCAGGGGTTTGAATTACTGGAAATATTTCTCCATGAGCAGCAGTCATTATACAGATCACTGCATGTTTATTAATGTTGTACTTTATGATTAACAGTTAAAGTTCTTACTTCTCGCAAATATGGCCTCCCTCTCTCTCTCTCCCTCTCACACACACACACAGCAATTGTCTTCAAAATCAGTGCTTCTGCTGGGCTGTGAATATGAAATGATACAAGATCGACAAACGGAGACAAACAATGTCTGACTACTAGGAAAAGAGACACTCAGAGGAAGCTGTGTGGTGTGTTTCTCAATGGCTCTGAGGAGATAAGACAACCAATTAGAGGAGAATGTCTTACACAAAAGAAGGAAAGACTTCACTGACCAGCAGCTCACACCTTAATAAATGACAGGGAGAGAACGAGAGGATGATCTTTAGCTGTTAATGCTGTCGATTTCACACAGTCTGACCTGATTGTCTTTCCTCATATTGGCCATTCTGTCTTCATGGGTTGGTCACATAAGGATCATCAGAGTTATACAGATATGAAATCACCTGCAGACAGCAGTGAGAGATGGACTGGGCTGGAGATAGATAGAGAGAGACCAACCTGAGGAAAGACCTTTTGCGGTGCTTTGAGACTTCTGCATCTCTGTCTCTTTGAAGCTCAGATCTTCCTGCATGGACCTGAGCTCTTGAGCAGTGACTGCTGACAGCTGCTGCAGACGACTGATGTTCTGGAGAGAAACACCACACAGTGCTTGAAAATGACATCTTTGCTGCATTAAAGAGTGTAAAACAGCTGGTCGAGTCTGGACTGATGTGAGATCAGATGTGCTGTACCCTGCTGGAGTGCTCCAGTAAAGCCACGATGCTGCTCTGTGCGTCTCTGATCAGCTGCTGCTCCTGAGATTTATTTTCCTCAAATGTGTTCAAATATGCTGTAAGAATACACATGATCTGCTCATCAATAGTCTCGTTTAGACTAAAGCTGTCTAAACCAGGGCCCGCGGGCCAAAGTTGGCCATTGACAACCTTTGATTTGGCCCTGTCGTTTCATACAGAAATAATAATAAAATATTAATAATATTAACAAAAATAAATTTTAAAAAAACATGCCATTAAAGCATATCTTTGTTTCTTATGTATTTATACTGTTTTTATTGAAAAGTGAAAAAAGTGAATTTGATTTAAAAAAAAAAAAAAAAAAAAAAAAACATTGGAAAAGCAATTATGAAATATTTTTTATTTAAAAATGATTTAAAGATATTTAATACATTTTAATGTAATAGAGTTGGAAATAATGCAGTGTTTATAGTCAGCATTTGTGTGAAAGTGACAAAGACTCACAGTCGATTTCCTCTTCTCTCTTCTGCAGCTCCTTGTACTTTTGGGTTCGTTCCCCTATGGATATAAATAAATCACACTATCACTATTTATTCAAACTATAAACCAGACTAGTTATTCACACTATAAATCACACTACTTATACCAGGGTCTTTTGGTCTACCCAGTCGTAATAAGAAGAAAGCTTCATTATTATTATTATTAAACACCAGAATAAATAATACTTCAGTTTGTACAGAACTAACAGCAGTATCTGGAGCCTTTTACAAGCAATACTGTTGTTGTTTAGAATATTAGCACGGTCATAGTCATAATTGTCCCATTAAAGACGCATTCATTTTAAGACAAGCATTCATAATATTATTGTAATGCGCTTATGGCTGAACGCTCCATCAGTACAGAGTTTTAACCAGAGCCAGGAAAATCAATCCAAATAGTCTGATCGAGTCCTAATCCTAGTAGTCTAATTCACAAAGAGCTCTACTCAAAAATGGCTTTTTATTTTAGACTGGGAAATGCACTTCATATGATCAGTGAACTGAAACAGCAGCAGACACACAACGTCTAGCACGCACAGCTTCACGGATCATATTAGACGTGTTTTACTTTCCATGTGCTGCTCGGTGCAAGCAGGGTTTCATGTCAGAGTCTTTGCTTATACGTGATCAAAACATTAATTTTACAGCTTTGTGGTCGAATATTAAATTTAGGTTTAAAATGAACAATGTTTCATTGCAACATACAATGCATGACTATTTTTGTGATGCTTAGATGAGCCACCAGAGCTTGAATCTGGCTTGGTCCATCTACTATTTTGCCCTTCACCATTCCTTTCTCTCTATAAATCAGCACAGACTATGATATTCCCAATTAAATGAATGTATTTTCATGTTTAGAGAAAACAACACCTTGATGTTCCTCCATGTCAGCGTCTAGTTGTCGCATTTCTTCGGTAAGATGGCTAATTTTCTCACGTACTTCTGACAGCCTACATAAAAACATGATGTTCATTTCTGTCCTTTTTATGTATTGATCACAAGACACACAGTAGATAAGTAGATATGATAAACTACTACAAAAATTGCATACAACAAAATACAGACTGAAGCCTGCACTTTTCAGTGCAATAATGTGCATCTACTAACCAACTGTTTCCACGTTTGAACAAAACAAGCATGCATATGTTTTAGAAATACATACTGTCGTTCCATGCTGGCAATTTCCTGATTGTTTTCTTTCACCTAAAACCAGCCAAAGAACAATCAGGACGTAAAGTCACTTTAAATATTTGAACGCAAAATAGCAATAAATCATATGTTAGAGACCTGTTTAAAGAGGCGTTCTCGCTCCTCTTGTGGAGAGCCCAAGTTCCTGTCTTCAGCCAGCATGGCATCTCTGCGGTTCTCGAGCTCCAGTAATTTCTCGTGCAGCATGACTGCTTCCTGTTTGGCCTGAGAGTGAACCAGATCCTGCAAACACATGAGCGTGAATGTTTGCAGCACCGTTTTCAAATGTGACATACAGTGTGTTACTTAGGCAGTCTATTCTATTTCATTAGGAAAGGAAAGGAAAGGAAAGGACAGGACATGACGTGTGGCCAAGTATGGTGACCCAGACTCAGAATTTGTGCTCTGCATTTAACCCACCCAAGTGCACACACACAGTAGTGAGTATTGAACAAACGCGCACACACACACACCGCGGCGCCCAGTTAGGGGATCGGTGGCTTGCTCAAGGGACTCCCCCCCCACCTTCACAAGCCCGACTCCCTAACCATTAGGCCACGAGGGTCGAGTTAAATGTGAATGCAGAAAGAGTTCAACAAGTCTTAATGAAGTCTTAATGAAGTGAGACACTGACTCCTTCACTGAATGTTTTTTTGTTTTTTTTTAATGAATATATGTTTTCAAAAGACTTAGGGTTAGGGCAATGAAGAGTTTGTCAGAACCACTAGTAATAAATTAATAAATTACGTTTTTTTGTTTAGTTTTCTAATCTTTTTTGTCCAGAATTGTGAGAGAATCATGGTCTCCAATTTATTAAAAACAACTGGGATTCTCAATTTATCCAGAATCATGAAGCCCTTGTTTAAATGTTGTTTATTACTGCATATAATTCATTAAAATGGAAGTTTAATTTCATAGTTCAACATGCACCTACATTTTTTTGCATTTTGTCTTTTTCAGTTGAATAAAAGGCTATTTTCCCTATATATTTTATCATTGAGGATTTCTTAAGAAAGGTTAAAAAATCTTGTCTTGTTCTCGTGAACCCAGTCTCGTGTCTCGTCTCGTCACACCCCTACTACGCACATACCAAAGTGCAGATGACGCTCGCGCTGTTTTCAGCTTCTGCCATCTCTCTATATGATGATATGAACACACGATATCTTCTCCGGCTGCTCTGAGAGGCACTTCATTAACATTTTACCGTTTCATTTGAGAAAACTACCGTCATATAGTTCTTCACGGCAACCCGTCAAAATAAAAGTTTAGTTTAACGTGAAGAAACTGTGTCAGAAATATATTACTATTTAACAGTCTTAAGACTCGATATAACAGCAATGCTACTACTACTAATAAATATTAATAAATCTTTATTTTTAAATGAATAATCACATTTGTTTTCTTTTTCATCTTAACAGTAAACCTCTGTTGTGCAGCACTTTGTTTGTCAAAAAATAAAAGGGTTTAATTTTCATTTGATTACAATAAATTAATGTTTTACGCCTTTATCTGATTACGAGAAAAATTAAGTAGTACAATTTATAGGGCCCTATTTTTTTTAAAGACCCTATACAAAAAAGAATAGGTTTAAAATACAGGCCTGTGGCTCTTAATTTCTTTTTATTAATTCACCATTTGTAAACTGATGTTAACCATTAATTTTTTGGAAATATCAATAGCATTTTTATTCAAACTATATTCAATGAATTTAATAAAAAAAATAAATAAATAAAAAAAAAAAGAGAATCGCTTGCGAATCAAAATCGAATCGGGACATCTGAATCGATACTCCCTAGTTAAGAGTATGAATATAGCTGCATCAAAAAGGCTAACAGAGTAGTGCAGTGTTTCCTTACATGTGAGCAGTCAAACAAAGCCCTGATTCATTATGAGTTCATTGGTGAAACTGTGTGTGTGAGAATGTTTATAATTTGAAAGCAAGGAAAGACAGACAACTTCTGCAAGTGTTGTGTGTGTATGTGTCCACTTACCACCTCAAACGTCTCCTTCCTACTCATCAGAGCGTCCAGTTCCTCTTGAAGGGAATCCAGCTCCTGGATGCAGATGAGAGGAGACGGCGGATACGTTGTGTCAGAGAATAACAGTAAACTTGGAATCACCCTCACAAATCATTCACAGACGTCAGTTTAATTTTTGGATGAGGGTTGCAAGGTTTTTCCCAACAAAGCCCGCCCAATCGCTACTCTAAACTAGCCCAAAACTAGCCCAATCACATTTCCATTTCGAGGGGGGTAAAAATCATGTCTTGAACAGGAGGAAATACATTTTATTCTTTGGTGGGGTTCCCCTACAGTTCATATTTCTGGGGCTAAATATAATGTTGTTGGGGTCACTTCAACCCGCGGCAACAGTCTTATAGTAGCCCAATTTCCTCTGAAAAATCATGGCAACACTGGTTTGGAGCCAGAAGTAAAGCTGTTAACTGAAGTAAACTAGACTTTGCAGCCTAGTTCTTCGCATGGCATTACTGGGTGGAATAAAACAAACCTGCAGCAGCTCTTCATTGGTGGCCTTCATCTCAGTGTACTTGGCCTGTTTATCAGCAGACATCTTTTGAATGATGTTTTGGGCAGCCTGTTTTTCTTGAACTATATCATCCTCCACAGCTCTGATCATATCCTCTTTCCTGACAAAGAGAAAGTTAGTTATTAATCACCCATCCTCGTAAGACTGAATCTGTCTGCAGCTTTCAACATCATTCATCAGCAGATCCTTCTATCTTTCCTCTCGACACTGGGAATCACAGGAACCGCAGTCCTCTGGATGTACAGGTTTATTCTTCAGGGAATCTTGAAGGGGAACAGCGTTGTGACGTTTCCTGGCATACACAACATCACTGCTTATCCAGGCATATGGCGTTTCCTACCACTTGTGCCGATGAAACACACAGTAGCTGCATGAACCTTCACTTAAAAAAAAAAAAAAGTGGTTCCCTTTTTCCATCTAATAAAAACTGATCATCCTGCTGCACATTTCCAGTGACCCTAGCACGGACAGTAAGCTCAGGTAGTGTCTGAAGACCAACTGAACATCATAGACCACATCTCACAGACAAAGATCATGCACATCTGTCTTACACCATCAAGAAAATCCGATCATGTCACAACTCCTTGTCCTAGTTCTCTATCCTGAATTTCCTACTGAAACTGGGCCTAAAGAAAGCAATAAAGCACATTTCACTTCTCTCCACTCCACTAAAAACTATGACAATTTCCGTAAAACAAATTGCTGTGAAATAATATTAAAATCTAGAAAATTTCCAGTTCCATGGCAACTTATTACAAATTTAGATCATTATTTCAGCTTATTAATAAAGAAAAAATGTAATTGTGTCTATCAGTCATTCTAGACTGTCTGACTATAAAGATTAAAGACTAAAGATTATTTTGATGACTGTATAAGAAACTTTGAGACTGTACCAAAGTTCACTCTTTCTGAATGTGACGGACACGGTTATCCAAAGCAGCTTACATTGCACTTAAAGTTAGTTTTATCAGTTTATGCGTTCCCTGGGAATCGAACCCATGACCTTGGATTTGTTATCGGCACGCTCTACTGCTTGAGCTACAGGAACAACACGATAAAACTCATAGTTCACCTTCTTAAGTCAGTGACTGTGGTCAATCTTTAGCCAGTCTTTTTATTACAGAGAGCAAAGGTTTGTCTCTGTCTTTCAAGCATGTGTTAACATAGACTATTACACAGCGCACAAGGGTAAGTGACTCTAACATTCGCATCTAGAAAGAGTTTTCTTTTTATTTTAACTATAACAGGAGTGAAACAAATTGATGTTTCATGCAGGTTATAAAGCAAAGATCCTAATGCTATCGTAACAGTTTGAGTTTAGATTGTCTCAAAAAAATGTAATGCTTAGCAACCAGTTGGAGCAAACTGATTATGTTATGAAAACCTGGAATAATGCCACTACAATGGCCTCCATGGGTTTTTCTTAACTTCAAAGGTAGAAAGAGGCTGTTCAAATGATCCATTAAATGCTTAAATGCAACTTCATGTCCATGTATGGTTAAGCGTCAATGCTAACAACATGAAAAACAAATATTACTTGTGGACTGAGCAAACTATAAAGCAAATGGAGATGACTATGTCAGGCTTGTCAATCAAGACAGGTGGGTGGAGCTTTATATCAAAAGGGAATTTTTGGAGGAGAGAATATAGCAATCAAGACTCATATGGGGTGCACAGGACGCAAAACACTGACACATGTAAATATCCAACAGGGCTTGTGAGTGGTATCTAGGTAGTACAGGAAAGACAAAGGAAGTATATGGGTGGAAGGTTTTTGGAGGATTGGAGGAGAAAAACAGAGCTACAATTACCACTAGACAGTCTTTTAAATCCAGTAATAGGAATTGGTCCAACATCACTATTACTACAGATCCCAAAATACACATGACAATTCAATAAATTGTAACTACATTAGACAACATACTATAATGGCCACTACGTCTCTGTTAGAGACCTTGAGAATCGCACACGTGAGAGCTAGTGCAAAGCATATGATACTGATTATGCAATTGAGGCGGGCAATGATAAAAAAAAAAAAAAAAAAAAGAAACCTTTCCAGCCAGTATGTGTTTATAAGATGAGAATGAAACAAGCATCTGTCCTTAATCCAACTGAACAATAACGCATCACAGCAAGAAAACTGCCCTTGCTCCGCTAGAGAACACTGGGTGACTTTGTGTCTCATGCCAGCCAGAGAAGACCATGAGTATCTTTGTGGCTGATGGCAGATAACATAAAACAGCAACAAACACAAGCAGAGAGACACGGGACAGCAGCATGCTGATAGGAGAGTGACTAATCTGCACAAAGATCCTCTTTGTGTGACACTCATGAAGAGGGTTTTTTACTTTCTCAAGGACCTTCTCTGCTGTTTATGACTACAGCTCACAACAGACAGGACAATTTAGCAAGAACTCGCATTCCTCTTATGGACAGGACTCTGTTCGTTTGTTTGATGCAGTGCTGTTATCCCAGGTAACAGAGATCATGGCCGGGAGACAGATGCATGTGGTCTGGGTTGCGGCGGTTCTGGTGAGCTCAGGTGTGATCGCACAGCAGGTGAGTGTCGTTTTCAGTCAGTTATGGCAGCATGTTCTATATCAAAGTGCTATTCTTTCAAAAGTCACTAACAATAACAATAAATCTAACAATAAGTCAGAGCCAAATCATAGACTGGAGAATTACATGTTGATGTAAAAAAACACTGAAAAGAGAGGATCTGCAGTCTCCTGACCTTACAGCCCATCAAGCGTTACGCTGTCAAACAAACGTTCACTTTTTGTGTTCAGGTGGACATGAGCAACGCATCTCTGAAAGAAATTCCTGAAGTGAAACCTACAAACATCACCGAATGGATCCTGAGCCATAACTTACTTGAAATGTCCCCCTCGGATATAAACACCTTACAGAAATATCACAGGATTCGGGTGCTAGACCTCTCTTATAACTACATACAGACGCTGCCTCCTGGAGCTTTTGACAAACTCACAAACCTAGAGATTCTTAAACTGAGAGGAAATAGACTGCAAACTCTTGACAATGGGATCTTTAAAAGACTGAGAAAACTGAACAGTTTGGATCTGAAGGACAACCCATGGAATTGCTCCTGCTCGCTCTCAAGCCTCATCGAAGAGCTGAAAGAATCTGGCGTATCAATAGGTGAGAACGAGCGCTTCAGTTGTTCTGCATTTTCAGACATGGTGTACATGCTTTGGCCTATTTAATGTTTCTCTTGTTTGATTTATTCATCTGCAAAATGTCGTGTTGGTCTTGCAGGGAAAGAAGTCACTTGTTACACTCTCCAGAGAACAGCTGTGCTCGATGGAAACCCCTCCTGTTCAGTTCAAGTGAAAACATCTGTGGAGGAATCTACAGCTACAACAACAAAAGCCAGATCAACACCAACACCAACGCCCACCACAGAGCCAAGCAACAGCAGTCATGTCAACAGCTCCAGCAAAGGTAAACACACACGCAGTAACACGTCTGAAAAACGTTACGACTCGCACTG
Organism: Cirrhinus mrigala; assembly: GCA_036247105.1. Lineage (NCBI taxonomy): Eukaryota > Metazoa > Chordata > Actinopteri > Cypriniformes > Cyprinidae > Cirrhinus > Cirrhinus mrigala. The sequence continues at coordinate 48,869,409 of CM070011.1, forward strand.
AGCACAAACAGTGTACAATCATAACTAAATGAGACGAAGTCGCCCCTGTTACAGCAATCTGGTGCGGATTCTCTTATTGGACACTGGATAAATAATAGCGTGACCAGTGAGAAAAACATTTTTCATAAAACACTGTTGAATACACAACTGTTGTCAGTGGACTCTATAGAGCATGATGCCAGCATATGTTTCTCTTCAGGGTTCATGGCGAGTGACGGTAAGACACCAACAGGAAGCCACAGCTGGAAGTTCCTGCTTGGCGTAGTGGCTCTAACCCTCAGCACCTCCATACTCATCGTATGCGCTGTCAAATCTCCCTCTTGGTACAAACTTCTATTTAATTATCGGCACCAGAGGCTCCAGGAGGACGTCGAGCACAGCGTCTTCACCACCGGACGCTTTTCGAACTTCAGTCTGGACACAGAACAGACAGAGACGAGCGCTCAGGAGCTGGACGAGGGCCTGGACACTGGACTGAGCTTGCAGCCTTTTGAGGATGATGATGGCTTTATAGAGGATGGTTACATTGAGCCGGGGAACTACAAAGAACACGCGGATGATAACGAGTCGTGAGCGAGATCTCCGGGAGGAGGAGGACCGGGGTGTGCAAATGGGCAGAAAAATTAAGCTATAAGCTCTTGCAATAAAGTGTGAGGATCTTTTTTCCAGTGCAGTAGTGACTTATGAAAAATCCATTAAAATATGCACCCCAAAGAGCACTGAACTGCAACTGGAAATGCATGCATCCTAGTGTCTTAAGAGGCTGTATTTAAATGCTGTCAGTGCATGTAATCATAAAGTAATGCAAATTCTTATAGATCACACTTTTTAAAAGCTTGTATGTGATATTTTATCCCTGGTACGATAAAAAATATCCAGGAAGAAAACTGATTGCATGTAGCTTTTCTGCGATTCGTAGAACCATTTAAACAGAAGCTCTGGCACGACTGAACTGAAAAGCAGTCATACTCGTGCACCTCCATTCTGACGAGGAGATTTAGAAACATTTCACAGGTCAGCTGCTGCCCTCTTGTGCACAAACTCTGCAAAACATTTGCTTGTGAAAAAACAGACCTACTTACTCTCTTCTCTCAGTGAAGATCACGTCCATGCTTTGAGCTTCTCTGTCATTCTGTGCTTTCAGCTAATGAGACAAACATTAAATGACATGAGCAGGAATATGAGGAGAGCAAAGAGGAAGACATCATGATAATGTCATGTCTCACCATGATGATGTCATTCACAACTTCATCCATTTCAGTGTTTGTGTTCAGCTTGTCAACCAGCTAGTAATAAAAAGACAAAGATCATTTAAACAATGACATCATGCATCCCAAAATTACAAATACAACTTCTGACGCCAAAGGTTTTATTCATTCAGCGTATAGTGACTTGTAGTACTTCCACTAACTGTTTTAAATTAGTGTACCATGTTGTAATCTGCCAGTTGCCCTTGAAGATCTTTAATTTCTCCAGCTAGGACCTCTGCTCTGTTCACAGGAAAAGTTTGAAAACATTACATTAATTACTGCATATCTTGATGTCATCAATACTAAACCACTGAACAATTAGGGGTTCTTATAAGAGAATCCAAATGTAAAGAAAATCCATACAATTTAATCAAAATATATTGCATTTAAATGCAAGATGGCACATGTTATTTTAAAAGACTATATAGTTTGGGATCACTGTGGTTTTATAGACATTATGTAACATTTCTAATATTACAGAAAATTTCTATTTCAAATAAGCAACGTTCTTCAAGCTTTATGTACTGAAAAAGGAAACTCTACCATGGTTTCCCAACATTTTCAATGATGACACTGATCATAAGAAATGTTGCTTTTAATATATATTAAACAGACAACAGTTATTTCAATTTGTAGTAACAATGACTGTTTTTGATTATTTGACTGTTTTTGCATAACATAAGTTTATCTAAAGATGAACTGATATTATGCATGTATTGTAATGTTTTGTTGACTTTTGATTCTGGTGGCTCTAAAAGTTAAATTACCTTTTTTCGTAAGAAAGATACACTGAATTCTCCTGATTGAAGGTGTCAATGTCCTTCTGTAGTTTGCTAGACTCCATCGTGAGCTCATTTATTTTACTCCTGAAGCAAACAAAGAAATATTTATCAATCTGTCTTATCTGAGATAATATGGTATAAAAATCTTTATCTCATCATCACTTTTTACCGTAATAACCCAAGGTAATATGACTTATCCAGGATTTGCCTCTGTGGTCCTTAAGGAGTGAAATTAAAATGTTCAGCATGTAGATCTCACATAACTTGAATGTGAGTTAGAAAAAAGGGAAAGTTAGTTCACCCTTCATGCCAGTCTTCATTCCGCTGAGACCCTGTTGAGTCACTGGCCGATCTGCCACTTTAATCTGTGCTGATAAAACGCCAGGAGAAGCCACGGGTCCACCTCTGGTTCCTGGGCGGCCGGTGCTCGGGACCATCTATGACCCACAAAACACACACTGCACTCTTATAATTCTGCATGATTTCAGACAGTCCCATGCAGCAGACAGACAGTATAAGGCCGGTGACACACTGGATGCGTGGCGTGAGCGTGGCGTTTCTGATGCGTGTCAGCTGCGTGGCGGCTGCGTCTCATTTTCTGTGTCTTTACACACCAGAACCGTGCCAGACGCGGCGCTGGCGCGCTGCTGCTGCTGTAGGTGACATAGGGAGGCCTCCTTTTTTCGTGGATCTTTATAGCAAGGATCCTGTGGATCGTACAATTGTCTGTGTTTCTCCACCTCTTCAATTAACCTGCCGTCGTCCATTGTTGCAAACTCGAAGTGTAGCCTGTGTCAAGTCACGTGATTTGGATCACCCTTGTTCACATATGGGGAGAGAGTTGTGGAAGGCTATACTTCATGTTAATATAAATATAACATAAATATAAAGCCTACTGATAAAGGACACCGTCAACAGTATTGACGGCAAAATAGACTGTTTGACAGGTGCAATATTTGAAAATCGATAATTATTTGTATTTTTTTATTTTTAAATTACATATATATCTGAATTTATGTCAACCTATAAACTTTCCAACATCAAAACATCATTAATTAATATGTATTTGTGTACAAAATGACATATAAACATATTTTCCTATTCTATTTTGCCTGGAAACGCTTCCAACACGCTTGCGTGTCGCGTGAAAAATAGGCGTCGGTTCTATTTCTAGCAAGCACGCGTTTTACGCGCGGCTCGAGCCGCGCCTGAGACGCGCGTCTCACGCAGGCAGTGTGCAAGCTCTAACCTGTTAACATGGGAGCCGAAATAAAAACGGACACGCCACGCAGCTGAGACGCTTACGCCACGCATCCAGTGTGTCACCGGCCTAACAATAATAACAGCGAAACATTTCACCGAACGCTCACCGCAGTGCCGACTCTGACAGCCGTCTGTGGTGGTCGGATGGCTGTAGGTGGTCGTCCAGAGCCCGGTCCAAATGATCCACGGCTTACAGGTCTCTGACTTGCCATTGTGGTCTGACGTGTAGAGCTGAAAAGAACAAAGCATACAACAATAGAATATATTAGATTAGACCAGGGTATAATACAGCACAGTAGAACAGACTGCAGATGAGTTTTTCCTCAGTGTGAAAACATGGTTCTCAACATCATACAGCCACTGTTAAAAGCTCAAATGCGCAGAAGATGCCGGAAGAGCAAAGAATGTTCAGGAGCTGGTAAAACAGCATGTTTTTGGATCCAGGATAATTAACTGGCTGGTATGGGAATGTTATAGCAATGTTTGAGATACACAGCTTAAATAAACCACACTGATTTCTGGTGTTTAAAAAAAAACCTGTGTTTACCGCTCATCGGTCTTTTACTGTCATTCTGAATGAACAAAGAAAGTCCAAAACACAAAACATGAGGCATTAAGTAAAGCGTCGTGCAAACAAATGTGTAAAGCTTCCGCCTTTCGGCTGCAAAACAAAGTGTATAAAGGTGAAACAGTAAAGAATTATTTGAGAAAACGAGCGAAACAACACGCAGATCATCCTTTACAGGCTAACAAATTAGCAACAAAGATGTTTTCTTGTTCTTCTTGTTCTCAAGCAGAAAATCTGTTTAACTAACGAACTGACCACACAACGACTCTAAGTAATATAATAAGTTTTCGCTTACCTTTAACCGCAAATATGCCGTTTGATTGTACTAATATAGTTTAGCTCCTTTAACAGGCAACCCAAACGCTCGCCTTAGTGTTGCCTAGCAACCCTGAAAAGTCATCACGAGATTTGCCGCGAGAACAGCGCAGCCCCGCCCCCTCATGTCTGAACTTGACGCGGCAGCGCACATACAGTAATGTTTTCTCTTACACAGATTACAATAGTCCATAAAAAATGTTCTAACTACATTTGTACATCAGCACTGTTAAATGCCAATAGCATAAATTACAATAGCGTACCAGCTGCTGCATAGCGGAGTTTGCCTCATCTCATCCAGTTTGCTGCTTTTAAACAATCGGTTATTGTATAAAGTGCTATAAAAGTAAAGGGAATATGACAGGAGCCACAAGTGAATCATTATTTGTTTTGTTATTGTTTTATTTTTATTTTTTGGATCTATTTTTCTTTTAATTTTTTAACCTTAGCAGAGCACTGTTCACCTACAAAATTAATAATCATCGTCTGAAAAACCTCAAACATGTAACGTTAACCTTTTTTCAAGGCCTAATTCACTATTAAGTGCAAAAATAAGGCGAACATGGTTACAGCTTGAGGGAAGTTCTGCTGCCAGTAATATCATCTGCTCCTTTAGTAATACTGAGAACGGCACACGCAGTACTGTCAAATATAAGAAAATGAAAACATCATTCACTGTGTGACCGAAAAAGTACAGTACAACAAAGCATTAAAATAACAACTTAAAAAAAGAGCATAAGTCAAATTAATCTTTACATTCTGTGAAAATAAAACAAAAAGGAAAAATAATTTAGACAGCAGAAGTGCTAAATGAACGCCTAAATTCGGAATGCAAGTTTTCAAATGATTATCAGTCAGTGAAATCAAAAGATTAAAGCTATGTCTGCATACGTCTAGAATGTATGGAAGTTTTTTCCTAACAAAATTAAAATGAAAATCAAATGCCTAAAATGATCAAATCATAAATTAAACTCTCAAAACAGCTGCGCAAATGATAAATCAAATGCTCAAATGATCAAATAATAGATCAAACTCTCAAAATGGCTTCCCAAATTGGAAATCAAATGCTCAAATGTGATTTAATTTCCTCATCTGGGGAAGCATTAACTGTATCAAAAATCTAATTAAAAAACATTTGTATTTGATATTCAATTTTCACGATCAATCCGGTATAAACCTGTCATAATTTAATCTATAATTCAGTGCTCTAATGATAAATCAAATGATCAAATGTTAAATCAAATGCTCAAATCAACATCGCAAATGATAAATCAAATGTTTAAATCAACATCGCAAACGGCAAATCAAATGCTCAGTAGTGATTGGTCGTTCTTGAACGATTCGTTCATTGTTCATTTTGAACGAATCTTTAATGTGACTCGGGACGAACGAGTCGTCTCGGGGAGTGATTCGTTCAGTCGCGCATGCGCAACATCCTATTAGGTTCTGTACTGGAATTAGTTCACCTGTTTAGAGTCTTCGGCTTTTTAGAGTCGGTCGTTCATCTTATGGGGCTGTCACGTGATGAACCAACGACTCGAACCCGAAGACTCAAGAGAGGAACTAATCAATTCTCTTTCTGGCTCAGACTGCATAGGTTAAGCTTATGGGGCTGTCACGTGATGAACGAACGACTCAAACCCGAAAGGTGTGTTCGACTTAATGCAGCGCTGCGAAGCTCTATCAAATTCTGACTTGAAGCAGTGTATGCCGGTTAGAAATTTTGTCCAACTTGAGGCGGCGCCGACGCCTCGTGACTGTCAGGTGTGGCATCAAAGTACCGCGATAGCGATTCGAGAGCAGCGACTGACTCAACCGGCGCAGTTTCTTCAGAGCGGCTGCAGGAGCTCTGCTGATCACATGACTGTTTCACGATTGGCCAGATTCACGGCATGACAACGATCACGTGTGTTTTGGGTTTATTCTAACGTCCTCAAGTCCGATAATGCTTACAAATCTGTGTTTTTAGAACAGTAAAAGTGTTTTTACTGTAGTTGCAATGTTATATTGAGTCAGATTTTTCATAAAACAGTGATAAAAGCATATATAACCCCACTTTATTAGTATTTAAATAGTATATGTCTATGTTGATCATTATTCTTGTTCAGATGGCGCTGTATTAAGCAGTATACGAAACGTGTTTCTGTTGCTCATGAAAACGCTTTTGAAAAGTATTTGTATTTGATAAATATTGCATTTAATTCACTTGATCTGTGATAGTGCATGCAAACACCGCGAGAGCGTCACTAACGAGAGCAGAAAGTGTCCGACTTGACAGCTCCGTTTTCAACTCCGCCCGCGACTGCTCTCGGCTACTCTCGTTGATCGCCGTCTGTAGCCGTAGATGAAGTCGAACACACCTGAAGACTCCAGAAATTAACTAATCAATTCTCTTTCCGGCTCAAACTGCATTGGTTAAGCTTAAGGGGCTGTCACGTGATGAACGAACGACTCAAACCCGAAAAATTGTCAGAGAAGAGGTGAGGTGAGCTAATCATAGACTAAAGACCCAGGTAAACTATGAATTAATCTTTTCTGTTTCTTATAGCATTACAGTTTTGTCTTGTTTGTAGTGTGATCAACTGTTGTGTAAGCAGTCGATGTGTTAGGGAGGCAGCACGTAACATTTAAATTATATTTGCTTAAATGAACGAAATGACTCGAAAAAAAACATTCGTTCATTTTGCTGAACGAGACTCAAAGGTCCGAGTCGGTAGAATGATCCGAACTTCCCATCGCTACAGCGGATGAGGTACCCAGTTCTGCCTTGTAAGCTCCGCCCACGCTAGTTGATTGGCACTCCTCATTTGCATGGACGTTTTCGGTTTCCATTTGAGCATTTGATTTATCATTTGAGTGTTTGATTTGCCGTTTGCGATGTTGATTTGAGCATTTGATTAATCATTTGATTTATCATTAGAGCACTGAATTATAGATTTAATTATGACAGGTTTATACCGGGTCGATCGTGAAAATTGAATATCAAATACAAATGACTTTTAATTTGATTTTTGATACAGTTAATGCTTCCCCGAATGAGGAAATTAAATCACATTTGAGCATTTGATTTCTCATTTAAGAAGCCATTTTGAGAGTTTGATTTATGATTTGATCATTTTAGGCATTTGAATTTTCATTTTAATTTTGTTAGGAAAAAACTTCCATAAGAATGCTTAGAGGATCCTCAAAACTGGGCAAATATGACAAAGCTTAATGAATTACTTTTTAATCCGGAATTCCGGTGTTGTGCCGAAATCGGTGACCTGTCGAAAAGTGTCACCAGGTGTCGCTGTTCAGGAAATGTTCGCGCGGGAGCACGCACGCCTTAGATCAGATGCTGAAGACGAATGATCTGCATCTGAGACGAGCGGTGCTGTAAAAGATGTTTCATGTCTTAAGACTAAAGAAAACTGGACAATCTCGATACTGTCACCAGCATCTAAATGTTCATATAGGAAAGAAATGAAAACATTAATGCTGCTGCTGTTGTCTGCTACTACTAAGAATGTTTTCAGCTTGAGATGTTTAGCGCCAGTAAACTATAACATATTCTGATTATCTGATAGGTGTATATCTTATCTTTATTCTTATTACTAGTTCCTGTAATTACCCTATAATGTTGGAGATCTACAGTTTGTTTCTTACAAATGCTTACGGTTGCAGGTTGCAGTTGTTCAGGGTCACTGAATCTGACAAGTACAATTTCATATAGTTTAGCTAGCAAAATGTTGCCACTATTTCATAACAGATGACTAAAAATATTTAATAAAGTGACTCATGTGATGTGTAACATCCTCTTCTTTCTATCTTACATAAATAAAGCATATGATCAGATATTGATATATTTATAGATACAGTAGGGTCTGACAGATTACATTTAAAGCTACTGAAATGTTACTCCTCTTTATTTAATGCATGTGACTATAATGCTTAATAAAGTGACTTGTGTGATGTGGCAGCTCCTCTTATTTATCTAATTTAAACAAGTTGTTTGATCTGTACCCACCATTAATTGGCTTAATCATTTACAAAAAGCAAGAACTATTAAGCTTGTTTTTACATGAACTTTTTGTTATTCATATCAGAATCTGGACTTCATAAAAAATATTAAATAATATGGTAATATGTGAAGGTATTATGTGGCATCAAGAGAACAAGCAGAATTGAAATTAAAACATTTATATGCCTTTTTTTGTGGCTTACAGGATTTCCCCCCTGATTTTCTTGTACAAATTCAATGTGAAAAATGCAGATTGAGAAAAATAAATAAATAAATAAATAATCCATAAAAGTCATGTGGGACAGTGAACATTTAACATGTATATGATTATATTATATATTGTATTGTAACGCCACGCCAGCAGAGGGAGCCCTCACCCACTGACTCTGTTACTCACCCGCTCTGCTGCTTCTTGGGTTACTTCCTGTTTGGTGGCTATATAAGGAGGCCTAAGCCAAACAGACCTTGTGAAGTATTGTTTTGCCTGTGTGGACTCTACCAAGTGGTTTTCCTGATTTTATTGCCTTGTTTTGTTTTTTCCACGGTTTTGTTTCTTTGTCATAGTTTTGGTCTTTTTTTTTTGCCATAGTTTTGTCTAGTTTCATTGCCACAGTTTTGCCTAGTTTCATAGCCTTGTTCATTTGTCACTTTGGACTGCTCTCTCTTGGATTTTGACCTTCTGCCTGCTTATTTGGATTTTGCTTTTGCCTTGCCTACGTATTACTGATTGTTTGGATATCTACCCTGCCTGTCTTGACTACCCTGTGTTTAATAAAGCTTGCATCTGGATCTAACATGCTTCCCTGGAGTCCTGTTACAGAATACTTCGCCTACCAAAGATCCAGCAGCTTACAGAACACATGACCAGCAATCAACGCCTCGTTAAACTCCGTCAAGGTAACCGGCCTATTGAGCAATATGTTCTGGATTTCTGTGAATTGTGCCACCTGGTGGACTTCAATGAGAGTCTACGTAAGGATATTTCAAGTAAGATGCCAAGTCGTCACCGCCACTGGTCTCTGATTCGTTATATTGAGTATGCTTTGTTGTTGGCTAGATCAGCATTTACTGTAGGGATTGCTAATGACAAACCTTGCCATCCTCCAGTATCTGCCACACCAGAATGCTTACATGTCATGTCCAGTATTATCACCATCATGCCAGAACCCCCTCATGCCAAGCCTGCCAAGCCAGAACCTGTTCAAGTCATGTCCACCAAACCACAGCCTGCTCACGTTACATCTTCTGCTCCAGGGCCTGCTCACACCATGCCTGCCGCTCCAGGGCCTGCACCTGTCATGGCCGCCCTCCCAGAGTCAGCCCACAAGATGGCCGCCATCCCAGAGCCAGTCCACAAGATGGCCGCCATCCCTGAGCCAGTCCACAAGATGGCCACCCCATCTGAGTCCCCGGCCAAGATGGATGCTATGCCTGAGCCTCATCAGTCCAAATCTAACCCTAACCCTAACCTAACCCTCACCCTCTTGGGGGGGGGGGGCTATGTATCTAAAGATCCAGGCACTGGCCCACATTTCAAAAGCCCGCTTTAGTCCCTACTAAAAGGAGGATTCTCTCTAACAGCATTTCCACACATCTTCTCTAAATTGTTCTGAATGTTGTCTTAAAGTGTCTGTGTCCTTTTTTAATCATTTTCATGAATTGAATATTCCATATAGGTTCTATTTATGTGTATATAAATCAAATAGGTGTATATTTATTTATATTTATTGGATTTGTGTGTAATATATGTATATTTGTACTTCTATTTATGTGATATATTATATGTATATGAGAATTAATTATTATGCATGATTAGGATTTATATATTCTTCATTAAACAGGTTGCAAGATTTGCTGATTATTGAACCATACACCACTCTCTGACCTTTTGACCCCTCTCACATTACTCTCAATATATGTTTCTGGAATTAAAAGATAGTAAATACTAATAATAAATAGAATAAGTAAATAGAATTAAAAGAGAATTAAAATTGGTCAATAAAAATGATAAAATTAGGGCTAAAGCACTAAGGGTTCACCGTCTTAGGGCTGCACCACCTAGGTGTACGTCAATTAGGTGTAATATGTGTAGGGGTGCTCGCCGTAGGTCTACCATCTTTAGGTATTTAAGGATCCAGAGGTCAGACCAGGTCTGACCTCGGTTAGGCTCGGGCCCACACTTCCGAAGCCCGCTTCATGTCCCACAAGAGGAAGAAATCTCTCTAACAGCCCCCCCACTTGTCTCAATTCTCCCAATTGTTCTCTATGTTGTCTCTACGTGTCTGTGTCTTTTGAATTCTTATGAAATAGGTGTGTATTTTTATTATTTATTGTTATTAATTATATCTTGTATATGAATCTTATATGTTCATAACTGTCTTTTTGTATATAATAAGTGTTTATTTATTTAATACTACCATTGTGATATACACTTTATCTATCAATACTTTATATAATGTGTGCATGTCCCCACTCATGATTGATGCTATGTGGTTTTTATACCTCAAACAAATCCACAACTATGTTGATTTAAAAATTACTCATACCTATCTGACCCTTTGACCCCAATCTCTTAGCCCTTTTCTTCTATGTTTTTCCAATTAAATAACAAATAGTGATTAAAAAACGGATAAAAGGGATTATGAAATTATAAATTTTAACCTTTTAGGGTTCAAACACTTAGGGGCTCAAAAAATTCCATGGCTCAGACAAAGTCCAAAACCAGGTTGTGCACTGGCACACACTTCCACTGCCCGCTTTGGGACTTGTTTGGACATGCCCATGGTTCGCAAAATGGCCCCCCAGGCCCACAAAACACGGTAGGGGTCTAAAACCAAATAAAAACACTCTTGTCCTGCTACAAAAAATCCCAAATTAGGGCTAGCGTGCTTGGGGCTAGCGTGCTTAGGGCTAGCGCGCTGAGGGCTCGATTTCCTAGGGCTGGTTAGGGTTAGGTTAGAAAAATTACAACAGCTCCCCCCAACCTAGCACCCGTCTAGGAAGGTTTGGAGTAGGGAGACTGAGGAGAATGCACGGGCCGACGCATGTCTGACTATACCAGGAAACCTTTATCTATCTCCCATTCCAGGAGAATAGCCTTATTAGGCATGGGGCTGAGAATATGGAAGACCAGGAATTCGGTTTTGGTTAGATTTAGTACGAAGGTTGGTTCGAAATTCAATCTGAACATCGATCGGCTCTGGGAACGCAAAGTTTTTGACTAAACTTACTCCGGACCAGCGAATCAGGCAGCAACCCGAAAGTCACCGCCCGACAATCCTGATCAGGCATTGCATTCCGTCAGCGAGTGCTGTTTAAGGTTTCAAAATTGACTTTGTGGTGGGAAAATTAGGGTTCAGGTCCAGTGCGAAGGTTGGTTCGAAGTTCAATCTGAAGATCGATCGGCTCTGGGAACGCAAAGTTTTTGACTAAACTTACTCCGGACCAGCGAATCAGGCAGTAACCCGAAAGTCACCGCCCGATAATCCTGATCAGGCATTGCATTCCGTCAGCGAGTGCTGTTTAAGGTTTCAAAATTGACTTTGTGGTGGGAAAATTAGGGTTCAGGTCCATAGGGCTACGAACGGTAGGTTTAGGTTAAGTATTTAAGAATCCAGGGGTCAGACCAGGTCTGACCTCGGTTCGGCACTGGCCCACATTTCCGAGGCCCGCTTCAGATCCACTCCACGACAACTCTCTCCAACAGTCCCTCCGTCCGTCTCACTTCTCTGAATTTTTCTGAATATTGTCTTT